>JARFXV010001447.1:0-200337 GCA_031761425.1 Cosmopolites sordidus | reverse complement strand
GGTGTTTGCTAAATTAAAATAGCCGATAGGAGAAGTGGTCTTTTGATATTTCCTCAGCCCCCATAAAGCATTATTGGGCCCACATTAACAGCCCGAAGAAGATCTTACCTTTTAGTTTTTTATATGCATTTTAAAGCTATATATATATATATATATATATATATATATATATAGTATATAATATAGTATATATATATATAGTATATATATATATATATATGTATATATACAGGGTATTTGCTAAATTAAAATGGTCGATAGGAGAGGTGGTCTTTTGATATCTCCTCAGCCTCCATAAAGCATTATTGGGCCCCCATTAAACAGCCCGAAGAAGATGATACCTTTTAGGTTTTTTATATGCATTGCAAAGCTGAATTTTAAATTTAAATTTAAATTTTAAATTTATTTTTACTTCCAAAAAGTTTGCGAGTAGATAAAAAAACTAGATGTTGCTTGCATTTAATTTTGATTTTCATAGAACCCTACAACATTACACATCAAAAAAATAATAATTAGGAGGCTATAACAATTATTTTTTTTAATTAAAGTTTCAATTTTTGGAATTTAACATTCGTCGATTCAACATGCAGCTAGTGCAAAAAACACTAGAAGAAAACAAGGGAATAAACAAAACTAAACACAAGCTGATAAATAAAAGGACACAAATGTTTGACTTAATGCGTGAAGATGGCACAGTGTGCAGCGAGCGAATGGAGGTGTTAGAGGTTATCAGACGATTTTATTCCAAGTTATATGAAAATCAGAACCAGTCAAAGACAGCTATGCCCACGGAAGAACAAATGCCAGATATCTTGTTGGATGAAGTGACAAATGCCATAGAAGCGATGAAGAATGGAAAGGCTCCAGGAAAGGACAATGTAACTGTTGAAATGTTATAAGCAGGTGGTCGAATTTTATATAAAATTCTGGCAAAATTGTACTCAAAATGCTGATCAAAAAAGACCCACTTAACGGAAAAATGCTGAAATTATTCTTCTTCATAAGAAAGGAACACAGGAAGATTTAAAAAACTACCGCTCAATAAGCGTCCTATCAGTAATGTACAAAGTTTTCACCAAGATAATATCCAAAAGAATATTAAGAACACTGAATAACGCCGAACCAAGAGGGCAGGCAGGATTCAGAAGCGGATTCAATGCAATGGATCATATCTAGGTTGTTCAACAGGCCATAGAAAGGCACAATGAATACACCATGCCACTGTGCATGGCTTTTATTGACTATGGAAAGGCCTTTGACTCAATAACAACGCACACCATAATAGATGCATTGCTTAACCAGGGGATAGATAGAACCTATGTGAACCTACTGCGATTTATGTATGAGGAAGCAACAGCTACAGTGCACATGGATGACCTTGAAGTCAAAATCAACGTAGAAGGGGGTGTACGGCAAGGTGACTTAATATCGCCTATTCTTTTCTGAGCCTGCCGGGAAGTGGTATTATGTAGTCTGGATTGGGAACAGGAGGGAATAAAAACCAATGGTGCATACCTAAGCTATCTTAGATTGCAGATGATCTTATTCTTCTCTCACAAGAACCAGATGAGCAAGAAACACACATACAAGGACTGCAAAAGGCAGGAGAACCATTTGGCTTGAAAATAAACCAAAAAAATAGTCAGGTTATGTTCAACAAATTTGTTGGCAACAGAAGAATTTATATTTTATTAGTCGATTTGGAGGTTGTGGACCACTACATATATCTTGGGCAAAGGAATTCAATGGAGGGTGATACTGGCCGGGAAGTGGAACGGCGTGTTAAGTGTGGCTGGCAGGCATTTGGTAGGCTCAGTATAGTGTCTAAGAGAAAACTCCCACTTTGTCTGAAGAGAAAGGTCTTTATCAGTACGTGCTGCCTGTTTTGACATAGGGGAGTGAAACATGGACACTTACATTACAATCAGTTCAAAAGCGTCGGGTAGCACAGAGGGGAATGGAAAGGTGTATGCTTGGCATTACAAAGCGGGACAGAAAGACCTGCATATAGATCAGAGAACAAACGAGGGTTTGTGACATCAAAAATAAATTTGCTTTTTCACTTAAGATTGTTAAATTAAAGCTTATGATACAAAACTTCTGCGAATTCACGTTACTAATAAATTAAAATTTCTTTCAAAATAATTGTAGTGGTATCAAATTTTAGGCAGAGGGTGTAAATTAACGGAAGGATTGAGGTAAAACTTCCTGTGATTTTTAAATGCATAATTTCATTCTGTAGCATTTTTGCCGGATTTAGATATTCTTTTTTTTTCTTTTCTATTAGGAAATTCTGTCTGTCATTTGATAGGTGTATGTGATTTTCCCATTGTCTTTTCCTATTCAATGTCCTCTTATTTATTTCTTCCACGTTATATTTCCCTTAATAGTTTGTCACATCTAATTCCATCCCTCATCATGTTTCCAGTAATTTTTCAGGCATTTCCAACAGCCTTTTGTGTCAAGTCTGGTTTTTGATATGTATGTCATTCTTGATCTTATGGTGACTTTATAGATTTGCATTCATTTTCGTTGCAATATATTTAATTTTCTCCAGACTATATCATTTAGACATTCTGTCAATGTATTTGGACTTCTTTTTCTACATCTTCGCAGCTGGCTAAAATCATTTTCTGTCCTTCAGCCTCACTTTTCTCCGTTGAAAAACAAAAAATGTTTTAAACATATTTCTAATCCTGCTTTTGCCAGTTATGTTGCACTATCAAAAATGTATTATATTTATTATCAATTCTTCTGCTGGAACCTTCGGTAAAAAACAGCAAAGTCGATAAAATTTATCACGCAAATCGCTTACAATGCTTAACTGCTCGACGTGCGTTTCGATAACCATGTTACATGACTATGAACATTATGACTGTGACTATTATTATGATTATGTATATATATATATATATATATATATATATAATAACTCTATAATTGAGATTGAATGATATCCAGATGATGCTAGCACAGCTAGCGAAACGCGCGTCGAAAAGTTTAAATAAGCGATAATAAGCGAAACGGTATTTAATGGTAAATGTCTTCGAGTTAATATTTATTATAATAAGTTCCAAATGACGATAATTGAATATATGGTTATAAAGATATATACTATTATACTATTATATGTAGTTTTTAGACTTATTTAAATGCGATTCTGCTAAATTTCTTCAATATTTAATAACAGTAGATGAAATATGGATTTATCGTTTCATGCCAGAGATGAACTAGACGTCCAAACAGTGGATAAGAGCAGTGGGTGAAATTGCGCCAAAGAAATCGAAGACGGTTCTATCTGAAGATAGTCATGACTATGATTTTCTGAAATTGTATTGTGGTGCTCATTACTATCTCGCAAATAGCACGACCACCACCGGGGAGTTTATGCTTTTTTACTGGATCAACAATCTTCTGATCTGGATGTCCTGTCTACAGAAACGAATTTGGTCATACTTACAAAATATCTGTGACAGATCGAGAACTTTACAAACGCCCCTTATATTTTTTTGTGTATAAACTAAAAATATTGCAAAGAAAACAATGAATTTATTTTGAAATTTAATAAATTAATAATTTTAATTGTGGAACAGGCTCTATGTCATATAAATGTCGCGATTTAAAACGAATTAGGCTGACCTGAAGGTTTAACTTAATTTACGAGGGATATTAATTAAGAAAGAAGGTTATTTACGGTAGAGATGAGGGAAAGCTAAAGGCACTTAATTATATAGCATTTCCTACTGATGAATTTATAAAGCTTTGTTTCTATGCGGCAAAACGTTGATTATTTTTTATATATTGTACTTGTATACTCAGGTGGATATTTTCCACGTTAGGTGACTTTGCTTGAAATTAATTTAGTCAGGTGTTTGATTATTTTAATAGTGGGTCATTCTCTTGAAATTTGTCGAATCATGCTGATTCCATTGAATGAATAGGTTTACAAATATAACAGATAACGAAAAAATATTGTTTTTTAATGTTAATAAAAAAACAATATGGCTATGTGATTTACGTTTGAACCGTTCTCGTTCTGGCACAATTATATTTGTCAAATATGATTCGTTAGATGTTGTGTTGTGAAGTTTCAGACAGATTGGGTAGAAGGTAAGAATAATCAAGTGGAGTTGAAGTCAAGTGGAGTCTTTAACGATGCCTCCGAATATCGAGCGCCCTCTGGTAGTAAATAGCTCCCCCAAGGTAATGCGGGGCTCTGCCTTGGGTAACGGCTTTTACCTTGCTACTTGTGGGAACTACATGAATTCGAGAAATTTTATTGACATTAGACTTAGAGCTAGACGTGCTGGTCATAATGGAACCTGAAGAACTTTTGAGCCTCCCTTACAGCTGGACCCAGCAGCAGAAGCTCGCTTCGGGGTCGTCACGTATGGACGACTGAGCAGAAGTCTGAGCTGCGTCGTCTTTACGAAGTAAAGTAATTTTTCTGCCCCAAAAAAGGATAGAATTAAAAGTTTCTGGTGGAAAGCTTTTTCATCTGTTCATCGACATCTGGACGGAGTGTTTACGACCTTCATCCACCAAACTGGGCTGATACCATCATGGCTAGTTGAGGGCAGGATGGTGTTCATTTCCAAAATCGAGAATGCTTCAGAGCCAAAGAACTACCTGCCAATAACTTGTCTTAATACACTTTACAAAATATTTACAACTCTGCTCTACGAATGAATTTTCAGTTTAATACGGCCGGTCAATAAGGAATGAGGTGTATGAACAACGAGGATCCAGAAGAGATGTGGCATGGTGTAAAAACAAGTTATTTATTGATCGTCTTGCCTGTCAAGATGCAAAATACTACTAGCGGTCACTTTCGATGGCAAGGATTGACTACGCCAAAGCTTTTGACACCACGCCACATGAGTTGTTACCCACCATACTAAAAAGTCTAAAATTACATCCAAATATACTGAGATAGGGAGGAGAATTCCACCCGAGAGGTGGAACGGCGTGTCAAATGTGGCTGGCAGGCACTTGGCAGGCTCAACATAGTGTTTAAGAGTAGACCCAAACTTTGTCTGAAAAGAAAAGTCTTCGATCAGTGCGTTCTACCCGTTATGACATACGGAAGTGAAACTTGGACACTCACATCGCAATCAAGTCACAAGGATCGTGAAAGTTGGAAGCATGCTGAAGAGGCCTTCATCCTGCAGTGGATCGATACAGGCTGATGATGATGATGATACTGAGATGTATTGAAGGAACGAGAATCCTATGAAGAACGAAGTTTGCCGTACAAGCAGACAACAAGGAAATAACAACAGGATGGTTAAAATTTCAACGAGGAGTCTTCCAAGGTGACTTTTAGTCCGCTCTTGTTTTCCATCTCATTGTTGCCACGCTCGATAGAACTGAAATAAATGGCAGAAAACTGGATGACCCAATGGAAGAGAGCTTGTGATCTTGTGATAACGCACTTGTTGTATATTGATGACCTAAAAATATATGCTTTCGGAAAGAACGAATTAGAGAACGCATTAACAAGGTGTAAGAATTTACTAATTTAGCAGGCACGACATTGGGATTTGACAAGTATGAAGTGATTCATTTACATCGAGGAAAAGTCGATGGAATAGGCGCTGACGTCGAAATTGTTGATGTGGGAATAATAACACATCTAATGGCTGAGGAAACACACTCTTCAACCGATATAAGGCGAAATTAAGGTATATTTGGAGATCTCAGCTATCGGGAAAGAACAAAGTTGTAGCCACCAACATACTGGCTGTTCCGCTGCTGCAATACTCGTTCGGCGTGCTCAAGTGGACCGTTGACGAACCACTAAAAGATGTATGAATCGGTATCTGAATGAATCGGTTCATTTGTATGAATCGGCGTCTGCATCCCAGATCTCTCTTATGGATTGAGAGAGTTCTATTCTAGCATATACAACTGTGTATACGCTAGAATGGATCATATATGAATGTATGAATCATATTATATCATTTAGTTTTCCGATTTCTTCGATGTTATTCTAAAGATTCAGAGCCAGCGTTTTCGGATGGTTTTTGAGTTTTTGTAGGTAGCTCGAATTGTTCAAAACATCCAAATTATAATATATACCTTTATTTGTGACATAATATGGAGCATCAAGCATGCGTAACTTTAGGTTGAAACCAGTGCTTTATTTTTAAACTAAACATTGTGTGCCGAAAGTTTACGACTTCCTTCCTCAATCATAACATTAATGCTTCTGAAATACATTGACTAAAAAGCCGCCGTTCTTCAACATGTGCATTTTTTGGATTTGTTTCTGATCTAGGTGTACATTCAGATATTTGATACAGCCTGTGTGTTTTTGTTAAGTATTACTGGATATTACAGTATAATTTCGAAGGCATGCAGTTTTTTCTATTCTAGGTTAATCATTTGTTGATATTCCCTCAAATTGCACTTTTAACAAAGAGACGAAAAATAAATATGTTTCAGTTTGTTTAAAGATTAATCTTACATTTCGAATCAATCTCAAATTTCTGGCCATTCGAAGAATATTTCCACAAATCAAGTCATAAAGGAATTTTCTTGTAATTCAATTTAATATACCTATGACATCAATGTCATTAAAATTTTTGAATAAAACACAGATGGCGTTGCCAATTTGCCTAGGTGTTAGATAATATATTAGCAGGTATCCCAATCCTGCAAAAGACGATGAGAATGTGTCAAGCGATGGCGCCATCTTAAACGTATCCAGGGTATCAATTTAAAATGTTTATGGCATGCCGACTTAACAATTTGGGGTTTAAATCCTCACCATCGTTATAATTTTTTTTGTTCAAAAATAACATTAAAAGTATCCTGTTATTAATTCCTGATAATTATTAAGTTGCAAGTTGTTTTTTCAGTCTCTAGTGCTAAATAATTAGTAAAATAAAAAAAATGTACGTCCTACATCATACACATTTGTTTTTTATTTGAAAAAGCGTGCAATAACTCTAATTATATAATTTATTCAGAAAATATAAAAAATACAATAGCATTAAATAATCAATATGCTTTTCAAAAAAAACAATAAATTGATTATATTCATTTCCGAGTGGTTTTAGCATGTATGCACTTTGAGAGCTGTAAACAATATTCTTAGCTAAAGATATAACAATACAACCAGGTAATCAGAATATCGTCGTTTGCAGCTCTCGAAGTGCATACATGCGAACTTCAACTAAAACCGCTCGGAAATAAATATATTCAATTTATTTATTTTTTTGAAGTGAAAACTTCTTCAGGCGCATTTTTGTAGAGGAGTGAACGTAAGTGAACCGTCACGCTCGGGTCGGTGACGCTGAACCGTTTTTACTCGGCTCTACTCACAATGGTGAGGATTTGAACCCCAAACTGTTTAAGTCGGCACACCATAAAAAGTTTAAATTGATACCTTGGATACACGTGAGATGGCGCAACCACTTGACACATTTCCCATCGTCCCTTGTAGGATTGGAATACCTTATTATATATTATCTTACCTAGGTATAGTCTCATTTCAAAAGTGTAATGTATGTCATTTATAAAAATGCAGGCTTACACAATACAACGCGTTAAAATTATTTTATGAAAAAAAAATTATTTTATGAAAATGGGCGTTCTGAAAAAATGTTTTTAGAAAATTGCGTGATATTTATGGTTTGTACAATCGTCCAATTCAATTGTTCAAAAATTTGAAGAAACTGATTCAGTGGAAGATATAAGAAGAGCAATATATAGTCGTATTGGTCCTTCACAATAACATATTGATTTCATACGTGAAAGTGTTGCTGAAGAACCAGAAATTTCCATTAGTCGACGTTATATCATAATTTGGACTCAGTGAATCCACGACATGGCCTATTTTACGAAAGTATTTAGCTCTGAAAGCATATAAGGTTCAAATTTCACAGGAACTAAAGTCACTGAATCATTCAAAATGTCGTTCATTTGTCAATTGAATCAAAGAATAAACATAATTATAAAATTATATTTATTTAATAAACAAAATTGCTGCATTTGGGGTGAGAAAAATCCACGACTGATTCACGAGAAACCTTTATATCCCAAACGAGTCACTGTTTGGTGGCCATTATGGCCAGGAGGTGTAGTTGGGCCGTAATATTTTTTTCAGAATACTGCTGGTGAAGCAGTAACTGTGAACGGTGTTTGATATCGTGAGATGATAAGTGGATTTTTATGGACTGGACGAGTTATTGCAAGAAACAGTGATGTTAATTGACCACCAAGATCATGCGATTGAACACCGGCCTGCTTTGGAGCTACGTGAAAAACCAGGTGTATAAAAATAATCCACAATCAATTAATGAACTAACGGATAAAATTATTAGAGTCGTTGGTGAGATAGAGCCACGGTCTTGTCAAAATGTCATTTAAATTTTTGAGTAAAGAGTGAGTAGAGAGTGAAAATTTTGAGTAAAAAGTCTGTGGAGCTGTAAGAGGTGGTCATTTGGCAGATATTTTAGCCATGCAGTAGCCAGCTTCAGTTATCAATAAAATGTTTTTTGAAATCAACGCAAATTCTGTGTTTTATTCAAAACAAAAGAAACCACTCAATTTGAAAGATTATTCTTTACTAAAATAACAAGCGGCATTTTAAACATATATACGTCATTCTCTCATTGTTCAATTCGATCATTGATTAAAATGAATTGCTAGCAGTTTGGATATCATGAATGGGTTATTCTCTGAAGATTAATATTTATGGTGTCTACATTTAAAATGCGAACACAAAATTATCAAGGATATTTTAAAATTTTAATTTCAGTTTAAAAACAGCTTAAAGCCATTTTCAGAATATTTATAGAAATAAATATTTTCACTGGTTGCGGGCTAGGCAGCTGTACAGTCCACTCGACTTTAATCGAACTGTGTGAAATTCTGCGAAAGATGCGTCTATAATCATAATAAATAAATAAATAAATAAATAAATAACAAAAAGTCTTCTCTAGGAATACTTCTTCATTCACCTTCCGAATATTCAAAAAGACCAAATAGAAACTCTGTACCTCCACTTCTCTTGATCATAGTCAACATATTTTTTAATAATAATAACATTGTTAAAAAAAAAACAGGAAAAAAAGTGTGCTTCATGCTACACTATATTTTTTTCGACGATTCGACTTGGAATTACCATATTCAGTAATGCAAAGTTCTTCTGTGAAAATAACCCACCATAGCAGCCAAAATGCTATTAGGAAGAATTTATTATTAGGAGGGAAGCCAAGCTTTGAAAACGTTTTGTGGTCACCTCTGGTATCTCACAGAAGAATGAATCAGTTGCTTTAGCAATTTTTGATAAAAGTGTCCCTTTCAAAACCAAATCTGCTCTTAGTGCTTGTTTTCACGCTCAAGAAGCTCAACAAGATGCAAATTTTCTACTACAATCAAAAGATATCGAAGCTTATATCAATCAACTGCTAAAATATTTCGCTTGAAGAAACACTATAAACTTTTTCAAAAGGTATAATAAGCCGTGTTTGAAAGGCGGTTTTTCTGTTTGGTATTCTTTTGAATACTTTAAACAGAATGAATATGGAATACTTTAAATTCTTGGGAGCCATAGATCTGTCAATGATACGGCCTAAAGAGATGCTAAACTGACAAATTAATTTAAAAGTATTTTATAGAACAAACAGAGAGGACCAAAAGAGGTTTTTGCTACAAGCGGTAAAAAGGTATCGTAAAAAAACACTTCTCTCAAATGTTTAATATTTATGTTTAACTTTTTTACTATATGCCATTTTAATTATTTCAATATATTTATTAATTTCATTGGTAAAACAGTTATGGTATATTTAATTTTTTTAGTATCCTTTATAACTGTATGGTCAATTACATAGTCAACTTTAAGTTCTTTGATATTATACATACATATATATATATATATATATATATATATATATATATATATATATATATATATATATATATATATATATATATATATATATATATATATATATATATATCAGGCCGGTTCGTGTGGACGTTTGAGAAGAAAACAGCTGAAGAAACAACCACAAGGTCAAATCGTTTAATTCTGACTTTTTTAGAAGACGAGGCGAATTGCCGTTTAATGGCGCACCATCCAGCGTCATTACACGGTGAGAGTTCACAGTGGGATATCCGAACTGTGTCGTGCCCTCGAACCCCGGATAGGACATATAACATGAGAGATGCAGTTGGGCTTGTAGAAGAAACTATTTGAAACAGAGGAAGTTTCACCCATATCGGTCAGATGTCCAAACAGTGAGTGGCAGCATATATATTAGTTGGTTGCCCGCCTGCTTTGTTGCGTACTTTAGTAATAATTGATTTTTTTATGATTAAAATTATTTTTAGAATTCCATGGAATTCTATACATTTCATGAAGACAAAATTGCGAGGAATTCACAAATATACAATCCCAAATTTCAAATTTGTGTTAAGTAAGTCTATCGGTAAGTCTGTCGGACTTAAAATTCCAAAACGGGAGTATATTTATGATTTATGCCCCCGCAACCCCCCTCAGGAGTAGATTTTTTTTTAATACTCCTACTTAGCGAACATCTACGACGCATGAAGAGCATTTCTGCCAAATTTCAAGTATGTAGGACTTAAATTTCAAAAACGGGCGTATATTTATCTTTTACGACCCTTTTACAACCCCGCAGCTACCCTTATGAGTTAATTTTTATGAACCGCCCTCCTTAGGGAACACCTACGATGCATGAGAAACATTCCTGCCAAATTTTAAGTTTGGAGGTCTCAGTTTCAGGGAATTCGCGAAAAGTGAGTGGTTACTTATGGGGGGGGGGGGGGGTTGATCAAGTACCCGTGTTTGATAACAGATGGCGTTGACTAGTGAAATTGACATTACCATCGTGTACTACAGACTGTTAAACGACCTCATCCTAAATTTCAGATAAATGCATAGGTTAGTTTTTTTTTGACAACCAGTTGTATCATTCGTGTTTTGTATTTCTCGATAAAATGGAAAAAGAGCAATATCGATCCTTAATTGGTTTTTTATTTTTGGATGGAAAAACATGCGAAGAAATGAAAGTGAAGTTGGATGCTGTCGATGGGGACCCTTTACCATCTATGATAACCATAAGATATTGGTTTAATTAGTTTAAGCGTGGTCGTACAACTGTTTTCGATGAAGAACAGCCAGGACGCCCGTCACTAGCTGAGGCCGTAGGTGTGGCAATCAAAATTTTAAATGATAGGATAAGTGTGAGAAAAGTGTCCGGCCGATTGGTGCCGCTATTGCTCACGGTGGACAACAAGCGGATACGACTAGCCATGTCAAAACAATGTTTGGACCGCTTTAAGTGAAATCCGCAGACCTTTTTACGCCGAGTCATCACCGTTGATGAAACCTGGATACATTATTACACGCCAGTGACCAAGAGATAGTCAAAACAATGGATTTTTTCGGGTGAATCTGCTCCGAAGAAGGCAAAAACGGTTCCATCAGCCGGAAAAGTTATGGCCTCCATTTTTTGAGATTCCAAAGGAATAATCTTCATGGATGCCTCAGAACAGTATTACAGTGAGTTGTTGGACAAATTTGATAAGAAATTGAAGGAGACACGGCCCCATTTGGTTAAGAAAAAAGTGCTTTTCCCTCACGATAACGCACCGGCACATTCATCTTTAATTGTCGCAGCAAAATTGCACGAACTGCGCTACTAATTGCTTCCGAACCCACCTTACTCGCTCTACCTGGCACCCAGCGACTTTTATATACATCATAGCATTATAAAAAGTATTCTATGTTCTATTCCACGATATGGTCGACTTCTGTACACCAAATTTCATTAGAATTCCTCCATCTCGACAAACATACTTCCACATTATAATATTAGTAAAAATTCCTATGACATTTTTGCTAATACTAATCTGGATCGAAGCGAAATTTCGGACAACATATTTGAAATGAACTACAAAAATACTTAAAAAAATGTAGAAAATTTAAATTATTTTAATGAAGAAAGGAAAGGAGCGAAATAGTTTCAGAGATGTTAATCACAATAAAAATTCAAAAGTTTTATTTATATAGAATGGCCCATGAAATATTAATATATTTAATTAAAATTTTTATTACAATCACCTTACAATGTTTACAAGGAAACCGATAGTCGTAAGTTCAAGTGGCTTATTTATGGAGCTTCGTCATGTATTTATCATCCGTATTATCAATTCATCAAGTTATATACAACCATCTACCTTATATACATCTCGTTTCAGTGTTTTAAAGTGATCCTTCACGATGCTTGTTTTTTACGCTGTTTTGAGTGTCTTATTTCCTGCCCTTATCCAGGGCGATTCTCCATGCGACTTACGCGAAGTAAAGCACGGGACTATTTGTGTTTGCAACTCAACTTACTGTGATACAGTACCACCCATCGAAAATCTTTCGTCTGGGGAGTTTCAACTTTACACCACGACCAAAACCAATCTTGGATTCTCGTCTACGACAGGAACGTTCTCTTCAACAAGCGCTTCTGCTTCAGTTAAAATAACTGTAAAAGATGTTTCAAGTACACATCAAACCATAGTTGGATTCGGTGGGGCCTTCACAGATTCTTTCGGGATAAATGTGTTGACTTTACCTGAAGCCGCTCAAGACAATTTACTTTACAGTTATTTTGGAGAGAATGGTTTGCAGTACAACTTGGGAAGAGTACCTATAGGTGGAACAGATTTTTCCACTAAGCCCTACACTTACTGTGACGAAGAGGACTTAACTTTAGATAAGTTTGCATTACAGCCAGAGGATTTTAATTATAAGGTGAGTAAGTCGTTTTAACAATATTGTCATCACTATTATCGTCGATCTTGTAGATTCCGTTCATCTTGAAGGCAAAATCATTGAGGGGAGATAACACGTTCAGGTTATTTGCCTCAGCTTGGTCGTCTCCAGCTTGGACAAAGTCAAGTCATTCGTAAGTTAACTAAATTTAAATCAATTTTCCTTCTCGATCTGACAAAAATATTTGTTTTTTTTTTATTCTTCAACGCACTCACCTTGCAATTTAGTATTTTCAGGCCAATAAGGTTCTAACTTTTTCAAACACTCGTTGAGTGAACATCCCCTCTGCCATTATTATCGCTGGCAGCCAAATCCGGTGAATATGACACATATTGAAAATGCTTTTAAACATAGATCATAGAGTTTTGCAGCAACATAATAAAAGAGCACTTTCTTTTTGAGCAGATATGAGGGTTTAACCTGAATAGTAGCATTTATTGGTCCGGTAGGGAAGCGTAAGGCTCTCTGGCAATGATATAGCCTTTTACCAGATAGTCTATGACCATTACACCACGAGAATCTTAGAAACTGTAGTAATGGATGCTGTTTTCGCGTTCTGTAGAGCGTTTTTTATATGTTGCCCCTAACTGTTTGGACATCTGACCGATATGGGTGAAACTTCCTATGTTTCAAATAGTTTCTTCTCCAAGCCCAACTGCATCTCTCATGTTATATGTCCTATCCGGGGTTCGAGGGCACGACACAGTTCGGATATCCCACTGTGAACTCTTATCGTTCAATGACGCTGGGTGATGCGCCATTAAACGGCAATTCGCCTCGTCTTCTAAAAAAAAGTCAGAATCAACGATTTGACCCTGTGGTGGTTTATTCAGCTGTTTCCTTCTCAAAAGTCCACACGAACCGGCCTGATGAATATATATATATATATATATATATATATATATATATATATATATATATATATATATATATATATATATATATATATATATAGTTTAAAAGTTTAAAACTACTTTAACTAATTAAATGCGCACAATATTAAATATTGACAATCAAGGCAAAAGTTTGACAGTAACCAAATGTCTAAAGCGTCTTGATGTATTTGTTTTAATCAAAGCCTACCTGCCATACTTTAAGAAAAAAAGTGAAAAGCACAATTTAAAAAAGCGCAATGAACAATTTAAACGTAGATATCTAGAAAACGGTAACTCGGACTGACCTTTGCATAGTATACCCTTTTTACGTAAAAAAGGCGGACAAAATAAAATTTTCATTAAAAATGCGAATACACTAAACGAATGAATGTGAGGCAAGGGTGTTAAAACAATTTGAGAGGTTTGGACTTTGGAGGTTGGAGAGACCTATTGGACAGGAGGAAGAAAAACTACTAAGATCTATTTATGGTCGGACAAGAACGGAAGAAGGTTGGAAGAAGAAAACAAACAAACGTAAAGTGTACGGTAAAAATACGGTAAATTACAAAGAATAAGGTGATGGGGATACGTAGAAAGATTGCAAGGAGATAGAACCACAAAGATTTTAAATTGAACACCCTGTATTTTATAGTGGAGCACAAAAGAGCAATACATTCTGTATCTAAAAGTGTTAAGTGATGGTACTTATGTACAGGCTATGTACAGAAACACAATAGGCAAATAAGATATATATATATATATATATATATATATATATATATATATATATATATATATATATATATATATATATATATATATATATACGCCTCGGAAGCCAACATAACTCAGACATAAGATCCCAATTGCTTGAAAAGGTGGTCGGAAATTGGTTTGGTTAACATTGAATGTTGTTTCACATAAAATAAATAGTTTTAAGGCATCTATATTGGTTGTTGTTTTACTTGAATTTAAAGGCCGGACGGACTAAAAAATCACCCTATATATAAACTGGATTTACTAAGTTTTCAGATTGAGGTGGTTACATCAGACATCAGAAAAATTCGCAAAATTATTTCCCAAAACCGTAAAGTAAAGCTGCAGGCGAAAAGAAACTATTATATATCGAAAAGAACTATTTAAATCATTTTGCATTTTGAATTTGGGAGTATGAACAAAATTAACAAAAAAAATGCTGTTTCACCAAGACAATGCGCCGTGTCATAAATCGTTGGCAACAATGGCAAAATTGGACGATTTGCTTCCTCATACACCGTATTGTCCAGATCTGGCCCATCAGCGATTATTTCCTGTTTTCAGGCCTCAAAAAATGTTCGTTGGAAAGAAATTTCACTCCAACGAAGAGGTAATTGCCGTAATATTCAGGAGATAAGCAAGATTAAATACAAATTACAAATAAGCAAATAATACATACTAATTGTTAAATAGAGTTCGGCTGAAAATAATAATCACACGGAGACAAATCCGGTTGATACGGAGCTTGAAGGATGGTTTTAATCAAATATTTGTGCGGAAATGTAGTGTGAGATGGTTCATTATCATGGTGTAAGATACACAAATTGTTATTCCATAAAGCAACCGTTTTGTAAAAATACGAGATGCAATAATCTCTTTATTAATCATTGATTGCTGAGCAGTAAATTTTTGATATTTTCATCATCAGTTGAAGCGAAAAGTCGTGAATAATTTTCAGTACATTTATACCTTTTTTTGAATATTTTTTATCAAATGTATATCATCGGTCGAATACATTCACTCCGAAAGCAAAATTTGATAAATGAAGTAATATGTTTTTGACGTGTTAAAAATTGTCCGACAAATTTGTTTCACCTACACAAACAAGCATTTTTTTCGAACTTTTCCACGTAATAACATGACAGTTCCACCAATCTGCTTTTTTAAAATATGATTTACGCAAACAATTTAAATCCTAATTCCAATCGTTGGAAAATTCTCTGAACTGGCAATATATCACTGACTGAGGGAGAGCCTTAGAAGACGCACATATTTTAGCCAGTTAGTTAAAAGATGACAAGATGGTGTAGATATTTGCCAAGCAAATTAGCAGTATTATTTTTGTCGCAGGTCCATATATAGGGTGGCTCAATAAAAGGTTCCCTATTTTATATCAAAATTTATTTTTTTTATAAATTCTGTTGGCGTTGTCTGGATTTCCTCCGCTTTCTTCCCCCTGGAGGATTCAATGTTCATATTTTCTTTGGTAGCCTTTCTTCTGCCATTCTGTTCAGATGTACAAACCAAACTAGCTGTCGTTTCTCTATTTCATCTACTATTGTCTGTTTGAGATTTATAATTTCTTTGATTTCCTCGTTGCTTCGCTTTTCTCTTCCTAAAATTTCATACGATCTCCTAAGTGCATCCATTTCTACGGCTAAAATTTTCTTTTTATCGGCTTCCGTTAATCTCAAACTTTCAGCACTATAAACAAGAAGCTCTTGACAATCGTGCTGTATATATGAACTTTTCGACATCTTGTAATCGAAATATCCTTATCGATGGTTCATTGTGCCAAGCTTCAAACGTCAGATGTCAACATTTCAAGACAACCTGTCTACTATACATTAAAATACACAGTGAGCTAGTGGAGTATATTAAAAATATTTAAAAAAACAAGGATTTTTTTTCTTGTGCTCCACTTAAAATTATCAATCCTTTACGCGCCCTCAAACGCCAACAAGCATGTTCCGAGACCGTTTTCTGGTCTTAACCCGTTATCAGTCTGGCTTCAGGTTGTACGTTCGAAAGCAACTGAAGGTTTGACCAGGATCCTGACCATATTAATCGGCCAAATCGGATGAAAGAGGCATAGAAATGCATCGTACGCTATCCGGTGGTTCGTAACAGTACCACTGTCTGAAACCGTTCGGACCCAAACCCAGGCCCTATATTCAGGTACCAGATATGCACGAAAATACACAGTGGGGTAGTGGAGTATATTAAAAATATTCAAAAAACAAGGAATTTTTGTTTCCTATGCTCCACATATAATTCTCAATTCTCTATTCGCCATCAAACGCCAACAAGCATCTGGCCTTAAGCCGCCATCAGTCGTGTTTCGAGTTGTACGTTCGAAAGCAACTGAAGGATTGACCAGGGTCAGCACCGATGATGCTGAACGCTCTGGGCGTCCAAATGAGGAGATTACATCAGACAACATCAAAAAATTCGCAAAATTATTTCCCAAAATCGTAAAGTAAAGCTGCAGGCGATATCAGGAATATATCGAAAAGAACTATTTAAATCATTTTGCATTTTGCATTTGGGAATATGGGTTTCGCACCGCGTTTGCTCACAGTGGATCAAAAACAACAATGTATTGATGATTCTGAGCAATGTTTGAAGCTGTTTCAGCGAAATAAAAAGCGGTATGTGACAATGGATGAAATATGGATCAATCACTACCCGCCGGAGTCAAATCGGCAGTCAGCTGAGTGGACAGCAATCGGTGAAGGCCGTCCAAGGCGACCAAAAATACAAACATTGGCAGCTAAGTTTATGACCTCTTTTGGGATGCCTGGGATGCCTGGGATGCCTTAAATGACGTGATCGCAAAAAAGGCTCCAAATGAAAAAAAGTTTCATCAAGACAATGTTTCATCAAGACAATGCACCGTATCACAAATAGTTGGCAACAATGGCAAAATTGGACGAATTGCGTCCTCATCCACCCTATTGTCCAGATCTGGCCCATCAGCTACTACTTCCTGTTGTTAGGCCTCAAAAAATATTCGTTAGAAAGAAATTTCCAATGAAGAGGTAATTGCCATAACTGATGGATATTTTAAAGGTAAAGAGAAATCGTTGTCATATTTCTATGGCAATGGCTCTCTATAATCATATTTCTATGGCATATATATGTTTCTTCCTTGTTATCTATCTGTACTAAACTCGAAGAGAATAAGCACTAAACACCAAATCACTTTTTTAAATTTCTCGATGCGCGTTTCGCTAACCATATTAGCATCATTCAGGAGATGATTTAATCTGGAAAAAGTTGGCTGAACGCGTAAATGTTAAAAGTGTAAATAATAATAGGGCTTTGGATGCATATGAAAGCATTCAATCAGACAAACATAAGAAAACCATGAGCCGGGATTAAGGACTCCGGGACAATTATTAATATAACGCTTAAGTTATCTTTACGGTTCATGTTTTTTTCAGGCTTTATTAGACACGGCCGTCATATACATAGAGCATAGTTTGGTTTTAGAATTGGATTAAATCATCTCCTAATGATGATTAGCGAAACGCGCTTCGAAAGGATTAAAAAGTGATTTGGTGTTTAGTGGTAAATTTCTTCGAGTTTAGTGTTTCATACTGAAGGTTCCAATAGAAGAATTGGTCTATTTGTAGATTAGTTGCAGTGCTTCCTGCATACAGATATTTAGTCATGTTTACATTTCGATAGTCCCCATCGTATTCTTTTATTTTTTCTGGTCATGTATTCCAGGTCGTCCTTATCCTATTCCATTCTTTTAACACGTATTCATATATATTCTGAACAGTGTCAGGGAGACACAGCACCCCTGTCGGAAACCGTGATACTAAAAATCTGGTTGAAACCTTTTTGATTTTCTTTTAGAGTTTCTATACATTTCTTGTGCTGTCTGAGTGAATGTATGGTTGATGTTAGTGATTTTTAATACTTCCTACAGTTTCATTACCAGGACATACCGTATGCCTTGGGGATATTTATAAAAAGTAGGTGTGTCTTTTGATTTATGGCAATTCTTTTCTCAATGATTTATTTAATGCAGAATAAACTGTCTATTCATGATCTTCCGACACGAAATCCACTTTGCTCTTCTTCTTCTTGTTTTGTGCATCCATTTTCTATTAGGTTCCCATCGACTCTGCTTAGATTAGGTGTAACGGTGATGCCTCGATAATATTAGCATTGTTGTCTGTGTCCTTTTTTTGAACAGTGAGGATATACATCCAATTATCCATTCAGCTGAGGTTTGTTTCTTTTCAATACATTTGTTTGAAATAGTTCTGTTATCTACTTTACTAAGTGTTCTGTGCCTTTCGTTATTATCTGAGCGTATATACCTCCTACTCCAGGTGCTTTACGGTTTTTCGTTTTTCTTACACCTTTGAGGATTGTATCGGTATCTAATAGTATGTATTATTAAAATATTATCAAAACTCTTTGTGATTAATAATTAATTTTTTTAATTTTAAATAAGATATTTACTTTTGCGCCACCCTATATAACCTAGTACTTTATTTTAGGGTTACAGGAAGTGGTGAACTAAAAGGCGAATATTACGACTGGTGGGCACAATACTACATCAAATTTTTCGATGCTTACAATACCAACAACGTAACGTTCTGGGGTGTGACCGCTCAAAATGAAGCATTCGATGGACATCTTTCCCTGGACATACCTAACCTTAAATTTTCTGCAAACCAAATGGTAATACTTCTGTTTTTTTAGCTTTTCTGCATTTTTAGCAAAAAAAAAATTTTATCGTAGAATAAGTGGATCAAAGATCATCTAGGGCCTGTAATAAGAAATTCCACTTACAGTGATTTGAAAATCATCATTCACGATGATAACAGAGGCGAGCTTCTTTATCTCAATTGGGTAGGCAGTTCATTAAACTGTAATTAAGATTTATAAACTTGTGGATTAGTTTGTGCTTTCAGATAAACATACCCTATCCTATATTGACGGTGTTGGTCTTCATTGGTATACAGATTTTATTTCACCTCCCTCTTTAATTCATTTGGCTAAAAGCGACAAGAAAGATTTGTTTGTTTTAGCTACAGAAGCTTGTAATGGTATGTATGAATCTTAGGTATACGTTTTAAGGTAGATAAGTACGAAAAGTTTACTAAAACTAACGTACTAGGTTATGACAAATATGTTTGTCTTTTTTTTTAAGGTATAAGGGTTGAGCGGCGCTAGTTGGGCAACTTTTTGCTTGATCTCCCATAACTTTAAGAATATGTATCGGATTTAATTGATTCTTACTCTGTTAGGTTCGTTATTTACTCTTCTTCAGAACGTCTAGCGATGTAAAAACAATCAAGTACAAGTTTAAAAGTTATTGCTAGAAATGCGAAAGCGCTCGAAGTTGCTTAACGTGCCCCACTAGTAGGGCTAGTTGAGCATGAGTATGGAGCTAGTTGAACAATGGCTAAATTAGACTTGATGACTGTAAAGAATGATCTGAATACAAAATAATTGTAATCAACAAGCAAATATTTATTTATTATGATCATTACATACTCATATTGTTATTATATCTCTGGAAAAATAAAATTAAAATCAAACAAAATTAAATCTTTCCAATCTTAGGATTATTATGACACTTTATATATTTACGAATAATTATAACGTAAATAAATATTAAATTAAAATAGTAATTAATTATGAGATCAATAATATTGCTAGATGATAAATAATACCAACTTATTAATCATCTTTGTCTCTATCACAATTAATACAAATATAGATTAGACCAATTTCACTCATTTTTTTCTCATCTACAGCTTTTGCTGCATCACTCAACTGTTGACTAGTACCTAAACTTTTTGAGGTCTTTCTTTGACATGTACGCATCTTAAAATGTAATAATAATCATTAATACAATTATCAATATATGTAATTTTAATTAGTAAACTTTGTATAGAATCATCACATGCACAAATTAATTAATGGTTATTAATTTATTAAAAAATTAAAAATTAATTAAACATTTTCTACAGTGAACATCTAGTGGGGCTAGTTGAGCGAGCATTGAATGCGCGTTGCTCAACTAACCCCAGTTGAGGCAACAAAATTAGGTAATAAAAAAATCATAAGAGTTAACAATAAATAACCATTTATAATCGCAAGAACAATAATTAAGTAATCTTTGAATACTTACGTGGTCCTTATTAAGTATTTTTATATGAGTATAGTAGAAAAAAAAACAAAGCGTTCTCTTATTTTATCGGAGTACCGGACAGCAATTGACAGTCGCGCGATGTATTTCCCTCCAACAACCCCTTCTTTTCGTCATTTACACTTTTGTTGTAGGTTGCTTAGTTTTCGAGATATTTCGATTGCACAACATGCCCCTATGATCAACTAGCCTCGCTCTACCCTGGCCTTGACAAGAAAAACATTTTTGTGTAAAATTTATTTTATTTTTCAACGTAATCACCTTTCAGTTCGGTACAATTAGATTAATTCTTCTATTGGAACACTAAACTTGCAGAGATTTATCACTAAACACCAAATCACTTTCTTTGAACTTCTCGACGCAAGTTTCGCTAACCATGTTAGCATCATTAGTAGATAGATTAAATCTCCTGATGATGCTAATATGGTTAGCGAAACGTGCGTCGAGAAGTTTAAAAAACTGATTTGATGTTTAGTGGTAAATCTCTGGAAGTTTAGTCGGTATACTTCGTTCAAAGTGTTTCTATCTTTTTCATATATCCTCTAAACAACAGGATTGCTCCAACTCTTTAAAATAAATGTTCGTTGACTATTTGTGACTGTTCTTTGGTCTCTGGTGTGCTGTGATGAATCTGTGTTTCAATATCGCTAAACATTATTTTGAAGTTGACACACGTGTGTGTTTATTGTCAATTGTGAGCAATCGCGGCATCCATCTTACGGAAAGCTTTTTTATATCCAAATGAGTTGTTAAAATATTCTGCACCCATTCAGTTGAGATGCTTGCAGTGTCAGCAATTATACGCACTCTCCGATCGTTTATCACGATTCATTTCTGAATATTGGTAACCTCATTTGGACGAGCTTCATCAAAAATGATTTTACGGCCACATTTCAATTCAGCTGTCGAATATTTCTGGTTGATAACGAATGTTCAGAATCCCCATAAACTTCTCTGAGCTCCGTTTTAATCTCATCATTTGTTTTCTTTTGTAAAAACAAGTATTTTATCACTGCTCGATATTTAATTTTTTCCATTGTTGTAAAATCACAAAAGTTGTTCTATTTAAATGGTCGTCATTAACAAACTAAACCACGCAGCGACTTGACTTTTAGACAGTATTGTTGTGAAAGTTTATATTTACGAAAAATATCACTTTTTTTAAATACTAGCAGCGCCATCTCTGGTCTAGGCCAGGTACTTATCATACAGCCCCCGTGTATTTTTTTGGCATTAATCTTTAGCAGCATGCAGATGCCGGTTAACGGTAGCGTGGGACACTCCTAATACTACTAAAGTTTACTAGTGCTTATTCTAGGATCTGCAGCGACAACTGCTCTTAAAACGTCAGCATCGAGAGACCATGGACGACCTGATCTTTCCTAATCTTCAAGACTCACGACTCACTCCCAGAACTTTTTGAAGCAGAGCTGAACGAGTTGACACATTACTTTCTCCCTCGAGTTCGCAAATCTTACCAGCAACATCATTCGATTTGAAGCCGTCGTGACTGGAGATGAGAAGTGATAACATTTCGACAATCCTAAATACATCAACTACAAAGAGAAATATTCAGGATCTTAAGGCATTATTCTAGTGGCGGCTCGTGGGTTTTTAAAGTGGGAGGGCGTAGAAGAAAATAGTGCTGCTGAAGATTTTTTTTGTTTCCCCTTCTTCCTTTTTGTTTTTCATGCTATTGAAACCCCACACATGAGGTGAACCAAGAAAACATCAAAATTTTGTATTGTTACTACTTATAAGAACTTTGGAGGATGGGCTGTTGCTTGTTGTGCAGATAATGGAATGAATGAGTAGGTACTTACCGTTTCCCGAAGAGTAAACCATTCAAACAGTTTATTGTAACTACAAATCAATAGAGAACATTCGAAAAATTTCGAAAAAAACTTAAATTAGTAATTATTAACTGTTTTAAATCAGACACCTTTATATTTGCAATTAAAACTTGATTATGTTTATTTAAAAAGTACTATTCGGTGTGTATACACATAGCAAATCTCAAATCAAAACAAGTATTCGAGAGGCGACGCGAGACATATCAAACGCTCCATACCCGTCAAATTAGCGTTTAAAACTAATTACCGATATGCTCGCTCGCAGGCAATCTATCACAAGTTTTAGAAAGCAGTTAAACCCCCGAATTCTGGCAACCAACAAACATGTAACGCCAACGACGAGAAAATATAACGTGGTGTACGGTCGCTGGAGGTAAACGTCCGACCAACGATGTAAAAATTGTGGCGAGAGGATGGAATTTATATCCTCATTATTTGGTGTGATGGATCGACAGACGTTCTTCTACATTTGGAGATTTTAATTTTTAATAATATCTTAAAATGTGTTAAAGGAAAGAAACTGAACGGGAATAAAATATGATGTTTTGCTCTAAAAAATTGTTTACTGTGATAACTGCTGGAGGGGCGGCGTCCCAACGCCCTCCCTCACGAGCCGACACTGCATTATTCTCTTTTGATGGCAGAATAAATAACTATTTTGGTCCTTCGTCACCTTATATTTGATATATTAATAAAATTCATATTTAGGATAAGTATAACTTTTAAAAACTTTGTTTTTGTTTATTTCAGGGTATATTAGATTCTTTGATATCTTGGTAGCTGTAGAATTGGGAAGCTGGTCAAGAGGTATACGATACCTTAACAATATTTTGGATGTAAGTTTTTTTTATATCATATTAAAATGTTGTCCATATCAAAAAAAAAACTGCCAATTTTGCAATATTCTTTGTACGTAAGAAATACTTAAGTACTCAAGAAATACCACTTACATTTGATACAAAAAAAATAATAACAAATTAATTGACTATTGTTATTAAAAGGTATACAACTTTGCTCCCGCCGTTTTCTTACAGATGGCGTTAGCGGTAAGTAGTCGTCGAAGTAAATACATCATAGGCGGCATGCAATACCTTTGGACATCTTGTAAATATAACCCCATAGCATCAGTAGTGGATTTGTGATTATATCATAAAATTATTTGCGATAAAATATGTCAGTTTATGAGGCTTCTTTAATAGGAACAAACCTGCGGCTGAAGCTCACCGCCGTTATGAGTAAAAGAACGTGTAGTGAGTGGTTTCAAAGCTTCAAGAGCGGTGATTTTCACGTCGAAGACCGGCATAGCGATGGAAGAGGAAACGTTTTTGAAGATAAAAGATTAGAGGCATTGCTTAATGAAGACTTGTGTTAAAATCAAGAAGTTGATAAGATCATTGTGACTCAACAAGCAATTTCAAAACTTCCCAAAGACCTGAGAATGACCCAGAAGCAAGGATATTGGCTGTCATACGAGTTGAAACCGAGAAATGTTGAACGCCGTTTGTTTGTAAAGTTGCCGGCAAGAACGAATTTCTGCATCGCACGAAAATGGGTTTAAAGGGCGAAAATGGGTCTATTACGATAAATCCCAAGCGTCGAAAATCATAGGGATATCCCGGCCATGTTTCCACGCCGACGGCCACACCGAATATTTACGGCTCCAAGGTCATGCTCTGTATTTGATGGGACCAGCTCGGTGTAGTGTATTATGAGCTGTTAAAGTCATCTGAAACAATCACAGAGGATTGTTATCGAATGCAATTAATGCGCTTGAGCCGAGCATTGAAAGACAAATAGCCCCAATATAGCCGAAGCATGACAATGCTCGGCTCCATGATGCGAAAGTGGTCAAAACATACTTGGAAACGTTGAAATGGGAAGTTCTACCTCACCTGCCATATTCTCCAGACGTTGCCCCCTCTGACTATCACCTGTTTCGATCGATGGTACATGGCCGAGCTGACCAGCACTTCCGATCTTATGAAGAAGTCAAAAATTAGATCGATTCGAGAATCGCTTCAAAAGATGACCAGTTTTTTCAATGCGGGATTCGATTACTGCCTGAATTGCTGATTGCTGGCGGGAACAAAGCTGCATACCTTTTGTAAACATATGGAGTTTTACGGAACATGGATGAAATTGATAGATCATTTATCAATTCCTCTATTGGAACTTTCAATATGAAACACGAAATTGGAAGAGATTTACCACTAAACACTAAATCACATTAATTAACTTCTCACCGGACATGTTAACATCATTAGAAGACAATACAATATAAACTAAACTATGTTCTATCTATATAACCACCGTATCTAATGCAGTGTGAATAAACCAGGAACCGGAAGTTAACCAAGCGTTACATTAATATTTTAAAAAGTTGGCTAAATGGAATAGGTCCTTTATTCCGGTTTACATTTTGATATATGAATATTTTCATATGTATCCAATGCTCTATAATTATTTACAATTTTAATAAGCCTTAAGTTACTAATGTATATATTATGGTCATGCTCAGTACATGTTGTGCAACACAATTCTTCATTTCTACCATATCTAATATGAGTAAAATGTTCTTTATATCGGATTAATACGGATCTTGTTGTTTGCCCAATTTACCTTCGATCACAATCTTGACAACAAATTTCGTCTTTCACACTGCCGGGCGAGTCCGATTTTGCTATAGAAACAAATGCATGAAATAGCATGTGCCTATTCGCACTGAAGGCTGTGCGAATCCGGTCCGGGCCGAGCGAAGCCAAGCCGTGCGAGTTGTAACTTGTTTGATTGGACGGCGTTTTCGGCGGCACATTCCCGATCAGTTTTGAGACTGATCGTCCATCATCGGTTGAGTTTTGCGCACTGGTTTGTTCGTTCGGTGTTATTTGTTTTTTTTTTATATATGTAAAAATATTAATTTCACTAATCCGACAAGAAGAGTACAATTTTTGCAAATTTTTACTTCGTAATTCATATTTCAATAATTGATGTAATTAATTTACTCGTAATTTTCTGTTATTATAAAAATATTCAGTGAAGGCATGTCTGATTATTTTAGCTATATGGTTATATTAGCTGTTCGCTCACGTTTGAAGTTCTTTGGCTCCGACTATGCTCGGATTTAAAAATATTTTACCTGATTCGTCATCATCATCTCGGTCAGTAACATTTTGTAAGGTACATCGGCTTATGTAAAATTCTCCATTTAGTGTTATGAGCTTTCCACAACTCTTCTGTCTCTTGACAAGTAAAAATTAAAAACCGTTTGTGGCTCGGTCAGATCTCTTCTAGAATATAGTCTTATTAACCAAAGGATAAAGGGTTTTCTAGGTTTCATATTCTGGTATTACGAAAGGATGTGGTACATTTGTTTGCGGTAATTCTTGATCATGTGGCATTTTGAAATTTTTGTTCTTAAAACGTTGATAAAGAACACTTTTTGAAAATATTCGGACTGTTTACAGAGGCATCTACGCTATGTATGAAAATCTGTAGTTTGCATCTGCTTGTCCCTGTGGAACAACGAAATAATATCCGTTGTAGTTATAAAACAAACTACCAGAAGTTACAGGATATTTAACCCAAATATGTTTTCCGTGAATAGAAGCGATATAGTTGGGGAAATTTCATCTTACTTGACAGTTTTCAGTGGAAGCAAGGGAAATAGCTATTTGGTTCTAGCATGTGAAAAGCAACTAAAACGTTTCAGACCGCTTCATATAGTTCGACAATTATGCCAAAATGGTCAACACGTTATGAAAAGTGCGACTCAATCTTCAGAACAAATTGAAAGAGCTATTGCACCACCTTTGGACAATTTCAACTACACAGAAAGTGTTGACACATACTTTAACAATTACTGTTTGTATTTTAACTTCTTCTAGTAAAATAAGAAACTTGTGGAAACACTTCATATTCGAATATAGGATGTTTTTGTATAATCTTTTGTATTTGACACACTGAAGGTTCCAATAGAAGAATTGATAGGTCATTTAATTTGATCCATGTCCCGTAGAACTCCATATGTTTAAAAAGTATACAACTTTGCTCCCTAAGAATTATATTGAATTATCTTCTGATAATGCTAACATGGCTAGCGAAATATATATATATATATATATATATATATATATATATATATATATATATATATATATATATATATATATATATATATATATATATATATATATATATATATATATATATATATATATATATATATATATATATATATATATATATATATATATATACTGACACTTTTTTATTCCCCCGTAAATAATAAATGTCAAAGTTATGGAGATTTAATACTGTTAATGATTCTTCCTTATATTTCTTGTATTTTTATTATTGTTTCGTGAACCATTTTAAATTCATGAATCTCACTCATGAATCGATCTCAATATTTTTTCATTTGAGTGGTATTAAAATAGTTTTGTTTTCGAAATAAATCTTTTCAGCGTTTTTTTTTGGTTAAATTTTTTTATCAATCATTTTAAATTGCTATTTGATGCCTACGCAATATTTTTCGGGGCATGTAATATATTCTACTTTCAATTTTGTAAATGTACTATACAAAATTAAAGTGTAGAAAAACCTTTAAACTTTAGCGAATGATATATTGAAGTTCGCTCCTTTTTTTGGAGTGAAATAAACTATGATAAATTTAATATCCAATATGAATTTCAATAATATATATAGAAACTATTGTTATTTGTCTTCTTACTTATATTTTCGCATTTCCAAAATATAAAAATAGAGAGAAAAGTCAGGTGTTTAATTAATATGAATACACAGCTTGTTGGAAAAATAAGGGAACTTTTTGATAAAAAACATAGGCAATCATGGGAATCGCCGACAGATGTGAAAACTTCAAATTTTGGAATAACTGCTTTTTCTTAATTTTTAAATTAATTATGGTATGAATAACTATTCATACCAAAATGTCATAATTAGTAAATTCGGGTTATTAACATTAGTCTGGTTGTCACATCTATTGGCATTCCGAGCATTAATTACATACATTTTCATATAGTTTATTTATTATTCAAAACATATGATGGGTTGCGCAAGCACAGTACAAAATATAAATACAACTTATATACAACAATCCAAAAAGAGTCCAACACGCACATGATACAGTCGAGTATATACAGTGTATTAGTGTACCATCTATATGTGTATACATGTAAAAAGGCCGCTGCACGTCGCCAGTCTGGCGCATCACGTCACTAGCATGTCGATAACGCGAACCCATAAGTTTTACCCCCACCAAAAATCCCTAAACACGGCTAAAGAAGTTTTCACTTAAAAACAATTAAGTATTTTGTCAAAATTATTATTGTTTATTCAAAATACACCCCTCCCGCATGAATGCATTGCTGGGCACGCTCTAGTAATGCTAGCATAGATTTTTTATTTTGTTTTTCGGAATCGCCTCAATGATTCTAGTCACTTCTTCGCCTTGTGTAACATTGTCATAAAACTTTCCATTCATGGCCAGTTTGAGTTTTGGGAAGAGGAAATAGTCACACGGAAATAAATTACACGAATTCGGAGCATGTTGACGGCATACATACTTGTTTTTTCACCAAAAATTCAACAGTGACATAGACTTTCGAGAAATCGAGCACAGACTTTCCGTTTGTTTAAATCGTTTGTCAAAATTTCGTGAATTATGTCTTTGTCACTTTTTTCTCCAACTTATCGCTATTTTTGATTTTTGGCCGGCCAGGCTGTGGGTCGTCTTCCAAAGCATCACGACTGTCCTGGAATCGCTATACTCCTCGAACACACGTGTACGAGATAAGTAACTATCACCATAAACGTTTTTCATCAATTCAAATGGTTCTGTAAAACATTGATCGCACTTGAAACAAAATTTAATATAGCTATTTGTTTCATAGTGTTTTATGACGACGTGACTAAATGTCCTGTCACTTTAAGCGCTATAACTTGACAATCCTATGATCGATTCTATTGATGACAGTCTCGTATTATAGAGAAGATATATAGCTTTCAGATTATATATTGTTCTAATAGATGGCTCTAGGAGTTTTCTTTAAATTTAAAAAGTTCCGTTATTTTTTCGCACATACTATATATTGTTTCTTTGATTGAAAATCGATTTATTTTTCAATGTAGTCTCCTTTTAGTTCGATACACTTCACCCAAGGTTTTTTCAATTTTTGTATGCCTTCCAAAAAGTGCAACTTTTCTAACTTTGCAAAATAATTTTCCGTTTCAACGATGATCTCTTCATTTGATGTTAATTTCTTTCCAGTTACACATTTTTTATATTTGGAATAAGCTAAAAGCTAAGGGGAATCAAGTCTGGAGAATAGTGGCATTAATTCTTAGCGAAAATTTACCAGTTTTGTTGTCGCAAATGCGGACAAATGGGCGTGTACATTGTCATAATGAAACAGTACTATTTCTTCGTCAAATGATATTGCTGTTTACTCAACTCTTCGTAAAATTTGACTAATAATACTTTTCTGTGATCATCCTTCCTTTTTCCAAATTGTCGATAAGAAGAATGGAAGATAGAAACGTCTTAGCTTTCTTCAGGGCGAATTTGCTATGTAAAACCCACTGTTCTGGTATGCAGTGATGAATCTAAGTTTCATAAGACAACAGTTAGGAATTGTCGGAGACACTTCTTCGAGTTGCACTTATACATGTCTATACACCGCTGTGAAGTGGTCAGTTGCTCCGTCTTTGGTCTGCAATGAGCAAACGCGACACCACTAGCGCTGGTAATTTTTCTATACCTACATATTCGTGTAAGATGTGTAATATCGAACTTATCTGCTTTCGATGACTATCAAAGCAAAAATAAATTTCGTATCGGATTGAAATTCATAACACGATACCAGAAAGGAACCTGCTTAATATAAATGCAATCATCTATGAGATCGCACCACCATCCACCAGAAAAGTATCTAACTTTTTTCACTCCATCATCGTATATGTGGTCTATAGTTGCAACACTTTTCTAATCAATGTTGTTTTTTTAATTTGACAATTTTAGGATTTGGAGTATGATGTCGTCGGATGGACAGATTGGAATATGGCTTTGGACGAGTCAGGTGGACCAACTTACATAAAAAACTATGTAGATGCTCCCATCATAGTTAATGCCACAGCTGGCGAATTTTATAAACAACCCATGTTCTACGTTATGGGACATTTCTCCAAGTTTATCGTGGCAGATTCGGTCAGAGTTAATTCAGCCGTATCAAATGATAAAATAAGAGCTATAGTTTTCAAACGTCCAGATGAAAAAATTGCGGTTACTATCAGCAATAAGTAAGGGTAAACGCAAGAATTATCTTTTTCTTTTTAACGATTGTTTTTTTTTTCGACAGTTCTAAGAAGGATCTCGATGTTGAGATTGAAATTGAAGGGGTCACTGGTGTTGTAAGTATTCCAAGCTATTCTGTCAATACACTTTTGTACAAAGCTTAATAAAAACCGTATACCAATATATATATTTCTTTCTTTTTTTGTCTATTGCCTATATCTATTGACTAGTCGTAAAATATAACTGTGTGTAAAGAAAAATGTCCTGTCCAAATCACAGATCTATTGTGACTACTTTAGAATAGAATAGATCTTGAATCTTAAAAAGAGTTAGATCATGTTCAATATATTTCACTACATATATCTTGGGCAGAGGATTTTAGTGGAGGATAATATCGCCCGAACGGCGTATTATATGTGACTGACAGGTTCAACATAGTGTTTAAGATCAATTCTGCTATTGGAACCTTTGGTGTGAAACACTAAACTTGAAGAGATTTACCACTAAACAACAAATCTCGACGCAGGTTTTACTAACCATGTTAGCATCATCAGGAGATGATTTAATCTAGATTAGATTAGTGAAACCCGAACACTCACAATCAGTTCAAAAACTTCGAGTAGAACAGAGGAGAATGGGAAGATGTATGTTTGGCATCACAAGTCGCGTCGGGTCGGGTCACAGGTATGAAAATATATGACATCATTGAAAGATTAGCGAGGCGATGTGTCGATAAACTTGATCATAAACATTCACGAAGATGGACTAAAACACAATCAATTATTACATCATTAAGTATATTGGACCCGAATGGCAGAGGAAAGTTCAGGACACCAAGATTTGGAAACATGCTGAACATGCCTTTATTCTACAGAGGGAAGACACCGGCTGAGTGATGACATCTTAAAACTAATGTCGTGCATTTTTAAAAAGAAAAATTGAAAATTTATTTGCAGTAAAATACACATTTAACATTCAAAATAATCTCAGTTACTTCCGATGATCTTATTCTATCATTTGGACAACTGAAAAAGCTTTAAATCGATTGAAATAGATGATAAGTCGGAAGGGAGTACATTATAACTCTTTCTACTTCCAACTTTTTGATGTTTCCCTGTAAAATACTGTTTATTCAACAATTGAAGTAAATATTCTCAATATTTGAAGTGCATCTTCGTTCAGTGCACTATATATTTAGGTTTTAAAAGAGAAAATAATCACCAGGAGCCAAATCCGTCAATACCTCGAGGCTTAGGCCATAGAATTTTGCAGCAACAACTTTAGACATATGCGCACGTGCATTATCGTGATGAAAGAGCACTTTCTTATACTCCCCGGTGCTTCCTGCCTTTTGCAAGAGATTTTATAAGCACCACACCACAAAATTCATGCAAATCAAAGAAAATAGTAGCCATGCCTTTTCCTGTACATGAAACTGTTTCCGCTATCTTTGGATTTTCAGCTACTGTTCCCACCCACTGAGCCTTTTTTCTTCTTGATTTACCGTCCTATTATATATAGATTTTGGCATTTTTTTTTAAGTTAAAAAATTCTCTCTCATTTTCTAGTTGCTCTGTGGATGCAGGTTAGAATAGTTATAAAGCAGTGATATACGTCAATGTCATTTTTATTTGTCAAAAATAGCAAGTTAAATCATGGCGTGTAAACCCAAAATACAAGCTTTAACCATACATCCGTTGGGAGTGGTATTGATATGTCTCGGTTGCTGCATCGCGGTTTTCGTTCACAATATGGCACTGATGCAGGGAGGTGGGGAAGGAGATAAAGACGAAAAGAAGGATGAAGGAGAAAAGCCTAAAGAAGAACAACAAGAAGAAGGTATATTTTTAGAATATTTAATATTTAATTAAGTAAAATGAAAAACTGCCGTGTTTGATATAAATATATCAGGAATCTAGGCGATTCGCCTTTAATAAATTTCCTGGCGTAACGAGCTAAATGTAATGTATTCTGAATTCATATTTGTTGCTATCAGTCTCAGATTTGAGGAAAAATTGATTGATTTTGATTTTTAAATTGTGTTAATATGGTTTCAAAATTAATTTGAAGAAAATGAAGTTTATGTTGGCACTACAAAATATCTTTAGCGAAAGTATGTGGGTATCCGGTTAAGCGAGTTAAATGATCACTCACTAGAATGATGCTAATAATAATACTAAAATACAAATGATGCGATGTTATGTCTTCTCATTTTTGCTGTAACCTCTGCGGGCGACCTTTGTCGGTCAAACATGTTAGAACTGAATGTAGGACAGTTAACTAGACAGACAATCTATCACAGGCCCTTTCCAAAGAATCTATCAAACCACTGATGAAATTTCTAAAAGATGTGCTATTTTTCCCAAGTCTAGTCATTCCTCTGATGCTTTAATTATACGGTCTATTGGGTTATAACTACTTTATTATAACGAATATTTTATCTATAGTATCCGATTTATCTATTTTACGCTATCTATTATATGTCGTGATCGTCTAAATGTTAACATACCCTAACTGAACCCACTGGTTCAGTATTTCCGACTCATTTTGGAATGCTTCATAGACCATTATGTATATGATTTAGACACATTCTAACAAACGTGCAATATTTACTACGCCGCCAATGGTGAGAAAAATATAGTTATGGAAAAAAAGTTTCCAAGTTAAAGACTTGAAATTCGGTAATTGTGAAAAAAAGATATGTAATGAACTATGCTCAAAATTTGAAAATTATTCACAGTCTAGTTTTTTAGAAAAATATTTATAGACACTCTTGCGGAGTTTTCCAATTTTCATTACTAATTTTCCAACTTTAAAGAATAAAAAATATAACATGATAAATATGTTATTATATATGAATAACATCGGGTTACCGATATGTTTATTTAAATAACTGAATTCAAACTTCGTTCAAGACCAGAGGCCTGGCAACGAGGCGCAACCAGCTCAGAGAAAAAGAGATAGAGTTATTTCTAAAAAAGATAAATTACTATATATGACGTTTCTGAATTTCAGGTTAAAAAAGTTATTTTTCTTATAGAATTTACCTATCTAGAATGCATATTTTTTTAATATAAATTTTCTATCTTATAGCCTTAAAATTCTCATACATATACATAAGATACACTGATATACACTGATACACACATGTTTCATCTGTTGGTGTTTAGACTCATTAGGGTAACAACATATGCTCTCTTGTCAAGAATAGGGAGACCCTATCCACAGTCAACAACGCATACATTCGCCGACTTCTCGTCGGATGGCTTATATATGCAGTTTTAGATTTCCTTGGACTGCGTCCAATGAGGCAACAGTAGTCGAGAGTTATGCATCTCAACTGCTGGTCACACAATTTCATGTGGAACACACAACAACCTGAGTCTCCGTCAAAATGGGTATTCATGGTATTATGATCGCCAAGTATGATGATAGCCAATCTCTGTAAGAAGAGGGTACAACAAGAGAAGAAGAAGAATTTTAATCACCTCCTGGTGATGCTAACTTTATTAGCGGAATACGCTTTGGGTGAATTAAATTGAATAATTTAAAACTGTATAATAAACACAACAATACTTCAATTCTTCTATTGGAACCTTCGGGTGAAACACTAAACTCGAAGAGATTTATCACTAAATACCAAATCACTTTTTTTAATTTCTCGACGCATGTTTCGTTAACCATGTTAGCATCATCAAGAGATGATTTAATTTAACTACTACCACTACAATACTACTTGACAAATTGTGTCTTCAATTTTCTCAATCTACACTCATAAGCAGTTTAGGAGTATCTAGCTCTCAGATGAAGACATGATACATGGTCGGAATATGGGACGCAAGTATAACGACGGTTTTTGACAGTTTACTTGTTTGGTTGTTGTGTAGTGCAGACGCGCAACTTTTATTATGGATACATACATGCTAAGAGAATGCAATGAAATTGTTGTAATTTACGCTTGAACAAGTAATTCCATTATTGCAACTCAACGTGAATGTAGGAGAACATATTCTAATCGTCTGGTGCTATATAAAACGACAATTTATCGTGTAGTCAAGCAATTTCAAGAATTCCAAACTGTTGGGATATGCGTAGCATTAGAAGAAGAAACGCTGATTCAACGGCGTAGTTCCCAATTGGCAATTCCTCCACGCAGTTAACGTTGAATTTTGTGAAGGGACTTGCATATATTTCCCTATAAAAATCAAATTGTTCAAGACCTGTTGCCTACAGACAATAATAAGCTATTCGAATACTGTAATGCTATCATAAACCACTTCCATCAAAATGAAACACCCAAATAACTTTTTTTGAACTTCTCGAAGCACGTTTCGCTAACCATGTTAACATCATCAGAAGATGATTTAATCTAATTCTAAATCTAAACTATGTTATATTTATATGAAAACCCTATCTAATAAAGCGTGTAAAAATCATGAACCATGAACTTTACTTCTTCTGAAGTCTTACATTAATAATTGAAAAAGTTGACTGAATGGAATAGGTCCTTTATCTCGGTTCATGATTTTCTTACATTTTTCTATTTGAATGCTTTCATATGAATCAAAGTTCTATTATTAGCAACTTTTTTAACTAGTCTTAAATTACTAATATCGATATTGTGGACATGTTTGATTGCATGTTTTTTCAGTTCTCCCATATCTAATATGGGCAATATGTTCTTTATATCTTATGCCAATGGATCTTTTTGTTTGCCCAATATACCTTCGATCACAGTCTTGACAACTAATTTCGTAAATCCCCGATTTTTCATGTGGATCTACTTTATCCTTTGGATTACCCAGGACTTCTCTTAATTTTTTATATAGTTTCCATATAAAAGATCCATATTGACAATATATAAAGAACATATTGCCCACATTAGATATGGGAGAAATAAAAAATCTTGTGTTGCCCAACATGTAATCGAACATGACCACAATATAGATGTTAGTAATTTAAGACTAGTTAAAAGTGTTAATAACAATAGGGTTTTGGGTGCATATGAAAGCATTCAAATAGAAAAATGTAAGAAAATCATCAACCGAGATAAAGGATCTATTCCGTTCAGTCAATTTTTTCAATTATTAATGTAAAACTTAGTAAACTTAAACTTAGTAAACTAAAACTATATGCTTTATTAGGTAGGGTTTTCATATAAATATAACATAGTTTAGATTTAGAATTAGATTCAATCATCTCCTGATGATGTTAACATGGTTAGCGAAACGTGTTTCGAGAAGTTCAAATAAAGTGATTTGGCGTTTAATAGTAAAGCTCTTCGAGTTTAGTAGTTAGAAATAATTAAAATGGTAGCGTTACACTTACCCCACCCTGTTTCCTGCACAGCAAAAAAATTTCATCAAAAAAACCGCACCATCTAGTAATTGAGTTGAAAAAAATCCATATAAAAAACAATCAGGCTAATATTCCTTTTAAATATCGATTCCCACCTATTTTGTCTCATGTTTAAACTAAATTGCTTGTCAACACTGAACCGACTAAATCGTCTATTAATAATCTAAATTATTAATAGACGACAAACAACGTTATAGATTCGTCTATTTTCTCTAATAGCTTGTCAGTTCTCACTTCTCCCTCAGCATGCATGTGCATCTAGACAATACCCCTACCAAGTAATTATCAGCTTCTTTAATTACTTCCTCAGCACTAATCGATTTTGTGTTTTAACGCACAAACAAAACTATTAAACAAAATGTGTAAAGGGAGATAAAACAAACTGTTATTATATAGAGAACGATTACAACGTAAAATATTAGTTTGACGAATGAAGAAGGGTAACTTGATCGTTTATTTTATAAATCTGGGAAGATTTTTAAAGTATTCTAATGGAGGTGCTATTTCATGTTAAATTGGTGGAAATATTTATGGCATTAGTTGGAATATTCCGGTAGTTTCCTCAAACGTATTATAATAAAGGAATTATAAAATGCAGTGCAGATTTGCAATGAGTTATGTAATTTTAACTCTTGGGTTTTTGGAATAATCATTTTCCTGAGACTGAGTTTAAAGAAATAAACCAAACCATCGCTCGACTATTCCCATATTCACCAAACTGTAGTACATAAGGTGGATATATTGGAGAATTAAATTCGTAATACGAGGGTGAATTAAATATGAACCGGAATTGTTTTATATATATTTATTATTTAAAAAATAATACAAAAAATTTATTTTTAAAAATTTATCATTTTACCACATAGTCTCCTGTACGCACTACTTATTTTTCCCAGAGATTTGGAAGCTTGTGAATTCAGTGGCGGCTCGTGAGGGGTGGCGTTAGGGCGCCGTCCCTCCAGCATTTATCACAGTAAACAATTTTTGAGAACAAAACACCATATTTTATTTCCGTTCAGTTTCACTCACCTCCTGTATAGGGTTTCAATTGCATGAAAAGTAAAAAGGAGGAAGGGGAAAGCAAAAAAAAATCTTCAGCAGCACTATTTTCTTTTACGCCCTCGCACTTTGAAAACTCACGAGCCGCCACTGTGTGAATTCCTTGCTCGTAGAATCGTACCCTTCCAAATGCATATCTCAAGGGTGCAAACAAAAAATAATCACAAGGTGACAAATTTCGGTTGTATGGAAGGTGATTTCCCAATGCATATTCTCCACTTTTTCCTCCGTCAAAACCGCTGTGTGTGGCCTTCCGTTGTCATGGAGAAGGAGGATGTCTCTGATGGGGACACTCCCCTTTTGCACCTGTAAGTGGATTTTGTTGCCTCCAACAGCTGGCAGTAGTAGGCAGCATTAACCGTACGTCGATCATGTAAAAAATCAATCAGCAAAACTCTCTTCCAGTCGAAAAAAACGGTCGTGAGAACCTTACCGGCTGAGAGATGGGTTTTGACCTTTACAGGGCAGGTTTCGTCTCTCCTTCTCGCCGAAATCAATTCAGAAGTCTCTTACTGATTTTCAATCGGATGTTTTTTTGATCTCAGTCAACAACTTGAGAATCCATCGGGTACAAATTTTATTGAAACCAAGATGATTGTTTGAGCACTTCCAATGCTAATAACCACCTTTAAAGCGATTTCATGAATAGTGACCCACCGGTCACCTTCGATAAGGTCGCGAACGGCATCAATGTTGTCAGCAGTGACCTTGACCTAGGACGTCAATTATGATTTACATTTACCACAGATTCTCGTCCACTTTTAAATTTCTTGGACCAACCAAATACCTGGATCTTAGAGATGGTATCGTCCCCATACTCAACCTTCAACCGAGTTAATATTTGGGTGGTCTAACGCCTTCCTTGGTTAAAAACTTAATTATAACACCGTAACGGATGGTGGAACCTGTTGCTCACTCATTGTTGTACTGACAAAAGAACTGACTGCAACGACCTGCACTGACAGGCTGCTCGTGATTGGCTGAGGAAGTAATTGTAAAATTCCGGTTTATATTTAATTTACCCTCATATGTATATAAAAGAACCCATCCTACACGAGGTGTTTTTTAACATTCTACATTTGCTTGATTTTGAAGCGAATCGATTTAACCCAATCTCCGGTTTTTTTCGCAAATTCCGTTTTCATTTAAACCATTTGCGACGTTCCCAAATAAATTTCGCCATTATATTTTATTGGACATTTGGGTTTACTATACGGGTAAAAAAAACTCCAATATCAGCTGCTTAAAATTTTATGACGCATTTCGATTCGCGAACAGGTCGCTCCGTGGCTTGATAAAACGACAATTCGAAACGAAACGGACAGTTTGTCCGCAGCGCTATGTCGTAAAGGGGGTAACAGTAGCTAAAAAACATAATTTTAATCCGATGGGGATTCTATATTAATCTATAAAATAACCAAAAAATGTTTGAGGCTGTTTGCCCTAATTGACGCATTAGTGAAATTATCCTCAATATAGAAAATCTTTCGAATCGAGTATTCTAACAGATGTTGCTATGAAACGGTCAGATATATCAGCGTCATTTTTTTTTTAATTGAACAGGAGAGATTAATAAAATATCAACGCATACATCGAAATCATCATCATTTTGATGTTCTTAGTAATTATCTATCTTGCAGATATGTGTTATATGAAGGTTATTCATTAATTATTGATATTATCTGATTTGCAGTATATTGATTTTTTAAATAATTCTGTACTTTGATAATCAGACTCATGCTTATATCGATACGATCACCAAGTGGTGTGGTTTTCACAAATCACTACCTATTCCTGCTGTATGAGACTTAAAACAACCATATTATTAACTAGGTGTTACCCGCCCGGCTCGCTGGGCGCAAATTAAACTTGATTAATAATTGATTTTTTATGATTAAAATTACTTTAAAATTCTATAGCTTTTACCTACTATTTGAAAAAAAAAATCTCTAAATTTTACGCCCCCACAACCGAAGGGGTTGTTTTTTATGAACCCTCGTCATTGGCGAACATCTACGATGCATGAAAAACATTTCTATCAAATTTAAAGTCTGTAGGGCTTAAATATAAAAAACGGGCGTATATTTATATTTTACGCCCCCGCAACCCCGTTAGGAGTTAATTTTTATAAATCCTCCTCCTTAGCGAAGATCTACGACGCATGAGAAATATTCCTGTCAAATTTTAAGTTTGTAGGTCATATAGTTTCGGAGAATTCGTGAACATTGAGTGGTATTATATAGACTTTGTCCAATGGATCATAAAAAAGCATTTATTGAAGAAATATGTAAAGTAACTTAAGGGGACCCGATGTTCTAGAATTTTTAAAAAATCGTTTTATGTTTGTTGTAATATTTCCAAAGTATAGCCTTTGGAGAATATACTGTTACATTTTTATGATGATATTGACGGTATTTTAGGTTTAATAGGTAGCGAACGGTTGGCCCGCTTCATGAATTGATCCATTGTTCGTAGCAATACAGTTGCTTGGGTCTTTTAAATAATTTGAATGAGTTATGTTATCACGCCCGAGAACGTGATGCGCGGTGAGTATATAAAGCGACCGTCCAATGGGATCATCACGCCCGAGAACGTGATGCGCGGCGAGTATATAAAGCCGACCGTCTCATGGGGTCATCACGTCCGAGAACGTGACGCGCGGCGAGTATATAAAGCCGACCGTCCCATGGGGTCATCACGTCCGAGAACGTGACGCGCAGCGAGTATATAAAACCGACCGTCGCATAGGGCCATCACGCCCGAGAATATGACGTGCGGTGAGTATATAAAGCCGGCCGTCAGAGCAGTAGTGACTAAAGAGGTAAAAACAGCTCGAAAAAATGTGAAGTCAGAAAAAACAGAGGAATCTGAGCGAACTGAAGGGATAAAGTATGAAGCTGATATCGCAGGTTAACTGTAAGTACATGGTTATATTACTTTTTTCGAAAATATACATATCTAAAACTTTAAACTCATTTATCTCAAAACTACTTTTTTGCACGGCGGGAGGTTAAAAAAAACTATTCTTCTGAATGAACCAAAAATTTAATATGTAATTCAGTATACCATCAACTAAGGCCGGAACCACCAAAACATTTTTATTTTAATAACTTTTTATTTTTTCCGTAAAAAAAAAATGAAAAAATTTCGGTATTCAAATTTCAAGAACGCGCCATTTTGTCTAAAATTTTTTCTTTTCTTTTTTGCTGGTTCCGGCTTTAGTTAAACTCATAAAAATTAATCATTTTTTTTCAGATAAGTGAAAGAGCCAAAACCACACCCGCCACCCAGGTTTTTGAAGGTGTCATCTTCAGAGTCATTTTTTAAATAATTATACGTTTTTTATGTTTATTATAAATATGTTTTTGTATGCTTTTTAAGTATTGTAATATACCTACAAAGTTTTATTATCGTTGTTTGTTATTTACCCCTTCAAAAAAATTCCTAAAAATGCCTTAAATTTACGGGCGCTAGACCACCGGGTCCCCTTAATAATTTCAACCTCAAGGAGGGTCAAAATATGACTCTCCTGCATCAAAACAGCGGTGCCAACAATTTTTCCAGTCTTCATACACCTGGAAGTCAGTAACTACAAGGCTATTCAAGCACTATGTCGAAACCTTTTGAATTGCCTCAATCGTCCCGAACCGATGCACTTTCAGGGTCCTCTTGATCCGAGGGAACAAAAAAGTCTGGGGGAGCCACACCTGGACTATAAGGTGATTGAGACAGCGTTGCCACTTTTTGTTTGGTTGTGTGACGTGTGCCAGTGGACGATGGGGGTGTGCCTAGGCGCGTTGTCACGACGGAGCATCCAGGAAGCGGGATCTCTTTTCGGATGCGGCGAACCCTCATCCTCAAACGTTCAAGCACATCTGCGTAAAATTTGCCGTTCATTGATTAGCCAGCGAGCACAAACTCCTTGTGAACCACACCTTTTGCATCAAAGAAGACAATGAGTATCCATTACACATTTGACTTACCCATGCGAGCTTTTTTTTGGTCGAGGAGATGCGTTTGTGTGCCAGAACTTTGCGTTTCGGTCTCCTGATTGTACTCAAAGATCCAAGTTTCGTTATCGGTTATCACTCTGTTCAGAACATTTGGATCGATCTCTAAACGTTGCGACAATTCATGAATTCAAATCATTACACTGCGTTCCTTTTACTCGTCTGACAAAACCTTTGACACAAACTTCACTCACATCTTTGATTTACAAATACGAAGTACGATTGCAATTACATTCAAAGATGATTTCTGTAAATTCCACTCCTGTGCCATCAACTTAACCGGCGATCGGAGTTTAGAAATTCTCGCATTTTGGCGACAGTTTCATCGATTCGAGCCGAAATCGGACGTCCAGCGCGTTGTTCATTTTCAACTTTTTCCCGGCCTCCTTTGAATCTTTTATTATAGTTATCATTGTGCCTCATTTTAAAGTTCTGATGCTCTGATCTGAGTTACAACAAATTGTGGAACGCTATGAAACACTGTAAAAAACCTGATTAAGTTTGGCAGATGGGTATAATATAAAACTAGTGCAAAATATTATATCAGGGGAAGTATTGTCAGGGGAAGTATTGTCAGGGGAAGTATTGTCAGGGGAAGTATTGTCAGGGGAAGTTCGAACTGGAGAGGCGAGCGGGAATTGGAAAGGGGGCGTGGGAGGAAAAGGAGCTAAATGGGCGAGTTGGGGAGGGAGGAGGGAGGAGGGGGAAGGGGAAGGTGGTAATATAGGAAAGGAAAGAGAGAGACCATTACTGTTTCTCTGGCCAAGAAGTCACGTACAATATTGTTTTGGTTCCGATGCATTATCGTAGCAAAATTATCCTTTTAAATGAGCTGTGCAATAATGCCAGACACATAGTGATCAACATATGGAACTTCAGTCATTCCTTGAATCCTTTCTTTAATTCGAATTGTTATTTATAGATCTGACTGTGTGATTCATGAATAAAATACATGTTTTAATACAATCTGATGCTCTGATACTTGTTTTTCAGGAGGCGAAGGCGAAGGTGAAGAAGGCGACGAGGGTGAAGAAGCTGCCGAGGAAGCTCCCGCTGACGATGCTCCCGCCGACGAGGAAGCTCCCGCCGAAGAAGAGGGTTAATAATTGACTGAAGACTTTTACTTTTGTTCCTCGTTACAACGTTGAAATTCGCGACTTAATTAAATTATAAAAATGAAGCCGACACGAGTTTCTTTTTTGGGACTAATGAAATTGTGCGTGAAAAAATAAAAATAGCACGAATTTATTTTGGAACGGTTTAAGATAAGGAAAAGGCGTACGTATAAAAGTTATTAGGGATTTCGGTTCTAATCCGTTGTTAACATTGACCCTGTTTAGTGACCGTTTGACCAGGGATTTTTTTCCTCTTTTTAATACCCGAAACTGTAAATTGTATCGTAAAAAAACCTTCTCTGACCCCTGCAGTTAATGGCTTAGGTAACATTATTTTTTTATTGAAAAATAGTTTTGGTGCGAAGGTAGCAGGAAAAGTTGGAGGCTTTAGATTGGTAGGAGGGTTACTGTACTTTATAAGAAATTTTGTGATATTACCGTTGTTCGATGGCAAAGAAGCATGTTTTTCTTCTTTCATTTGTCAGGTCCTGCAGGAGGTTAAGATAGTTTATGATGGTAGTAGAGTATTCTAATCGCATATTATTGTCTATAGGCAACCTGATCTTGAACAATTTGAGTCTTATAGGGAAAACATTGCAACTCACTCCTTAAAATTGGGCGTAAACTGTGTAGAGAAATTCCCAATTGTGGATCACGTCGTCGAATCGACGTTTCTGGACACTCCTCCATGCGTACAATATTTTCAGCGCGTCGTTGTTCTTGGATTACCAAAAATATCTAGATTATGTAGACTAAATCTAGATTATGATTAATCCTCAAGAGAATCATTGGATAAGAGGTACCCAGGGGTGTATTAAAAGTGTTTTTCCTTTATAGATGGTCACGTTGAGGGGATGACTTTGAGTGGGCAAAAAAATTACTAACCCCACTACAGATTCCCCACCATAGCCATCTTAAGATGTAAATACTAACAAAAATATAAGCGACTGTAGTCAGTCTGACTATCCCCACTACAGATATTACTATCTCCACTACAGATCCCCCACCATAGCCATCTTAAGATGTAAATACTAACAAAAATATATACGATTGTAGTCAGTCTATGGGTATACGCTACCCAGTGCTGTTGTTGTGTCAGTGTTTTGTCTATAAATAAAAACCGTTATATAACCTTTTTGCTCAAATAGTGTGTTTTTTTTCGATCTTAACATAGTTTGTGGTAAGTAAATCATAAATATTATATTTTCTACACAACAATTTTTATTGAAAAGGTTGATTTTTTAACATTTATTTATCGGTTTCTTTCATTTTCTATTTAGCTCAACATGAACACGCATTCTCGTACTCGCTGTGCGTCTGAAGTTGAACAGTTATATGAGGCAGCTGATATTTTCGATGACAAAGAAACTGAAAGCGACACCGAATCGGTTTTTGAAGAGCAGTGAATTTTACAGTGAATTTTACCTAACTAAATAAATATATTTTTTAAAATAAGGCAAAATATTATAAGTATCTGAAAGAACATTAATTCCCCTTTTAAATGCCGTTGGAAGAAATTTTTTATATATTAATTTCGCCTAGATATGAGAGTTTAAATAGAACACCTCATTTTAACATTTTTGTTTTATTTTTGCAGATTTTTTCGATGGTATTAGGAATACTAGTATTTTTCGGAACATTCTATAGAAACGCGTGTCGGGAAGTTTAAGAAAGTGACTTGGTGTTTAGTGGTAAATGTATTCCAGTTTAGATTTTCTTTTAAATTAAAATTATAACAACTTGACTACGTTCTCTTAGCGGGAGTTTATCCATAATAAAACTTGCGCGTCTGCACTATATAATAGCCAAACCCAAACTGCCAGAAATATCACGAAAAAAATGGCGCCAAAACAAAATGGTAGCATGACATTTTGCCCCATCCTGTATTAGAACCCAATACCCCTATTTTTATTTCTTTAAAAACTTGTCTATAACGCAGAGTAGATACACTCTAGTGAGACTGTTCATTTCAACTCTTGACCCAGATGTTTAGATAGGTTCATCTAACGTACCTACGTTTCATCGTTTTTATTGCTCCCCTTTTTGGGTTTTATGTTTTTATCTTGAACCTAATTGTAATAACGGGCCTGCTATTTATAATTTTTTTAATATATCTTCACTTTCGATCGACAACAAGTGATCTACATAGAACGGCTACATATTGTAAAGGTCTCTAATCTTTCTTCATTTTTTTTCCCCCTTTCCGGGACTTAAGACTCTAACCTGTGTAATACCTTTACTTGCCGAGAATTCTCTTAAATTTATTTGTAGTGTTACTAATAACGTTCATTTCTGAATTTCGAACAATCCATACGAAAATTGCAAGCGACGAAAAATATGCGATAATTAAAAACTTATTCTAACAAATGTTATAACCGTTCCCAAAATTTTTCCTGAAGTTATAAACTTTAATATTATCAAAATCTTTTAAACGGGACGACCACGTTCCACGACTATATTTAAAAGATTCCAACATTTCTTCAAAAAAAAGTTTTAATGAACATTTTGAATTGCATCTTAACAAAAGTCAAAAAAGGTTAAGTGGTTAGCAGGGCGCAAAGGAAAATAAATTATAATGACAGAAAAATATTCGATAAAGACACGATTTAGAAAAGCATATGCTTCGATGAAAAACTTTCTTTGGGAAGGTACACGTACCTTGTAAAATGATCACAAGGCTTCTTCCATTCAGGAATTCAGAATGGTGTAGGTATTCAAAATAGCTCTGATTTTTGCATAGAAATATGCAAAAAATTTCCAAATAGGATATATTCGAAATCTTTATAAAACAAAGTTCATTCGAAAAGTTCTCGGCTTGACGCAGAGATGGCGAATCTATGCCCAAATAAGTATGATATCTATCAACTATGATTCGTTAGATGGCGTGGTGTGAAATTTTTGATGTGTACGTTTATTTACCGGTTTGTGGCACATACAAAAAGGGTTAGATTCCACTTTAAAGGCATCTTTCCTTTGGTTACTGAATTTAAACGTGCATCCCCGGAAGATGATGAAACTCGCAAAACGCCAAAAAATTTCACTCCACATGATGATTTCAAAAAGTTGAACAAATCACTTTATACTGAAGGTAATAAAAAGTTGCAACATCGTTGAAATAGATTGAACTATAAAAATAATCCTCAAGCCGAAAACTTTTCAAATGGCCCTCATACAAATAGCATGTATTAGGCCCGTCTGGTTTACTGGACTTAAATCCCTTAGATTATTTCGTATATTGGAAAATGTAGAACATATAAAAGAATAACGTAAGTTCAAACCTTCGTTAGTCTAAGATGTGTCGCTGAAGGAAACGATTGTTATCACCAAAGAAACTTGTAGTATAAGTATATAAAAACAAAAGGGAAATAAATCGTGGAACATTTTAAAAACACTGTTCTAGATTTTGCTGAGATTTTACTAAATTAATGGAAGGTCTCGTTGGGTGACCCGAGGAATTTTAAATGAACCTCTTAAATTACGTGCTAACAAAAAAACAACAAAAAATTTATAGCGTTACCGAGATGTAAAGGAAATACAATTATAAAAGCAGGAAAGTCCTCGACATCAACAAGAATTAGAAGTTATGAAGAACGGAATATTTCTCGATAAAATATTGTTTTCTTTGAAAGCACTTTTAGCTTGTAAAAAACGTTAAGGAATAAAAGAAATATGACAGGAGCAAAATATCCCAAAACAATAAGTACTTATAAAGGGTGTTACAATAAGAGGGCAAGATTTGAATTGCGCGCCAATTTGGCTGTCATGATTTGATAGGTCAGAAATTGCGACAGGTCAATAAGAGACAGGTAGGAGTTAATAAACATGTAGCGCTAAACGATACAGGAACGCTTCCTTATTGTTAAACATTACTATCAAAATGGAGAAAGTTTGGTTACTACGATTCGTAAAGTACGTCTGATTTTAGGTAGAACTATTGTTCCAGATTAATTAATTGTAAAAAGAACAATCGAAAAATTCAAAAGTACTGGTTCAGTTTCTGGTTCAAACTATGTTTTATTTCAAATTTATTTTATTAAAAAACACCCTTTATATTTTCTAATATGATATATTTGTAGTATTTTCTAATATGATATATTTGTTAGTTCGTAGTGTTTCGCGGATGGAAGAATACGCTAGACTATTAGTCCGGGAGTACATCCGATCGTTTGTCCTGTTTGTTGGGAACGTGCAGACATTTCGCCAAGGTCACACTTGGAATTCTCAATGCTTGAGAATGTCAGATGCTTGTCTGAAGATGAGAATGCCAAGTGTGACCTTGGCGAAACGTCTGCACGTTCCCAACAAACGGGACACAAACGATCGGATGTACGATGTACGATCGGAGCATATATATATTTATATATATATATATATATATATATATATATATATATATATATATATATATATATATATATATATATGAAAGCAAAATAACTTTCGTAAATTTAGGCACTGATTCTTCACGTCATTTCAAAGAAAAAAATTCTTACAAAGGTCAGTAGGAATTATGATTTTAAGAATGTGAAACACACACGAGCTCGTAGTGGTCGTTCAGAATAAAACATCACGGCAGTTCCTGAGAGTGTGACTGAGAGTCCAGGGTCCTCTATTCATCATCGTGCACTCAATCTTCAAAGTATTCTCACTAAAGATTTACCTCTCCATGCTTACAAAGTCCAAGCGAAGAGTTTTGGTGATCACAATTGGCCGCCCCAATATTGCGATTTAACATCTATCGACTTTTTTTGTATGGTTTTCTGAAGTCTTAAGTTTACGCCAATAAGCTCACGACCCCCCCCCCCCTGCACTGAAGGCCGAAATTTAACGCTCTATCAACGAAATACCGCCACATTTATACAAAACCTTTATTGAAAATTTCTCCAGAAGAGTACGCGTGTGCTACCAATGTCGTGGGGGCCATTTAGTGGATGTGTTTTTCTGGATATCTGTATTATAAATGTCTATATTATAAATCAATAAATATTTCGATACATTGCTACAGAAAACTAACTTTTCAAGCAAAATAACTCTCGTAAATTTAGGCACCGATTCTTCACGTCATTTGAAAGAAAAAAATTATTCAAGGTCAATAAGAATTACGATTTTAAGAAAATATGTGTAAAAGCAGACTTGACAAGTAATAAATGGATATTATTTAACGAATAAACTACAATTAAACTAATGAGCATTGTTAAAACAATTGTTTGAAAACTGAGAATTAGCAATACATCAGCCAAAAAATGGAAGTGGTAACGTAGTATTGACCAATTGGAGTTTTGAAAAAAAAAATTTTAAATGGAAAGATTATATATAAGTTTATAACAAAACCATTTTTATATTTATTTTTTCCTTATAATTAAAAATGATATCAAATTAAAAATTAATTTTTAAACCTAATACCGATGTTCATATAATCACAATGTTTAATTCCCCTCAACATTACAGACAGCTGATACGAGTGTTTTAGTTATTAATCAACTTATTATTGTTATTGTCATCCTTGTATTGATAAATTTATTGAAAATGTCAAATCTAATCAGATATCTTGCCTGTTTCGTATCATTTTGTATGAATGCTACAAAAACAACTCCCGAAAAAATATTTTTAAATGTGCTACAAGATGTTAAATGCCGAAATCAATGATTCCAAGCATCACGACATTAATCCTAAAACAACCTCATATTTTTACAACCACCTGTCATCAAATATATACAAAAGATTATCATTTATAACATTATAATTATCAATTTTTTTATGTTTGAGTATTTATTACCTGCTAAAGCTACTCAATCGTGATATTGAGTATCTCGAACTTTTCTTAGTTTTTCACTAATAATTAAGACAACTGTATTAAAGAAATTTACTCAGAACTTTATGTTCTAGACATACACGTCCTTTTACCGTGCAAATACCATTTTTGCGGTTAATTTGAACATCACCTATAGCCGTAACTCTAGGGTGGCACTACAAATAATTTAATTATATTTGATAGACTTATTTTGTTTCTTATTTAAGTTTCATTATTACTTTTTTAAAAACTTAAATTCATGCTTTAGCACCTCGAACTTTAATGCTTTAGCACCTGAACTGAACCGAATATCATTTTTGAAAAAATCTGACACCATGCAAATGTCTACGCCCGGTATATTATCAGAATTGGCCATTAGGGACCCTTTGTCATATTACTGAATTAAATTAGTAATCAACAATAGTTTTTTTTGCACTAAGCTTCAATAAGTTTGAGAGCATATACACAGATAAAAGCCGTTGACAGTACTTACAAAACACTATAACATAATGACGTCACAAACATGGCAGCCAATCGTGGCGCTTTCGTAGTCATGTGATTTTATCAAAATTCAATTTTTTTTATATTTTCGATTATTCGATATCGATCATCGATTATCGATAAAGTTTTAAAATAAAGAAAAAAGTCCACAATAATTTTTTATTCAAAAACCCAATTGGAATGATTCCACGTATTGGTTGACACAAACTATTTCAGTGCGTGTAAATTACATTTAGAATGAAATGTGTACTTTGTACACGAATATAATGATGTGCTTCTTACTTATGGAGAAGCCGCAATCTGATTAGAAACGTACCAGGATTTTTCTAATGTATTCGGGAAGACAGCTTAGAACCGTGCCGTGCTTGCAGATACTCAAATACTACTAAAACAATTAATAATGTGTTTTTTAATGTAACGTTTAAAACGTGTTATGGTGTGAAGAATTAATGCTAGTAATTTCAACTTTGGTATTAAACGACATGTGTAAATTTTCCTTTTTTTTGTAGAAAACCTAATTTATGCCAAAACGTATGGAATAAATGGATATAAAAATATTGCATTTTATTTTCAAATAGTTCATTAAGAGAACCATAAAACAAAAAACTGACCTTTAATAACAATTGGCCATGCTGCCAAATCTAAGGAACACAAAATAGTATTTTCCGCAAAAATGGCTGTATGAAAACTTTTTGTTCAAAATAATATGAAGAATCGTTGGTTAAATTTGGGAAAGTTATTTCCCTTACACCCTGTATATATTCATTATGGTATATTTTTCATAGCATTGCAGTTTTTTTTTAATCTCTACTTTATTATAAAATATTCCCAACGTTTATTTTCCTTTGTTTAAAAACTTAAAATAAGTTTGAATTATATTTAATATATTTAACCGGCGATTTCTGTCGAAATTGATATTTTTATGTCATCATCAATTGTAAAAAGAGCTATACTTTCAGTTTTCCGTGCCTGTTCTCGTCTTGAAAAGCCATTCAAACCTTTTTAATCATTCCAGATTTATTTCGAGAGTTTTTTCGGCGAAGTTTTTACGTAGTATGATTTTTATAACTTATGTTGCAATAAGTGAGATATTGCAAATTAGAAGCCACTGTATAAGATCTCACTCACAGTTAAATTAGTAGATTATAACATATATTCAATTTGCGCTTTAAATGTTTTTAAAACAGAGAACAATTTTGTAATTTTTGATACACCATGATAGTATTATGTAGCGATTAGAGACGTTAAAAAGTTCATTGTCAACAAGTTGGTTGAAAGGTGCCAATAATTTGGAGAGTGCTACTAATATCTCAGTTATTGAATTAAAGATTAAACATGCTGCGCAGTATCTTAATTTACCATTATCTTTACGACTTGTTGTTCACAATGATACATTTCCTGATCAAAAATTATTAAAATGTTAGGCTCCGAATGAAGAAGAAACTGAAACCGCTGATTATTCACGTAAATATGCAGAAATTCTACAGGAACTCGAAAACGATTCTTTATTTGAAGTTTCGATAAAAATCACAAAAATCACACAGTCACAATCACAAAGACGACATTTCTGTAATGAAAAAGTGAACAGATCAGGGTAAATGGAGCTCCAACTTCCTTTCCCATTGTTGTATATTAATAAGAGAATGCATCAACAATATTCTAAAATGAGATTATAATTAATAAGAATCTAGTCTATAATTATAAAGGGTGATTTTTAGCGCGTTCAAACTTCCAATAGAGGTCGCTGGCAAATAAATCGAGAGTTTGAGCGCTTCTAGTGTCAAAATTAGTCTGGTAAATCATCATGGAATGTTTAACATACGAGTAACGCTTGCAAATTACCAAAGATGTTGAAAAAATGTTAAAAATGTCGCAAAATGTCTAAAAAAAACTGTTAGAGAGAGAAAGAGAGAGAGAGAGACAATTTGGGGAAAGACCCGCACAGACTACTGAAGCCATTTCGCGGCATAAATCAAAAATGGATTTTAAGAGTTTGCGAGACCAGTTCTGAAATCCTGGTGGTAGACTTGTCAAGGACCGAAATGTAACATATTTTTACTGTATACAAAGAAAATTGCATACATTGAATTGATAAGTGTAAATAAAATTAAGAGATGTGTAAAGAACCCAAATTTGACGTATAATATATACATATATATATATATATATATATATATATATATATATATATATATATATATATATATATATATATATATATATATATATATATATATATATATATATATATATATATATATATATATATATATATATATATATATATATATATATATATATATATATATATATATATATATATATATATATATATATATATATATATATATATATATATATATATATACGTGTCGCATTTAAGATGAAGACACCCCCATATCTCCGCTATTTGAAGGAATACAAATTTGAATTTTTGCACAGCCATACAGGTGGATGGGTCACATTTTTTAAGATACTCAACTGAAACCTGAACTTTAAACTCAGCCTACTACGAATTCACAAACAAGGTCAATCATGAATATTTTACTTCGCGTTAGAGATATCGAAAAAGGTTATTAGAAAAAGTTGTTCGGAATATGATTTTCACCCCATATACCGAGTTTCATCATAAAATTCGTAAAAAAAGTTTATTTGTTTAATTTGATAATTAGTATGCCATGGTGAGTAAAAACTTAACACATTATCAATAGTATCATGCATTCAAGTATTTCAGTAAAATAAATAGCACTTACAAAGGAATAATTATTTTATTATTATTGGAAAACAATTTTTGGTAATTGATCAAATTTAGAAAAAAGTATATAGTATATAACAATCATTTTCATAATACAAATAATTGACTATCAAATGTTATTTCTCCCAACTAGTCCTCCGCCTATTCGAATACATTTTTCGATTCTTTTGCGATTCTGTTGTAATATTTTCTTGTATAGACCAAAATAATCACAAAATTAAAAATGCGAATTTTGTCATGAAACTTGGTATATGGGGTTAGAATAACATCCTGAACTTTTCCTAATAACTTTTTTCGATATATCTAACGCGAAGCAAAATATCGAGAATTGACCCTGTTAAAAAACGTCACCCATCAATCTGTCTGACTGTGCAAAAATTAAAATTTGTATTCCTTCAAATAGCGAAAATGTGGGGGTGTCTTTATCTTAAATGCGACACGCTATATATATATATATATATATATATATATATATATATATATATATATATATATATATATATATATATATATATATATATATATATGAATACTTTTGTTGGTTGATTGACTGCGAAGGAGCCTCACCCATCCCTTCAACTGGATGACATATGTTTCGTCTCTCGAGGTTCAGACTCTTCAGGGCGCCGACATATACCATACCATCAAAAATAGGGAGACCCTATCCACAGCCAACAACCGATGTTTTTCGCCGACCTCCCGTCGAATGGCGTATATATGTAGTGTTAGATTTTCGTGGACTTGGTATATGGTCAAATGCTTTTTCGTAGTCGATAAAAGCCAAGCACACTGGCATGGTGTATTCGTTGTGCCTTTCTATGACCTGCTGTACCACCTGGATGTGATCCATTGTACTGAATCCACTTCTGAATTCTGCTTGTTCTCTTGGTTGTGCGTCATTCAGTTTTTTTAATATTCTTTTAGAAATTATCTTAGTGAAAACTTTGTATATCACTGATAGGAGGCTTATTGGACGGTAGTTCTTTAAATCTTCCTGTGCTCCTTTTTTATGTAAAAGGATCACTTCTGCATATATATGCATATATATATATATATGTAGTGTTAGATTTTCTTGGACTGCGTTCAATGAGACAGCAGTAGTTGAGTGTTATCAGACACCCAACCGTTGGGTTCCACAATCTCATGTGGAACACACAACAACTTGCGTCTCCGCCTAAATGAACACTTTTGTTGGTTGATCTCGAGGTTCAGACTCATCAGGGCGCCGACATATAACATACTATCAAGAATAGGGAGACCCTATCCACAGCTAATAATTATAATAATTAGGGTGTCAGACCCTAAAACACTGAATTTTTTAAACCTATTTTGGAGCACTGCAACCTGTGCCGACTTGCGCGGAAAACATGTTCATAACATGCAATTTTACTCATGAACTGCAAAAACCCATGGTGCGTGACGATTATCTGGAGCTGATCGAATTATCCATTATTTTTTTGGGAGGAGATAATGAAAGAAAAATTGAAATCGGACCTCCTGGCACAATGCATCAAGCACTATTCACGGTGGCAAAAGCTATTTCCTCTTTAAAAATATGTTTGCTGTATTCTCAGTTTAAAATGAGCGTAAAAGACAAACAGGCGCTGTAAGATGTTTATGTTTGCTTGTTTATTCATTGTGGCAGCTTATGAAAAGCCTTGGCTTGGATGTAGTTTGGCAGTGAAGGCCCCGAATCAAGATTTGCTTTTTTTAAAAGCGTTGAAAGAATATGAAACAATTGACAAATCGATTTCTAAAGTGACTGTGAGCGAATTCAGTCAACATTTGTGGTATTTATCAGAGGAGGAAGACATGTCTGTTTCGTTATATGGTGGGAGATTTGTTTCATCTGTTATTTTAATTTCACTGTTATTTTAATTTAATTATCAATTTAATTGTGATACTAATTTTTAATTACTATTGTTTTAGGGAAATATGTCTCTATCAAGAACAAAAATTTGTTTTTGGTGATTAAAAATTGACCTACAAAAAAACATATCTTCGTGGGAAGAAAATTCAGCCTATGCGGAAGCTAAAAAAAAGGTTTCTAGCCTAAAAGCAGTAAATGATGCAGCTGAAAGAGCTGTTAAGCTAATCCAAGACTTCCAACGTTTGATTACTGCAGAAGAAGAACAAAAACAGTTCCTACTACGTTGTGTGCAAGAACATAAAAAGATGTTTCCAGACCGCAAAAAAGAGACCTAAAAAGGAACTATCCTAAATAGTTTTATTATTTTGTTTGTCAATATGATTTAATCCATTGCTTAAACTTATCTTTTCATTGTAGTTATCTAAGACATTCATACCTGTGATGTGATGTAATCTTTGGGGACATGTCGGAACGAGTTAACATTAACTTAGGGAGTTAAAAAAAGGAAGTTTAAATGTTAAACTGCATATATAGGAAAGAACAGTAATAAATAAAAGGATACGGAATGGATTATTAAAACGTACACATTGGTATATTGAAAATAATGTATAAACGAATATGAGGTAAAATAAATAGAAATTAAATTAAGGTTACAGAAACACCGAATGAACATAGACTTAATGAGACAAAAAGTACATATGACTATTACAATTAGACTAGAAATAATTGACTAAATTCTATGATACAGGTTCGCCAATCTGAGGAAGTTTAAAAAATGTTCGATATTTGATTCCGTTAATACCTGAGCTAGATCGCCTCCCAAACCGCAGGAGACCCTGAGCTTCACATGGATCGCACATAGAGGGAAAACCGTGGGTGAGTCTGCAATGTCCGACTATTAGTCTGACTCTCTTAATGAACTTAGATCTTTTGGAGAAAGTAGGCAAGGAATATGTAAAAAATTCTCTCTTAGAAGGCCAAAATTTGTTTCCGCTTCTTCCGTGATTTACCCATTCTGCCTGTATAAAGTTCTTTATTTTATTTATAACATCTTTGAAGAATTGGGCTTTTGAACAATTTTTTTTTAGTCATAAATGGAAAGATCATAAATAAGTTTTATAACAAAACTATTTTTATTTTTTTCCTTATAATTAAAAAGTTATATCAAATTGAAAATAAATTTTTAAACCTAGTACCGACGACACGCCGATAATTTCCGAAAACAATTGGAGCAATATGTGACCTCACAAAATGTACCGCCAATCGCTTCAATTCGGGTACTTAAACCCGAAATTTTCTTTCGTCCTGTTTCTGAACAGACGTTCCGAAAGAATTGGAGTTTCGGGCAAATAAAACAATTTATCAATCTTTAGTCATTGTTCTATAGGTTTAACCTATATCTATGGCTGCTTTTGTTGGTTTGCGATCAATTTGAAAATATACTTGCTTTTAATTGTTATCTAGACTTTCGGTGCTGTTTTCGATGTTATTCTCATATATATGGAGGCTCAAAGGTGAGTTCAGAATGAAATCAAATTAGGGTTCCATTTGTTTTTTGCATTCGTTTTTATAACTTTTATATATATTATTTAATTCATGTAGGGATAACAAATTAACGTACCAAATTTATTTGAAGGAATATTCGTGTGTGTCCGCAAATAATCTACATGTAGCAACACAATTGTCAACACAACGTCAATTTTGTAGGATAGGAATAATAATATTCAAGAATTGGACAAGAACAAGCAAGAACAAAATTCTACTACTGATTTGGAAGGTAATCGTATATGAAAAGTATTATATTTAAGAAAGTTTTACAGGATAATCTAATTTGTAGATGGTCGAAGAGTGCAGAAACTTGTGTGATGGGTTGGATGAACACTAACTAGTTAAATTAAGGACCGGCAAAGCAGTTTTCCATGGAATCAAAACAAACATCTGAAGGAGTATGCAAAAAAAAGAAAATAGAAAAGCAAACCTACTATCCAAACAGAAATTAAAGAAAATGGTATATGTATATTCTAAATAAAAACAAAACAGTTAAAGCATTTTGTGTTTTTTCAGGATTTTGATACATTTCATCTATTGATTGAACATATTCATTTCATAGGGTATGTTTAAACATAGATTAGAAAATTATTCAGTGGTTCCAGGATATGTTGTGGTACATAGTGGTTTTCTAGTGGGTAGACCTTAACAGGAGAGTTCCACACTTCAACTATAAGTTTTCCAGTCATTCCACTCAAAAACAAAAAAGTTTAGGTGCCTTCTCTTATTTAGGAAATCTCTGGCTGGTTATGCATTAGAGTTAGTTAGCAGCCACATTTATTTATATTCGCAATTCTTATTAAAACAATAGTCTAATATGGTGGTTTGTAAAACATGTAAGGTGAAAAATCGATATCGTTTTAAAAATACTGAAAACTTTAATTAAAACAATAATGTAGTATGGGTGGATTTTTTTTTTAAATATTGTTAATAGAGTTTAGTGTGGTGGTTTGAAGAATCTGTGTGGTTTTAAAAGGATTGCAAACTTCAATGAAAGCAATCAAATAAATATGTATATAATTTTGGATAGTGATTGTTATTATTCTGAATTGATTATTAATGTAGTTTACATATTATAATCTACTGTAATATATTATCCTAGTTGGGGGAAGTTTTATTATGTATATTTAACCCTTTGTTACTCGCGCTCAATTTCGTGACGTGGTTACTCGCGCGGGGTATACAGTACTCCACCCAATTTTCATCAATAAATTAGGTAAATAAATTAACATTTCAATAAGAATTATGAATAAAATATAATTATAATAAGGTATATCTTACATTAAAAAAAAATATTTATATGGTTTTTATTGAAAAAAAAATATATATCGAATGATATTGTAAAAAAAATTTAAATTCAAATTGTGTAATACCATAATGCAAATTATTTTATAAATCATCGTCTGAGTTATTATCCGATGGTAAACCACCACAGGTCTTACATTTGATGTCCAAATGCTGTTTACAGGTAAACCGTCCACAGGATAAACATTTTACCGTAGTTTGGGTGTCCTTTGATCGGCCGCACATATAACATCTTCCTCTCTTGCGTTGTGAATGATCAGTTGGCTCTGAACGATTTTCTACTTTCCCGACCATATTCTCTACAATGCAGCGAATATTTATTGGCAGAGATCTGATCAATACACGCTGTTGCAGATGTGGCTTCATCAGGGACAGAGCTAGATTTTTTTGAAAAACTTTTCTCCTCATCATGTTAGGACCGTGTTTACAGTAAATTATGTAGCTATTTATCCCCGCAACATTTAAAAACGACATAAACAAGTTATATGGCCACCTTTGGGTACGTCTCGTTACCGTATATGAACTACACATCTGGTCAACAGTGTCGACACCTCCTTTTGTTCTATTATATTGCATAATTATTTCAGGCTTATTGCTTTCTTCGTCTATCTCAATTTGATCGTGCATAGTTGATAAAAGTACAACGGATTTCCTTAGTTTTGGCACATAAGAAACTAAAGTCATCCCATCCTGAAAGCCAAAGGTAGTAGACCCTAGTTCCCTTGTCTTTGACGGTAAAAATTCAAGTGGAATTTCCCTTTTATTTTTTTTCATGGTTCCAATTAGAGTCATCCCGTTTTCAAGTAACTTTTTTGCCAAAGGGACACTGGTATACCAGTTGTCCACGGTTATATTTCTATTGGATCCTTTCATACTCTCAGTCAATCTTAGGACAATATCAGTGGGGGTATTGCTTACTCTGTAAGGCCCATCTGGCTGAAGACCACAATAAACCTCCAATTTATATGTATAAAAGGTTTTAGCATCCACGGCAGCAAATATTTTGATCCCATACTTTGCCGGCTTATTTGGGATGTATTGTATGAAAGAACATCTACCACGGAATGGTTCTAATTTCTCATCAATTGTTATAAACTCACCCAGGGAGTATGCTTTTTGGCAATTTGCAACAAATTGATCATAAAATGACCGGACTGCTGCAAGCTTGTCTAACTTTCTCCTCTCCTGCCTGGTTGTTCTGTCATCAAGTCTTATAGCGCTATGCAAAAAACAAAACCTTGCATACGACATCACCCCTCTGCTAATTTCGATTCCTGTCCCATCACTTGCGAAAATGTCATGAAGATCAGTTTTACTCATTTTCTTTGTACCGATCAAATACAACAGACCCACAAAGGCTAATATTTCTTCTTTAGATGTTTCCTTCATATCCCGTTCTCGAGAATAAGTACCAGCATTTTTCAGTTCTCTAATGTAAATATTAGTGCCAAGCACAATTTCATCAATCATAGTCTCATCAATGATTTTTCTAAATGCTGATAATTCATTTGATATTTCAGTTGATGTAGTGGAAGGAAACCTTTTTTTCAAAATATTTTTTTGACGTTTTTGCAAACTTACTTGTTATAGGAGTTTTTTTCCATTCGTGAGTTTCTATAGGAACATTCTCAACTCTAATTTTTTTATAAATGTGTTTCAGATAATAATTTTCATCATCACCTACTTCATCAGTGGATTGGTCAGACGAGTACCCTTGTTCACTGCCGCTGTCGTGATTTTTGTCCTCATCATTTACACATTCCTCTTCAGAATCAGAGAAACCAATAGGTAGTACTTCTGACTCATCCTCTAACTCATCTTCCGATAGAGCATCCCAAGCAGCCCTGATTTCTTCATCTGTGCGTAACAGATTACTCCTAAGAAATAGAAAAGTAAATTAATAAAAAAAAAACACAAATCAAACGTTTTTAGTCTCAACTTTCTAACAACTTACTTCGACAATTATTATAATATAATTAAAAGAAATAAATAAATTGAATGGAAACTGCCATAAAACAGTAGTAAAATTAATAAATAAATAAAAAACTCAAGGATAAAAATACTTACATTCTTGCTCACGTGGGGTATACAGTACTCCGTATCAGAACTGACCAACTTTTCTGTTTAACAATTGATCAAATACTGATATGAATGCAATGAAGCGAATCAAATCTAATAGAATACATGTCCATTGGAGGTTAGAAGGGCGGCCAAGTCTAGATTCGCAGTTGTGCCAACAATAGCAAACAAAATATACCTCTGGGTGACTATATCACCCAGTGCGAGTAACAAAGGGTTAACAGTGTATTCTTTATTGAAATAAAATTAGAGATTTAAATAGTATGTATGTGTTTTGTTTTTCTAATTATGCTTTATATTAATTTTTCGCTCAAAAAATAATTACAAAACTAGAAAATATCTTTTGGTTATTCAATATTTAACATTTTTCATTATTTTTGAAAACCAACATTACAAATTATATATATATATTATTATTAATTATATATTATATATATAGTATTTATTATCTGCTGAAGCTGCATAATCGTGACATTGAGTGTATTGAACTTTTCTTAATTTTTCATTAATATTCAAGGTAAATATAAGCTTTACTTCGAACTCTATGGGTTGGACATACACGTACTTTTTACTAATACCATTTTTGCGTTTAAGTTGAACAAAACCTAACCCTACAAATAGTGTAATTATATTTAATAGAAATATTTTGTTTCTTATTTACATTTACATTATTATGTTTTAAAAAACTTACATCGATGCTTTAGCACCTCGAACTTCAGCTGAATTGAACCAAATGTCATTTTTTCAGAAAATCTGTGGCCATAAAAATATCCACTGCAGGTATATTATTAGAATTAGCCTTTATGAACCCTTTGTCACTTAACCAACAATAATTTTGACAGTATATATACGAATAAAAGCCGTTGACGACGTCACAAACATAACAGCCAATCGTGGTGCATTCATAGTCACATGATTTTTATTTAAATTGTATACATTTTAATTCAATTATAATTAATTGTAACAAGTTTTTAAAAAGTTTTTCGCATCGATTATCAATATTATTTATAATAAAGTTTTAAAATAAAGTAAAAAAATCGAGAATTATTTTTTAATTAAAAGCCTAATTCTGCAAGTTTAAATAAATTGAGCATGGGGAAACTATCGATGGCTTCATTCATGAGGTTGGTCTGCCTCTTCATTTCCATGGATACCAATATGACTTAGAAGCCACCTGAAATTTATAATGACAGAACGTGATGACATTTCGCGTATCAGCGTCAAATGTGAGTAATCAGTGGGAGAGTGTGAAGCGAATTTTCCAGGTATCCGAGCACAGTCAAAGAATCGGAACATATCAGCCATCTTAACAAGGAGGATGATAAGATGTATTTTAATGCCTGCCTGATGGCCAGCAGCTCTGAAGACAACACGGAACAGCAAGGGCGTAGTTTAAAGCTAAAATGTACGTTTGCATGCACGAAAGCGTATTCGACACAGCACGGAATCTAGAACCGTCAGTGTATATAAACTGTAACTCATTATACTTTTCTATGTTGTCCAGAAAGTGGGATCTTATGATGGAGTGATTGTAATCATTTGTATTGTATGCCAGCAGGGAGCGGTTAACATTAAAGGGGACAGGAATTCAAGGATCTGTATCCCGCTCCTAAGTTTCGATTGTAGTGCTCAGAATTATGATGTGGAGGTGGTATGAAGTCATCTCTGAATGGAATGAAGCGTTTGAACTTTAAGGAGATGGATTTAATTAATTGAATATATCGCCAGTATTTGAAAGGCTTAATTTCTGCCAGACATTGCAGGCTGAACACCGACCTGGTTTTAAAGGGATTTTAAAAAGGATAATCTAATGGCATTATTCTAGATTGGTTTAAATTGTTGCTAATGAGTATTAGGAACAGGGGAAGATGCCACGCAATCGTAGTCAAGTTGAAATCTGTTGAGGACTCGTATAGTATGGTGGAGTTTGATGAATTAATTTGAGTTTTTTTAATAATAATGTGAACGTAAATAAAACACAAAATATTTCTATTAAATATAATTAAATTGTTTGTAGAGTGTCACGCGAAAGTTACGATGATAGGTTATAGGTTATGTTCAATTTAACCGCGAAAATTGTATTTGCACGATAAAAGGTCGTGTATGTCCAGAACATAAAGTTGTGAATAAGGCATATACAGTTACTTTCATTATTAATGAAAAATTAGAAAAAAACACGACACTCAATGTCACGATTGTGTAGCTTTAGCAGGTAATAAATACATAAATAATTGATATAATGTTATAAATAATAATCTTTTGCATATATTTGATGTCAAGCGGTTGTAAAAATTTGATGTTGTGTTAGGATTAATACGTCGTGCTGCTTGGAGCCATTGATTTCTACGTTTAACATGTTGTACCACATAAATATGTTGTACCAATAAATATTTTTTCGTGAGTTGTTTTTCTAGTATTCATATAAAATAGTAAGAAATAGGCACGATAACTAATTAAATTTGACATTTTCAATAAAAGTTATCAATAATTTCAATAAGTTCACATTCAATGATAAGTTCATACTCAATGATTATCAATAAGTTCACACTCATGATAATAACAAGAGTAAGTTAATTAAAAACTGAAAGACTCGTATCAGCTGTATGTAATGTTGAGGGAAAATAAACATTGTGACGTCACACGCGCTGGGCCTTTTTCGGGAACTATCGTTTTCAGTTTGATATAACTTTTCAATTACAAGGAAAAAAAAAATAAAAAAAAATAGCTTTGTTATAAAACTTATATATGATCTTTTCATTTGGCAATTTTTTTTAAATCCCAGTTGTTTCAAGGCATTTAATTTGGTTGTTCTTTTATTTGAATTTAAAGTTCGGACGCACTAAAAAATCACCCTGTATAATGTGTTACAATGCTACTACAAAAATATAGGTGATTTTACACATTCGTAATAAGCCTTTTGTTCATAGTCACAAAACTCATTTTTGTTTAATTATGACATTAGATGATACATGTCTTCTTGTAACAAGATATACCAGGTGCTTCAACTTCATTTAAAGTTGCTGGCGGACGAGGTAATCGCTCAATATTTCGACCAATGTTATTCCATACATATTCTATTGGAGATAAATCCGGGGTTTTCGCAGGCCATTTGAGTAAGGCTATCGTAAACTCTTTAAAACATATCACTGTTTGGCTAACTGTATTGTGGTATAGTGTTATCTTAAGAAATATGAGATTTGGGCGATTTTGTAAATTATAAAGTATGACTGCATTTAAATTTTCCTTAGTGGTTACTGGAGGAGAGCATTTCCTAGCCTCATTATATACAGGTTGGTCTAAACAGTTATTAATTTTTGGTTGTGCTATAAAACATTTGGTAGGACTAGAAAGGTGGGGTCAGTCTTAAATGATAGTTCGGATTAGGAAAATTTAGTCACCATGCAGAGCTACACGGAAGAGGAGAGGCTCGTTTTGTGTGCGCCAGTATTACCGCAACAACAATTCCACTATTTCTACCTTAATTGCTATGTTAATAAACAAAATTTTCGTTACTGGTGTGAAGAAAACCCTAAATCAAACATGAAAGACCTCTGTTCTGTCTACAATGTCGGCAAACGGCCCGTTTTTTTTTTCAAAGACGACCAAGACCGCACAGTAATGGTGAATTCTCTGCATTATGCCAACATGCTTCAAACTTTTTCCACTCCTGCTCTTCAAGAATTTGAACGATACCCTCAGGACACTTGGTTTCAACAGGACGGAGCCACCTGCCACACCTCCAATCTCTCCTTGCCCATCGTTTAGGACTTTTCATTTCCTTTTCCCTTTCTTGGGAAAAATTGATTTCTCGAAGAGGAGACATTCAGTGGCCCGGATCTGACTCCCTGTGATTTTATTATTGGGTTATCTTAAAAGCCAAATATATCGTAACCTCGCCGCCACTCTGGAGGATCTAAAGAAGAATATTCGGCAAGAAAAAGAAGTCATATCTGTAGACACTTGCGGCCGCGTTATGGCAAATTTTAGAGGTCGGCTTCTGGAGTGCCCTGACAAAAATAGAGCACATTTAGACAATGTAAGTTTCAGAACATGAATTTCTAAAATTTTTTGTAAATTTTAAGAATAATTTTGTTAAAATTGATCAACTGGTTTTTTTAATTTAATTTAAAAAAATTCTCTTTCGTCCAAACAACTCTTTGGACCAACCGTTAGCTTTTACGTTACTTTTTTACTTCAAAAACATCTGCCAAACTTTAGAAATAAAAACTTGTATTTTGAATATCACTCTTTAAAAACAAATATTACGGAAAATTAATTTTTCCTGTACCCGATTGATAATAAACACACTCTTCTGACTGACAACCCTTAACACATTCAAATTTTTGTTATCGGTTCAATAATATTGTTTCCATATGTCCTAATACTTCGAAATGTTACTTAACCTTATCTAAAAAGATCTCATTTTCTGCCTTGCTATCAATCGATTTCCTTTTCCATCGCATTTTAGATCGAAGGGTCCAAAAAAGAGCAACATCAATTAACCTCCGTTTTTTCCTCCTTGTCGAACAAAAATAAACCCTTCGATTTCACCCCTGCGCTTTTCTTATCGTGCCACTATTGAATCGATATGGAACTATAAGAGTTGTGAAAAGTTTTTACGAGAAAAGTCGTCTGACACTTTTACTGATGGATTTGTACAGGATGACTAGTATTTTTTTAATTAAATTCAGCAAAAATCATTCATTTAACTTCTTAACGCAAAAAATACTCGGTATAATATGTCATTTTCAATGTTTACATAAACGACAACGCGTTTGGAGGCCTTCTCAAAAGTTTACTTCCACCCCTCTCGACATGTCTTCGTTGATTTCTTAAATTCAATTACGTATGGTAACGTTCAATTATTTCAGTGTGCGAAGTTTACCTTCATGCACGCATTATGAATGAGTACGGGGGTTGCTATTTATGTATCCGTAAAAGAAACATTTATCATTGAAAATAGTTTTATTATTTTTCTAAATATATGATCGATAAACTTTTGCATAGGTTTGAACCAATTATCACAGCACTTTTTCCATTCCGATTGAGGTATTTCCAAAACATGCATTTTGCACGCATCAACCGCTACTTTTGGCGTCGAAAATCGTTGACCACGTAATTTAATCTTCATGGACTGGGACAAAAATAAATCATTGGGTATCAAATCCGGACATTACGGCGGATGATGGATCAATTCGATGTTTTGACCGGTCAAATATTGAATTAAATAAGCAAAGATTATTATCTAAAAATTTCCACTATATTTAAAATTACATGTATAACAATTGTTTCGACATTCAGTGCCTTTTTCAATTACAAACTGTACTAAACTAACAGTGAGAAAAATAATTACAAGCTAAAGTGTCCATCGATTTAATATAGTATAAAACATGATAGTGGGGAAATTTATTTTTTTTGTCAACGTCTAAAAAGACAATATAAGTTTAATAACGGTGAACCATTCAAGTCTAGCTGGTCATTTAGTAAAATATCCAATTTTTTTCTATTATTACTTTCTAGGCTCTTTAAAATCTTTAATTTTTTGGATTTATTCTCATTATGTAACATTATAAAATTATCATTGAAAAGTATGCTTTTCTAACGTTAAGTGGTTAGCATAATGAGACTTATTTTGTTGTTAAATATAACTTATTTTATGTTCGTTGAGCCTAGAAGAGAAAGATCTTCCTGTTTGTCCAACATAGATTTTTGGACAACACAAACTTTATGTACAACAAACTTTGCGATCAACTCGATTACGTATATGTATATATCGGATGGCGTCTAGCAACACTATGGTTGCCAATTTTGGAAAAATAAATACCAATCAAGAAAACCACAAAACATCGAACAAGCGAGAAATTGCTGAATTAGGGGATGCAGTTTGAATAAAATTCATAGAAGCTCTCGGGGCCAAAAATGTCAAGCGTTGTTTAAGCAAATGCGAGGCGTTGCTGATTGAACCAAAATCAATCTATACTTGTGAAAGCTCAAATCCTAATGCAGAAAAAACCCTTTACAATGCTCCTATTCATTCCTAGAGCAGTCCACAGTGTCCAAAATACCTGATATTTTGGGTCCGCTGGCCCCCCTTCCCTCTACTAGCCATTCCAAAAACGTCCGTTTCTATAAAAAATAATATACAAATGTTAGAGGCGCGAAAGAACACAAAGATTTTAAAAAATGACGAGGAGAATTCCTTTATAATACGGAAATGTAAATGAAAATTCTGTATTCGACGTAGTTCTCGATTTAATCCGATCCTGATGGCAATTACTGTCAACTTCCCTGAAAAATCAATTTGTTCGTCGAACTTAGGGAAAGCGACGGTGTATCTCGTTTAGTCCTTTCAGCTTTCGCACAATTTATAATCGGTGTCCCCGGAAAATCTATTAGGTGCTGTTGGCGACAAGAAAAACCGCAGCCCCGCTTCTTATCCCGGAGGATTTGCGGATTCCAACTTCTGCAAACGTCTATTCTAATCGAATATTTATTTCTACATCGATACAGTTTATCGTGCTAATTACTGTCACTGTCACAAAATTGTGTAAATAAAATATATTGCAATAAATGTATAGACATCAGATTATCTTTTTTTTTCATATTTATTTAAAAATGTTATTATATAAATGTATTATATAATGTTAAATGTTATGTTAAATATATATATATATATATATATATATATATATATATATATATATATATATATATATATATTATATATATATATATATATATATATATATATATATATATATATATATATATACATATCATCATCATCATTATCAGCCCGAGTCAATACTACTGCAGGATGAAGGCCTCTTCAGCATTTTTTCAACTTTCACAGTCCATCCATCGAGCTTTCGATCTTCTTCGCGAACGTTTGCGATCACGCGGTATCCACTCCAAGATTACCTTGGTCGATCTGTCGTCATTTCAATTGCTTTACACTTCCAATGATGTCACACACACACACTCAGACATATATATATATATATATATATATATATATATATATATATATATATATATATATATATATATATATATATATATATATATATATAAAAAATAATATACAAATGTTAGAGGCGCGAAAGAACACAAAGATTTTAAAAAATGACGAGGAGAATTCCTTTATAATACGGAAATGTAAATGAAAATTCTGTATTCGACGTAGTTCTCGATTTAATCCGATCCTGATGGCAATTACTGTCAACTTCCCTGAAAAATCAATTTGTTCGTCGAACTTAGGGAAAGCGACGGTGTATCTCGTTTAGTCCTTTCAGCTTTCGCACAATTTATAATCGGTGTCCCCGGAAAATCTATTAGGTGCTGTTGGCGACAAGAAAAACCGCAGCCCCGCTTCTTATCCCGGAGGATTTGCGGATTCCAACTTCTGCAAACGTCTATTCTAATCGAATATTTATTTCTACATCGATACAGTTTATCGTGCTAATTACTGTCACTGTCACAAAATTGTGTAAATAAAATATATTGCAATAAATGTATAGACATCAGATTATCTTTTTTTTTCATATTTATTTAAAAATGTTATTATATAAATGTATTATATAATGTTAAATGTTATGTTAAATATATATATATATAGATATATATATATATATATATATATATATATATATATATATATATATATATATATATATATATATATATATATATATATATATATATACATATCATCATCATCATTATCAGCCCGAGTCAATACTACTGCAGGATGAAGGCCTCTTCAGCATTTTTTCAACTTTCACAGTCCATCCATCGAGCTTTCGATCTTCTTCGCGAACGTTTGCGATCACGCGGTATCCACTCCAAGATTACCTTGGTCGATCTGTCGTCATTTCAATTGCTTTACACTTCCAATGATGTCACACACACACACCACTCAGACATATATATATATATATATATATATATATATATATATATATATATATATATATATATATATATATATATATATGTATATATATATATATATATATATATATATATATATATATATATATATATATATATATATATATATATATATATATATGTATATATATATATATATATATATATATATATATATATATATATATATATATATATATATATATATATATGTATATATATATATATATATATATATATGTATATATATATATATATATATATATATATATATATATATATATATATATATATATATATATATGTATATATATATGTATATATATATATATATATATATATATATATATATATATATATATATATATATATATATATATATATAGAAAACGAAGACACGCGCCAATTCAATATGCAGATGTTGAATTGGCGCGTTGCAGATGCTGCAAATTACTCTGGAAGAAAATAGAGGAATTAACAAAGCTAAATGGAAGCTGACAAATAAAAGATCGCAAATTTTTGCCTTAATGCGTGAGGATGGTTCAGTGTGCAGGGAGTGGACGGAAATGTTAGAAGTTGTCCAAAGATTTTATTCAAAGTTATATGAGGATAAGAATCAGTCAAGAACAGCAATACCCACAGAAGAGCCAGTGTCGGATATCATGGTGGAGGAAGTGACGAAAGCTATAGATTCGATGAAAAATGGTAAGGAAGGAAAGGATAGTATATATATATATATATATATATATATATATATATATATATATATATATATATATATATATATATATATATATATATATATATATATATACTTGGACAACGGATATTTATACGGACAACGGTATTTATACGGACAACACTTGGAAAAACACTGGAAAATGCCAAATGAGATTTTGGCGGAACGTCATGACTCTTCACAGAATCAACGGATCGATACCTGGAATGATTTAGAAACATATATATATATATATATATATATATATATATATATATATATATATATATATATATATATATATATATATATCATCATCATCATCAGCCCGTATCGATCCACTGCAGGATGAAGGCCTCTTCAGCATGCTTCCAACCTTCACGGTCCTGGGCTTTCCTCTGCCACTCGGGTCCAGTATACTTAACGATGTCATCAGTCCATCGTGCTTTCGGTCTTCTTCGCGGACGTTTGCGATCAAGCGGTATCCACTCCAGGATTGCCTTGGTCCATCTGTCGTCCCATCGCCTCGCTATATGGCCTGCCCATCTCCATTTCAACTGTTTTACTCTTCCAATGATGTCACAGACTTTTGTTTGTTCCCTGATCCATGCGCAGGACTTTCTGTCTCGTCTTGTAATGCCAAGCATACATCTTTCCATTCCCCTCTGTGCCACCCGAAGTTTTTGAATTGATTGCGATGTGAGTGTCCAGGTTTCACTTCCGTATGTCATAACGGGTAGAACGCACTGATCGAATACTTTTCTTTTCAGGCAAAGTGGGAGTCTGCTCTTAAACACTATGTTGAGCCTACCAAATGCCTGCCAGCCACATTTAACACGCCGTTCCACCTCCCGGGCGGTATTCCCCTCCATGGAAATCCTCTGCCCAAGATATACAAAGCTGTCCACAATCTCTAAATTCCTTCCTAAAACTGAAATTCTTCTGTCCTGAGCGAAGTTATTGAACATAACCTGACTCTTTTTCAGGTTTATTTTCAAGCCAAGTGGTTCACCAGCCCTTTGCAGTTCTTGTATGCGTCTTTGCAGCTCCTCTGGGTCTTGTGAAATGAGAATAATATCATCTGCAAATCTAAGATGGCTTAAGTTTGCACCATTGATATATATATATATATATATATATATATATATATATATATATATATATATATATATATATATATATATATATATATATATATCTTGGGCAGAGGATTTCAATGGAAGGGGATACCGTCCGGAAGGTGGAATGACGCGTTAAATGTGGCTGGCAGGCATTTGGCAGGTTCAATATAGTTTTTAAGATAATACTATACTATATTACTAATAACCCGGCACTAACCCTTACTAATTTTTATTTTATTTATTAACCCTTACTAATAGCCCTGCACATGGATCAGAGAACAAAAAAAAGTAAGGGATATCATTGGAAGAAAAAAGGAATTGAAATGGAGGTGGGCAAGCCATGTAGCGAGACGATGGAACGAAATATGGACCAAGCCGATCCTAGACTGGATACCGCTTGATCGCAAATGTCCACAGAGAAGACCGAAAACACGATGGCGTGATGACATTATTAAATATATAAGAGGGGTATCTTTTAAATAAGGCCCATTTGTGAATAAGAGTAAGACTGACGCGTAATCGCTATAGAGCGCTGACAACGTCTGCTCCCAGCATGCTTTGCGCGCTTTTAGATGCCATTTGTGGCCGTATCGCCTCTTTGTGTACTGAGCGGAAGAAGTTTATAATGTTTAAGAAAATGAAATCGCCTGCCCACTGTGAGAAATGATCTGTAATTTAATTGCTGCGTGGAAGAAACTTGACAGCAGTGGAAATTCACCGTCAGATTCGTGAGGTATACGGTGATAATAATATGAATGAGAGTAAAGTTTGAAAGTGGGTGAGAATGTTTAAGGACGGGTGGGTTAATGTGCATGATGAGGCATGCCCTGACCGACTTTGTCCAATTTCTGAATATTTGGTTCGTGATGTGGACAAAACAATTAGAGAGAACTGACGATTTACAATTTCAAAGTTATTAAATGATTTTCCCCAGGTTTCAAGCTCAGTTTCGTACACTATTGTTTTGAAGAAACTACATTATCGAAAATTGTGTTCTCGTTGGATTCCAAGACTGATTTCTGACGATCACAAAAAAAAGAGACTAGGCTGTGCTTTATCGTTTTTGACTCGATACAATCAGGAAATAGATGAATTGTTAGACCACATCGTTACAGGAGACTCCTGGTCCAAGTAACAGTCAATAGAATAGCGACACACATCTTCGCCAACTAAAGTGAAAGACAAACAGAGAATTTCAGCACGAAAGATCATGGCAACTGTCTTTTGGGCACAACAATCAATTCTGATGCGTATTGTATCACCTTGAGAAAACTCCGACGTGGCATACAAAATAAGCGGCGTGGTTTACTGTCTTCTGATGTAATGTTGCTCCATGACAGTACAAGGCCACGTATTTCTGCACAAACACAATATCTAATCAGATCCTTTGGATGGGAAGAACTAAATCATCCACCTTACAGTCCAGACCTTGCACCCAGTGATTTTCACTTTCTTCGGTACTTAAAGGAGTTTTTTGGTGCTAACAGTACAACGACGACGAAGAAGTTAAAACTGCAGTCATGGATTTGGCTTCTTTATAGGAGGCAGATTTCTTTGATGTCAGAATTCAAAAAGTTGTTGAGCGGTATGACAAATGTTTGAACAAAATGGAACTTATGTAGAAAAGTAGATAAGAACGGTATAATATAATACAATTAATTATACTGAACAGAATGCAATGAATAGTTTAATAGTTTTCTTGCCAGTCATAATTTTCTACTATTTAATGATTTTTTGTTTCGATATAGTCTATTTGCATATTTTTTATTGATACATACATACAAGCTGTTTTATGGGCATTAACCGTGGCCGAAAATTTTGTATCAGCTCGACGCGGCCATTTCCCTTTTTTCTGACCAAACATGGGAGCCGAACCGGCTACCACGCTGGCCACCGCTCATTACCACCAAAAAGTTGTATAGAAACTATAGTGAGTATAGTTTACCCATGCTCTATGGGGGTACTTTGCCATTCATTCACCCGGCACCATAACACCAGCAAGTGTCTCTTTAGACCGGTTTCTGACCTCCAGCCATCATCAATCGGGTTCGACCTGATGTTTGTATTTTGTTCAACATTAATTGTGTTGTTAATCACCGTTCTTCTAAACGAAGATTTCTCACCTACAATTAGAAACATCTGCATGAAGTATATGAGCAGGCCAATGCAGTTAGAAATACGAGAAGTTCTTGATCTGATAAAGAAAATACATCTTTTTAATTCGGTTGCATCGCGTCAAACATAAGTTCTCGATAACTGAAGTTAAGCGACATCGGTTACGATCGACACCTGGATGGGTGACCGTAATGTATGAAACCCTACAAACAAAGCTATGGGCCAACTCAGCCTGAAAAGCCTAAAATCTATTTTATAAACCTTTCGGTTTAATACATTTAGACCAATGACATTCCAGCTTTTTAATTTTGAGAGTTTAAGCGCCCTTAAACCCTTAGAGTTTAACCTTCCCTATACTAGGTGACTGAATTAAATAAAACCAACACAAATTAATAATTTATGACACTTATTAATAGGAAATATATTGTAATAACTAATAGTGAATGGGATTAAGTAAAACACATATTTATTTATACATTTTAATAGACTTTTATTTAAAAAATAACAAAAACTCAACTTTTTCTTCAACTTATAAACTATTCAGTCTTTTTTTGAGTACTAAATTCAAATAGCTAAAAACACAGCCTTTTCAATTTTTAAGACTACTGTATATCTATTTTTAACCTATTGACAATTTATGGTAAAAACAAAAAATGTTAGTTGAGATCATAAGCACCTAACTTACCGCAACCTTGACAAAAAAATCTGCATGTTCGAATTATATCGCCGTGTTACATTTTTTCAGATATGCCTACTGTTTCAATTTTTTTTTCCTCGGGTATATTAAACATTCTGTATTATATTAGGTCTTTTTTCCGGCGGTTCTTGTAGGTTTTCAAGGGATTTTGGAAAATAATTTTCAGTTCAATGACGCAGTTGTCTAGGAAGCCTTTGGTTTTTGGAAGGTTCAGTTTCCTTGTGTCCAGATAGGGTATTACTAAAAATAAACCTAATTCCCGAATTAATTTTCCTCTCAAATTAGTTTTGTTTCTTTTGATGCCAATATTGAACATGTGTATAATCATACTATTTATTACAGCACCCAGCATGATTGAGTAAAGCAAAAAATATTGTAAACGGCCAACGTTTAGAATTCCGCGAAACGTCATAAGTTCTTGATAATTTATCAACTACATCAACGCCACTTTTGGTTTCATTGTAAAATGTAATAATAGCCGTTTTTGTTGACTTCCGTTTTCAGGATCAATTTCTTTGTCGTGATGCATCATGTACACCATTCTTCGTAGCTTTGGTACATAGGATAAAACTGAAATATCTTTTAGGAACCGAAACGTTGTATTATTTAGTTCACGATTTTTCTTGAAATTAGGTGGAATGCATATTTTGTTAGCGCGTAAAGTTCTAAACTACAGTGATTTTATGATATTTCAATAAATGATTAATGCTTTCGTAACTTGTGAAAAAGTTATCCATTGTAATATTTCGTGAAGATCGTGAAACACATTGTACAATTCGGTGAACTACGTCATAGGGTTTGTTACTTATAGCATGAGGACTATTCTCAGGTTGTCTGCCGCAATATATTTCCTTATTTAGGGTGTAATAGGTCATATTGTCCACCAAAGCATACATTTTTATAACCAGCGTACTTCGCTGGTTTAGATTGTATGTATTGACGGAAACCGCATCGTTCTCTAAACGCATCTTGACAATTTTGTACAATTTTTTCAAATGTAGTTCTGATTAGGGCTAATTGATCTGTCTTTATTCTCCCACTTCGTGAAGCAGCGCTATCAAATCTCAAATTATTCAGTAAGAAAGCAAATCTATTTCTACACATTGTATCTCAAAATATATCCATCCCTGTACCATCGGTGGCCCATAAGTCGATAGTTTTTTGACGACCAGAACGTGCTAAACCAGATAGGAAAAGCAAACCAAAGACTGCCCTCATTTCTTCCAGCATTGTTTCTGATTTTTGGTGATCATTAATTGACTGCAAACGAATTTTCTCAATGATGCAATTCACAATGTCACGAACCACATTATCAGGAAAAAATAATTAATAACACTGAAGAGGTGAGTTTTTATCTCTCGCAACTGATTTTACGCAAGATAGATGAGTAATAATATTTTCAGCTCTGGTGCGAATCGCAGTCCTGTATGGACTCTTTTACCATTTTGTAACCCCATCTTTACCTCTATAGTATTCTGTTCCAGCAGAAGCAGTTTCTTGCAGCTCCGAGAGTGGTATGTCATCGGTGTCTGAATCTGAAAGATGGTATATCAGAATCTATTTCACTGTTTGTATAGCTTTGAATTCTCATATGATCTGAATCATTATCAGATTCCCATTCGTCATTCATATACTTTGAATCAAAATCATCCTCTTCGTCTAAAAGTGCTCGTTGTATGTCAGATTCCGTTAACCGAGACATGTTTTAATGAAATTATTACCTGCAAATATTATTTTTCTACGTTAAACACATAAATAGATATACGAATAAATAAAAATCAAACATTGTCAAACGCACCTTTTAAGCTACCCGCCATACAAGGTGGGGTGTGTGATACCCAAGCGCACTTTACGCACGTGGCACGGCAAACGCCGGACTACATGAATTGCACTGATCGGAACGGCGACGCATTTGCAGCTACTGAGAAAATGAACTCGCGCGTCTTTATTGTTTAAGAATTGTTACGAGTTTTTACGGTACGTTATACCCCACCTCGTACACGGAAAGTTAACTAAAACTACTTCACAAACTTTTATTTACCTGTTATAACACCCTTTGAGCATTTATTTTTATCTTGAAGGATTTAAAATACTTTAATTAAATCTATCCTGATGATTTCTGATTTGATTGAAGTTATAATTAAATATATGTAATACAAAGTTAGCAATAAATAATTTCTGATTTTCCAAAGTCAGCTATTTTAAATCCTGTGGGATTAGCTTGAAGATAGAATCTATTACAATAACACAATATCAAAATACTCAAAGTTAACATTCCAAAAGCAATTTAAGTAATATCGTCTGGGACGTGAAGAACTGTGTGTGTTCTAAAAAGTCTTATCAAAATCCTTTTAATTTTCAACGTATAAAGGAGTCCCTATCTTAACCGAAAATGTGTTTCTACCTTTTAAAATTATGTAGGCATCGGGCGTACAACATCTGGAAAAGATTTAGGCCTAAAAACTCAATTATATAACATCTCCTGTTAGAATTTAATCTGCTTTGGACCACGCGTCAATTTATATCCTTTCCTACCCATAAATAAAATTATCCCAATTTAGTTTTTCTCTTTTTTGTTGATACATGAGAATTACATGTCTTGTGTCCCTTATTTTGTAATTTATTTATATTTACTTACAATTTTTTTCTATATATATAAAAATGGATGTTGGTATATATGAGATCGATAAACTCCGAAACCGTTTGACCGATCACCATGAAAGTTAGCACGTCTAAGTATTTTTTCATGAAGAAGGTTTTTATGCTATCCATTTTGTTGGAACTCGCCAGTAGATGGCGCTGCAAGACATCAATTTTTACACAGTTTAACCAATCGCTATGAAAATTGGTATACATAGGTATTTGAACAGGGTGAATATTTTCGCGCTAACTACTTTGATGTACCTCGCCACTAGATGGGGCTGTAGCGCATCAACTTCTATACCTTAACCACACCTTTCCCTGCTTACAGTATTTAAATTTACGATAACAGTACGATAGACAATGTGGCTCAATGTATATAAATAAAAGTGAAAGGAAATTTGTATAGCGCGGGTAGCTTAACTGAATACAGCCCTCGACATCCAAACCGACAGTCCAAACTGTCCGAATTTTTTCTCAATTTATCTATAAACTGCCATCGATAAGGTTGCTTCCTTTTCCTTCACTCATTTTTTCCTTTGTTCCATCTCTTCTACGTAAAGTTTGAAACGCTTTACGTATTCTTCACAAATATGACATATATGTGTAATTGTATACATACTTTTACTGCTTACAACATTTAAATTAAAAAAAAAATACAATCGCAATCAAAATTGGTATATACAGGTATTTGAACATGAGGAAACAAAATAATTTTTAATTTTCACTGCCCTTAATCCTCAGTAATAACAAATAGTAATTGGGACTATGATTAGTAATTGGTGAGTGAGTTTAAAATTGAATACCATTTCTATCCGAAGTGCTCTGGACGTCGATATGTATAACCATTATTCTTTTGTTTATAGACAAATGATATTTGTATCACACGTAATAAGTAAACTATTTTTGAACGCCTCATCTATCAATAAACATTAAATATTGCAAAGAAAACTAAACGTAGATGCTCGCTAAGGTGGAGGGTTCATAAAAATCAACTCCTAGGGAAGGTTGCGGGGGCGTGAAAGATAAATATACTCCCGTTCTTGAACTTTAAATCCTATCGACTTGAAATATGACAGGAATGTTATTCATAAGTCGTACATGTTCGCTAAAGAGAAAGGTTCATAAAAATCAATTCCTAAGGGGGTTACGGGGGCGTAAACGATAAATATACTCCTGTTTTTGAACTTTAAGCCCTACAGACGTGACATTTACCAGGAATGTTCCTCAGGTATCATAGATGTTGGCTAAGAAAGAGGGTTCATAAAAATCAACTTCCAAATGGGTTGCGGGAGTGTAAAAGATCAATATACTCCCGTTATTAAAATCTAAGTTAGAAATTAAAAAAAAACAAATCTTACTTGGTAATAAACTAACTTATTTTACATAAAGAAAAAAAATCAATTAATACATATTACCGCAATTATTTATTTGCCTGTCAGTCAAATATTTTGATTACTTTCGCTTAAAATATAAAAATATAATTAAGAACATATAAAATATTTATAAAAATATATGATATATAATTCTAACGAATATAAAATATTATAGAGTAGTTTAAAAATACTTAGTTTTAAAATACAAAAAATATTTTGAGAAAGTCTTCAATCGAGAATATGTACTACCAAGGTTACTGTGGACTGATGAAATTTATAGAAAAAACAAATGTCAAATAGCAGGTAAAACTATGGAATTCAGATTTTAAAAGTAATTTTAGTCATAACAATAATTTATGTCATCCCTTACATTGGAGGGCACGTCTTTTGGTGGTTAGACTCATCAGTTATTGGTGGTTAGACTCATCAGTTATATGTTAGCATCATCAGGAGATGATTCTTAGGGTGATGATAATCTTAGAGATTAAATCATAGAGATTAATCTATGAGATTAAATCATCTCCTGATGTTGCTAACATGGTTATCGTAACGTGCGCCGAGAAGTTTAAAAAATTGATTTGATATTTAGTGGTAAATCTCTTCAAGTTTAGTCATAAAATATTCTAAATCTTCTCCAGATACACGAAGTACTTCTCCAGAAGGCGAGCACCACCTTCATATCTGCTTTCTTTGTATATATCCTTGATCTAGTAGGGTCTTTTTTTCTTAATCCTTCTGTTTTTGAAAATCGCACAAAACATAAAAGCTGTACAGTTTTTCCTTAATTTAGAGATGATGTCTGGTCAGCTTCTTGTGAACATAACTGGCCAATATAAATCCATGAGGAGTCAGGGTAGAAAATCATTCGTGCAGCGAAAACAGAAAACTTTGTCTGATAGAAAGACTTGATAGAAAACTAAATGTGATGCAAATCCTTTGATATTCGTAAAAAAACTGACTCAGTCCGGAGCATGTGCGTTGACCCTGGAATAAATTCTTGCGTGAGGTATCACGTCCACATCTACGAAAATTCCAGTGTACGCACAAATATTTATGCTGTGCGTCCTATTTGGCAAAACTTTTAATAGTTGTGAACCCGGTTTTTGGTTCAAAATAATGTAGGACTGGTCAAATGTTATGTTTATATTCATTATTAGGGCTAAAATGTGTATACAGGGTGTTTTCAAAGTTGAGTCATTTATTTTAACAGATTGTAGGATTCGTACAAGAATACAAAAACTAGTCGTACCCAGTATCAGCAGTAAACAAATACTTTATGTGTTTACAACGCAGTGGTCGAGAATATCAAAAAGTCAGGCCTGGTTTGCAATTTTGTAACTGTTAATAACTTTTGGATTGTTGTGACTTTTACTTGATGGATATTCATTATACATGATTAATGAAAGACTGTTTTGTCTATATTTCAACTTTATTATTATTTGACGAAATTTGATTTTGGTTTTCCTGGTTCACCTCCCGTATAGGGTTTCAATAGCACGAAAAGTAAAAAGGAGGAAGGGGAAAGTAAAAAAAAATCTCTAGCAGCATTAATTTCTTCTACGCCCTCCCACTTCAAAAACCCACGAGCCGCCACTGACATGTAGTATTTTAAATATACTATTAAAAAGATGGTTCTCATTTAACAGATGTGAGGCATAGTTCGAATTCTGTTTATGATTGTTAAATGAGAGCTATGTTTTTAATAGTGAATTTAAAATATTACATGTATATAACAAAGGCAAAAAAAAAGATGCGAAAACCCTTCTAAATAATCAAATCGACCTGAAAAAATTCCCGTTATTGAATTTGTACAGACAATAAATAGTATTTGTGTAGATTTCTTAAAAAATGTATATTTTTATTATAGAAACTTTTTGTATTTATACCTATTTTATCATCGAAAATAACCAATTCTGAAGAACCAACAGTGTTAGCGAAACGCGCCAAATTAATAATAAAGTGGAACTATAGAAAAAAAAACAGTTTTTTATTAAATATTGTTCAACAGTGATCACAGAATTAAAATGCCATTGACTTTAAGAGAAAAAACCGAAATAATCCGGTAGTTTGGTGATTTTGCTCGTAGTAGCAGAGAAGTTGCTGCAGAGTTTAACATGAATATTTCTTGAAGAAGAATATGTTTACCGACCAGACTACATTCACCACTAATGGCCAATAAAGAATTGTCTTGTAGTTTAATATCCTTTATGATGGTTGTTAAATGTTCAGAGTTTTTGACGTAAGAGTCTGCTTGTTCTACTATTGGTTGAATAAAGCAAAATCGAATATAAAGCCCCCAGAACTAAGTGCCCTCAAAACCCTAAGAAACAATAAAAAAATCATCACACTTCCTGTAGGCAAGGGTAATGTAACAGTCGTCATGGACACCGAAGAATATATGCAAAAAATGTCAGATATTCTTGCAGATGAAACATACAAAACAGTAGCCAGAGGTCTAACAACTTACCTAGAAAAAACAACGAAAACGAAAATCAAATCATTTAATCTGACCTCGGAAATAGAAAAAGCAATAATTTATATATATATATATATATATATATATATATATATATATATATATATATATATATATATATATATATATATATATATATGCTGATATATTATACATATGTGTTAATGTTATGTCATTGCTCTTTAGATTCAAGAAAAGGAACTTCCTAACTGCATAAGATTGCAAGCTTTGATAAAAAGTGGATGCTCCGCAATACTTCAAAGATACGAAAATAGTGATTAAATCCTGGTGAGCCAACCAATCCTTGGAAACGACCACTACTGACCATCATCAGCTGCATCTAATTGGTGTTAGTGACGCTCTGAAAAAAAGACTTATACTGACATAGGAAGAAGGGTACGGACAATGCCCGACCAGATATAGCAAACAGTACCCTGAAAACAATAACCGGATTGGGCTGGGATATTTTTCTATACCCGGCGTATTCTCCAGACTTGACCCTTTTTGATTTTCATATTTGCCAATCTCTGCAACATCACCTGGCTGATAACCGCTTCACATCTCTTGAGGAAGTCAAAAATAGCCACAATAACTGCATCGCATCAAAACAACCAAGATCGATTTACCTGAATGTTGGCGAAAATATATAGAAATTGATGAAGATTTCGTCGAATATTAGGTTTGTGTTACTTGTTTTCATAAATGAACGTCAAAGGTAGTTAAAAAATCAAGATGTAATAAAACGGACAAGAATAATAGTTGTAAGTAATAAGTCAAAGAAAGTTTCCAGACAGGAGTAGAAAAAAAACGTATTAAGTTAAAAAAACGCAGACAAACTGTTCCTTTTCTGTCAAAATAATCTGAAATTACCACAGCCGCTAAACTAATTTCTATATCAAGACTAATTTCAAAATTAAATTAGAGAGCATGATATTTTGCGATTTACTAGGTACATGAAACACGATCCTATTAGATTAAAGTAATTTAGTCTCCATCTGAGGCAGTAAAATAAGAGTAACGTTTTGTCTGAAGAGCGTAATGTAACGTAAGTACCGTATGCTAATGTAATAGCCTGGTTTAAACCGGCCCTGTTGAAATAGTATAGTAGATAATATCTGGAAGGAGCCAGGGTAGTTTTCGTATTAATTTTTCTTAACAAGTAAAAAAATATATATCAAAGGAATATCGGTAAAATTATTCCATCAAGAGTAAAGACGTAAGCATTAATTTTTTTTCAAATTTTGCTGAGGATACAGTGACTTTAAATACATGCTATTTATTGATAACGGAGAAAAAGACAACGTAATTTTTTATGTAATTCTTTTTTTATTTTAAAATTTGTCATCGAATCATTTTTAAAACAAGACAACATACCTTGTAAATTAGATTGTTACATCTGTTTAATGAAAAACTTTTTCTGTCTAATTTACACTTGATTATACAGGTGTAAGGGAAAAAACTTTCAAAAATTTAACCAAGGATTCCTCACATTGTGTTAAAGAAAAATGCTCCTATCAATAACACAGGCCTACAAGTATATATTTATATATATATATATATATATATATATATATATATATATATATATATATATATATATATATATATATATATATATATATATATATATATATATATATATATATATATATATATATATATATATATATATATATATATAAATTATTGCTTTTTCTATTTCCGAGGTCAGATTAAATGATTTGATTTTCGTTTTCGTTGTTTTTTCTAGGTAAGTTGTTAGACCTCTGGCTACTGTTTTATAAATTATTGCTTTTTCTATTTCCGAGGTCAGATTAAATGATTTGATTTTCGTTTTCGTTGTTTTTTCTAGGTAAGTTGTTAGACCTCTGGCTACTGTTTTATATATATATATATATATATATATATATATATATATATATATATATATATATATATATATATTTTTATATATATATATATATATATATATATATATATATATATATATATATATATATATATATATATTTTTATATATATATATATATATATATATATATATATATATATATATATATATATATATATATATATATTATATATATATATATATATATATATATATATATATATATATATATATATATATATATATATATATATTATATATATATAAAAGGTAAAAGTGTTAGGGTTAGAGGCGCATCAGCAACTAGACTATTTAGCGACTGGACCTACAGCTTAACGTGGGTTCAGAACCACGGTCATCAGCTTCCGACAAACCCAGGCCGGCACCCCCCTCGGGCTATAAACCCTTGGTTATGTGCCTACCCATAAGTCTATCAGGAAACCTACCGACTGGCGAGTGACCAACGTAGAACACTTCTCAGAAGGCATCCGGCCTTACCCAGCCTTTAACTGGCGTGACTGAGGGGTAATTCGTAGTCGGATTTTACACTCTTGCCTAGAAACAATCACAAACATTTAGGAAAGATAAACGGACAGAAGAAAGAAAAATAACCATCCGAGCGCTGGAATCGAACCAGCTACCGCTCCAGCGCGGATTCGGCATAACAGCGACGGGCCGCTGCTCTTACCGCTGCACCAACGCGACCGGCATATATACACAAAAAAAATTATATATATCTATATAACGCGACCGGCATATATATATATATATATATATATATATATATATATATATATATATATATATATATATATATATATATATATATATATATATATATATATAAACTGAATGACGCACAACCACGAGAACAAGCAAGATTCAGAAGTGGATTCAGCATAATGAATCACATCCAGGTTATACAGCAGGTCATAGAAAGGCACAACGAATACACCATGCCACTGTGCTTGGCTTTTATCGACTACGAAAAAGCATTTGATTCCATCTCAAAGCATGCGATAATGGATGCACTGCTTAGCCAAGTTGTAGAGAGAGCTTATGTAAACCTATTAGAATCGACATATGATGGAGCTACAGCCACAATTCACCTTGATGATCTTGAGATGGGAATTAATGTAGAACGAGGTATACGGTAGGGTGACGCAATATCGCCTATTTTTTTCTCGGCTGGCCTTGAAGAAGTATTCCGTAAAGTGGATTGGGAACAGGATGGTGTAAAGATCAATGGTGCAAACTTCAACCATCTTAGATTTGCAGATGATATTGTTCTCATTTCACAAGACCCAGAGGAGCTGCAAAGACGCATACAAAAACTGCAAAGAGCTGGCGAACTATTTGGCTTGAAAATAAACCTGAAAAAAAGTCAGGTTATGTTCAATAACTTCGCTCAGGACAGAAGAATTTCAGTTTTAGAAAGGGATTTGGAGATTGTAGACAGCTTTATATATCTTGGACAGATGATTTCAATGGAGGGGAATACCGCCCGGGAGGTGGACCGCGTTAAATGTGGCTGGCAGGCATTTGGTAGGCTCAACATAGTGTTTAAGAGCAGACTCCCACTTTGCCTGAAAAGAAAAGTCTTCGATCAGTGCGTTCTACCCGTTATGACATACGGAAGTGAAACCGGGACAGTCACATCGCAATCATTTAAAAAACTTCGTGTGGCACAGAGGGGAATGGAAAGATGTATGCTTGGCATTACAAGACGAGACAGAAAGTCCTGCGCATGGATCAGGGAACAAACAAAAGCCTGTGACATCATTGGAAGAGTAAAGCAATTGAAATGGAGATGGAGACTCGCTATATATATATATATATATATATATATATATATATATATATATATATATATATATATATATATATATATATATATATAGTTAGAGAGTTTCATTGAGATTGCGACCCGCCATCGATATGACCAGTTGACTTGGTCTTGCTCTGTTCGTTTCGTTTCAGCTGTCTCACTGCGTTGAGAGCGAGCCCAGCTGATGACGGCTGTGAGGCTAGAAACCGGTCCTGGGAGGTACTTGTCGCGGCATGAAAAATTACTGTTTTTCAAATATCTCTCTCCACGGTCCCACTACGCTATCTTTTGAGCAAACCTTAACCCTACATCCAAGGTTGTGGGAAGAATGTGTCGCGTAGTTTTTGACTGCCGCGAACATTCACCGTAGGATGGCGCGAGTTTCATTGAGATTGCGACCCGCCATCGATATGACCAGTTGACTTGGTCTTGCTCTGTTCATTTCGTTTCAGCTGTCTCACTGCGCTGAGCTCGAGCCCAGCTGATGACGGCTGTGAGGCTAGAAACCGGTCCTGGGAGGTACTTTTCTCGGCATGGTGACGGCGACTGATTTGAGACGAGCAGAGGTACGTGGAAGTACGGTTGAAAAATTACTGTTTTTCATATATATATATATATATATATATATATATATATATATATATATATATATATATATATATATATATATATATATATATATATATATATATATATATATATATATATATATTTGGATTTAGAGCTAACTTTAGCTATATTTGGGGCGTTAAATCTAAATATGAAATTAGTTTTTCTCTATCTGCTCCATTTAGCTATCAATGTTTTTTTTCCATTTTAATACATTCAAGTATGGTTGTTCTAAAATTATTAAATTATTATACAAGGATTAGTTCCTGTATATTTGCCCTATTGTCAGTCTGTCGTTGAGTTAGTTCCAGGAAAATCAAGTAGATTGCATGAGCATTGCATTTCCAGTAACTGAAGTGGCCTTCAAACTAGAGTTGTGGTTAGTTTGTGAGTTCTGGTCTTGCCGGGTAGATCGAAGTTGGCCTCGCGTGATTTTTATTTTTGAGGAAAGAGTTATTATAAAGTTAACCTAAAACGTACTGTATTGTAGATTGCTGTTTTTTTGTTGTTAATTAGAAATAAAATGAGTTCAAGTAGAAGCAGTTGTGCAAATCCTTCTGATGTGTTTTGCTACACATGTGAAGAATACGCGTTAAAAAAACAGAAAAACTGTTAGTAACTTTGTAAAGAGAGCTTATCTTAGATACATTGGTGTTAGGCCTGGTGATCAGGATAATATCTGGGCACCGCATCTAATCTGAAAAACTTGTACAGAACATTTACGACAATGAACTACCGGGAAAGGAAAAACTCTAAGTTCGGCGTACCGATAGTTTGGAGAGAACCCAAAAACCACTTCGACGACTGTTTTTCTGCTTAGTAAATATAACTGGAATCCATCGAAACAATGTGGACGCAAGTGGACTTATCTTGATTTAGTCTCTGCAAAACGGTCCCTGACTCGGATAAAGTGCCGATCTGAACGTTTCAAATGCTACCAGACCTCTGTGAAGACGAGTATTGTCCCTTCGATAACCCTTCCGATACTAATGAAGGTGACAGTGATTATGAGGGTATGTCATCAATTCCAGAACGTTTCAAGTTTCAGGATGAGTTAAATGACCTCACCAGAGACCTCAACCTGTTAATAAAAGCTTCTGAATTAATGGTTTCCAGGATGAACGATAAAAATTTACTGGAAGAAAGAATAAAAAGTAACTTCTACCATACAAGATAAAAGAGCTGCTACCATTCTTCTCGCAAGAAGACAATCTTATATTTTGTCACTAAATTAGAGAACTCCTGGAAAAAATGGATAGTCCTGAATATTTTTCAGATGAGTTTCGCCGATTTATTGACAATTCAAAGCGAAGTTTGAAATGTGTCCATCTACGCAATAGGAACAATTTTGGTTCAATACCAATTGCTCACTCAACGAAAATGAAAGAAGAATATTACACCATAGCTTTGGTCTTGGAGAAGATGAGAGATGATGAACATCAATAAGTGATTTGTGTGGATTAAAAATGGCAAACTTTCATTTTTTCCACAGCAAAGTGGCTACACCAAATATCCTTGCCTCTTGTGCCTCTGGGACAGCAGAGACAAAACACACAGAAAGGGTGTTAAGGTTAGAAAAGTGTGGCCTAAGAGAGAAAACATGGACGTTGGTGAAAATAATGTCATTAACAACCCCTTAGTTGGTCGAGAGATCTTTCCTCCACTGTATATAAAGCTGGGCATAATGGAGCAGTTTGTAAAGGCTTGATAAGAATGGATCGTGCCTTGCATATATAGGGAAAAATGCCTGAGTTGAGTACGGAAAAAATTAAGGCAGGAATATTGGACGGCCCACATATAAAACAACTCATTAAGCGTTCTGTCTTCGTAAATTCGATGAATGAGGCTGAGCGAAAAGCCTGGATTTCATTTGTTGCAGTTGTCGAAACTTTCCTAGGCAAACGTAAAGCTGAAAACTATGTTGAACGGGTACAGAACAGTTTTAGATCCCTTGGGTGTAACATGCATTAAGGTGCACTTTTTACACAGCCACTTAGACTATTTTACTCAAGATTTAAGGGACACCAGTTAGGAACAAGGTGATTTCACGAGGATATTAACCCCCAAGAGAAGCACTTCTGTGCTTCCCGATTCAGGAGCAAAATGTCTTTCTCCTCCCAATCAAAGTCTTCCTCAATCAGTATAGACAAAGACTATACCTATAGAATGTCACCAAAAAATAATATTATTCCTAATACCATCGAAAAAATCAACAAAAATTAAAAAAAAAATGTTAAAATGAGGTGTTCTATTCAAACTATCATATCTAGGCGAAATTAATAGATAAAAACTTTCTTCCAACGGCATTTAAAAGGGGACTTAATGTACTTTCAGATACTTATTACATAATTAAGCTTTATTTTAAAAAATATATTTATTTAGTTAGGTAAATTTCACTGGTATGATGCCCTTCAAAAACCGATTCGGTCTCGCTTTCACTCTCTTTGTCGTCGAAAATATCACGTCTACCTCATATAACGCTACTACTTCAGACGCACAGCGAGTACGAGAACGCGTGTTCATTTTGAGCTAAATAGAAAATGAAGGAAACCGACAAACAAATGTTAAAAAAATTGAAAATCACAGTTTTCAATAAAAATACTATAGAAAATATGATATTTATGATGTACTTACCACAAACTGTATCAAGATCAAGAGAAAAACACACTATTTGTACAAAAAAGTTATTTAACGGTTTTTATTTAGCGGCAAAACACTGACACAACAACAGCACTGGGTGGCGTACACCCATAAACAGATGACTATGATGGGGGATCTGTAGTAGGAATAGTAACATTTTTCCCCCACTCAAAATCATCCCCTCAACATGGCCATTTATAAAGGAAAACGCTTTTAATTCACCCCTAGGTATCCCTTATCCAGTGCTTCTCGTGAGGATTAAGGAGATTGAAAAACTATAGAGGGCCGGTACTAAAGAAGATTAGTACTGGAGCTGGAGTTTAACAAGGGGCTGTTCCTGTAAAACTGGGACTGCAACTGTCAAAAGGGACTTCTGAGGTGTTCAGTGACTAGTTGGTTTCATCAATAACTTCTGCCTTTATCTTTGTATATAATATTTGTTTTTATATTTGAGCCGATGAGATGATGTATTTAACTTAATATAGTAAATAATAATATAGTAAAGTATATTTCACTAAAATGTTATATATTAAAAATTTCAGATCGTAGGTAAAAATTAATGCCATATTTGAATTTGGGGCATGAAATTCGTGAAATTAGCTCCAAATACCTCGGCACCAAAACAACTGTTGGCCTGTGAAATTGTCAAAAACAAAAGAGTGCCCGAGAAAAAAAATGCAAAATTACTGAATTACCACCAATCCAAAAGCTATGATAAGAATTAACATTTTAAGCAAATATGCGTAAAAGCATATTTGGCAAATTTTAATTGGTTATTACTTAACGAATAAACTAATGAACATTGTTAAATACAATTTTTTAAAAGTTAAGAATCAATCACGCCATAACTCAGGCAACATCGAGAAGCCAACGTCGTTCTAACTTAGTTTTTGGTATCATCGATGACAGAAGCACTGGAGTCGTAGTGGAGACTATTCTTCCAGGTTGTGTGGCAGATAGGGTGAGTTTGATAGATATCTTGTAATATTTATGATTGATTTAAACAGTAAAAAATGCAGATTTAATCCCCTTTTTCTAACTGATTACTGGTTACAAAATTGATAAGAGGTGTTTGGTGTAGATAATAATAATCTTACTTCAGACGTAAGAAATTCTAGATGTTTTTTACTTCATCTAACGCATTATTATTATTATTATAACAAATATACACAGTGCGTCCATTAAGTACCACTACTAGTCCGGCGAAATGTGATTAAAACGAAATACCTCGCATTTTTTTATAAATTATTATTCGAAGTATTCTCCTCTTACTTCGATATATTTGTTATATCGATTCAATAGTGATTCAAATGCGCGCTCCAGCTCATTTTGCAAAATGGCCTCCAAAGCACGCGTCAAAGCTGTATACAAAAGGTACAATCAATTTTACTCGCCGATTTTTCTCTCAGGTAAAAGTATTGTGAATGGCCAAAACCAAAGAAATCCAAATGTTTTATAAAACGACGACGCTTCTTTCACCAGGAATGGCATGATCGACATGAACAGTTAATTTAATAAAACAGTTTTGACGTCATGTTAAGTGAATTATTTAAAATATCTCGTATAAAAAAGTAATGCTAATAACTTCAACTTTGACTTTAAACGACGATAACGTGATAAGTTTTTTCTTGTAACAAGAGAAATCAAATTTATGCTGAAATGTATGGAATAAATGGCTATAAAAATAATATATTTTATTTTCAAATAATAGCTTAAGAGGCCAATGTCTATGCAATAAAAAACTGAATTCCGATGTATCGAAATACACAAGACGATGAGATGGTGCCATTGTTAAGAAAATCAAAATCAAGTACTGGCCTGTTTTCCACGGAAATGGTTGCATTTTGGATACATGTTTTTCGGATCATTTTGTCCAAAAAAAATCATAAATTGTTAGTTACATTTGTAGAAGTACTTTCTCTTACACCCCGTATTTATATTTATTACAGATTGATGTGTTTCGTTAATACTGTAGCTTCGTCGGAATGAGGTTGACAAAAATATTTTCGTTGCTAAACTAGGTATAAATATAAAACGTTCACACAAAAAAGATATTTAGAAAATCCATCGAGAGACAATTTATTGCATGTACAAATTCAATAAATATCTAGTTGGTTAATGGGAAGCGTTTTTGTATCTTTTAATCGATTTATTTCTAAACTTTAAAAGTAGTTTCTGTTTTTTGCCTTTAGTTTAAACATGCAATATTTAAAAAAACATTGATTAAAAAACAATGATTTTCATTTAACAAATGTGAAGTATAATTAGAATGATTGAGAGTGTTTCTGATTAAGCAAATTTCTTTCATACTCTTTTATTATTTTCTAAAAGGATCTACCTATTTATCCTAAGTTTATTTTTGAATATGACCCACAATGTAACTAGTGGCGGCTCGTAAGGGAGGGTGTTGGGGCGCTGCCCCTCCAGCATTTATTACTGTAAACAATTTTTCAGAGCAAAACACTCTGATTCATCTCCTGTAGAGGGTTTCAATAACACAAAAAGTAAAAAGGAGAAGGAAAAAGCAAAAAAAAATTCAGCAGCGCTATTTTTTTCTACGTCCTCCCACTTTAAAAACCCACGAGCCGCCATTGTGATATACACAGGACTCTTTTCTGTTTATTTCTGGTTTCCAATTTTTGATTAATTTTCCTAACCTATTGTTTGTTTAAAAACTACTTTGACGTTATGTTTATATAAGAACTTTCGGATTTTCTCCAAAATATGTTAATGTTTTCGTTGAATTATCGTTTTCGTTTTTTTTTGTGGAGATGTTTTAGAAGCAGCATTTTTGTAGTTTTCTTTTCACAATATGACCTATCACTCTCTATGAATCATGATAAATTAATGTAATTTGGTTTAGGTGTTTAAATTCTTATTAAAATCTATATCTGATAGAGGACTATTAATCAGTCTATGTATAAAGTATGATAAGTTATTAATTTATGTTGTTGATGTGATGATTTTGTATGTATTGTTGTATATGTATGAGAAGTTTTTTTTGAGATATTTTGAAACTATATTTGTTTGGTACCCGTATGTAATGTGTTTATTATATATATATATATATATATATATATATATATATATATATATATATATATATATATATATATATATATATATGCAACTTCATCCTATTTTCTCAAGTGAACTCTTATAAGGAACGAGATAATTTTGAATAAATATATTCCTAGTTATTATTTATTGTTTATTAAAAAAGTAAATTCAGTGTTATTATTATTATTATTATTCACATATGGGCCCGGGTGGACCACGCGAAGCACAATTAAAGGCGTTTGTTGTTGTTAGCCTTCCTTTGCGCCCATACTAATTTCATTCTTTCGCTATGAGCTTTTTTTCTTTCGTCAGACCAAGTTGTTCCAGGCTTCCTACATTTTTCTCTCTGGCCAACCTTCCAAACGTCAACCTTGTGTCTGAAACAGCCTCTATCCTGAATTTCACTTTGTGTAATATTTGCTGATCTTAGGTCCTCTTTAATTGCAGCAATCCATTTAATTATTTCTACTTTAGCTCTACTCCTATTTTCATAAAATTCAACTATTTGTCTAGTTAGCCTATTTAGATTCATCCGTTTTATGTGTCCGTAAAACTTAAGTCTTCTTTTTCTCATATCGCTATGTATATCTGTGTATTGTTTGATTTCTTGGTTTTCTCGAAGTCGGTATGTTGTTGTATTTATTTGTTTGGGGCCTAGGATTTTTCTTATGATTTTTCTTTCCTTCTTTTCAATGTCCTCGATGTCTCTCTTTCCATTCAAAATGAGCGTTTCTGCCCCATATAGACATTCTGGCTTAATAACTGTGTTGTAATGTCTCAGTTTTGTGTTTTTAGATAGGCATTTTTTGTTGTAAATATTTTGTGTAAGTCTCAATGCCGTTTCCATTTTTTGACATCTACCCTTCTTGGCCGCTTTTTCCAACCCATTTTCCATGATTATTTCACCCAAATATTTGAATTGAGAGACTCGTCTGATGTTACCATATTTTGTTTTTAGAAATGGTGTTCTTAGTCTGTTACAGGTCATGTATTGTGTCTTTTCAAAGGAAATTTGGAGTCCTACCTTTTCTGCTGTTTCTTTTAGAATTTCAATCTGTTTCTGTGCCGCTAATACATCTTGAGCCAAAATTGCTAGATCATCAGCAAACGCCAGACAATCAATTTTGATGTTGTATTACTGTATTACTTTTTCTAGAACACAGTTAAATAAGAGTGGCGAGAGTCCATCCCCTTGTCTCACTCCAGTTTTAATTTCGAAGGGCTCTGAGATGTCACCCATGAATTTAACTTTTGACCTTGTGTTAGTTAATGTTGCTTTAATAATTGCCAGCGTTTTCAGATCTAGTCCTTGTTCTATCAGGATTTGGAATAAAGATTCGCGGTCAATAGAATCATATGCTTTTTTGAAATCTACAAATGTACAGACGAGATTTTTATTATACAGTTTTTGATGTCTTAGGATCAACTTTAGATTCAGGATCTGTTCAGGGCAGCATCTGCCCGGTCGAAAACCTGCTTGATATTCACCAATTTTATGTTCCAACTGTCCTTGTGCTCTGTCTAGTAGACATTGAGATAGAATCTTGTAACAAACTTGGAGAAGAGATATCCCTCTATAGTTGTTTACATCCGTTCTATCTCCTTTCTTGTGTAGTGGATGGATTAGAGCATCTTTCCAATCTTCCGGAATCCGTTCGGTTCGCCAAACTTCTTGTAGAATTTTGGTTATTTCCTTGATTGTGTCTGGACCAGCGGAGTTCAAAAGTTCAGCAGTGATTCCATCTTCACCAGAAGCTTTGTTATTTTTAAGCCGCTTGATTTGCCTAATTATTTCATCTTCATTCGGTGGTAATGAATCTGGGTTTGTTTGTTTAGGGTTTAGTGTTGGTAATTTGTTTAAATGCTCAGGACAGTTTAGTATTTGTTCAAAATATTTCGCAAGTTCTTTGCAATTGTCTTGGTTATTTAGTGCTAATTGTCCGTTTTCCTTTTGGAAGCAAAGACTTTGGGGTTGATAGCCTGTTAATTTAGTTTTAAATGTTTTGTAAAATTTTCGGGTGTTATTTTTTTGGAAATCTTTTTCTATTTCATTAAGTTGATTGTTTTCATATTTTCTTTTAGTTTGTTTAATTAGCTTCGATGTTTCTTTTCTTACTTCCAAAAAGATGCTATAATTTATTGCTGTTTTTTGACTATCCCAATCTTGGAATGCTTTACTTCGGCTTAATACTGCTTGCTCGCAAACTTCATCCCACCATGGATGTTTTCTACGTTTTTGTAAAGGGACTAACTTTAAGGCTGTTTTAATAATATTTTGTTTCAATTCTTACCAGTTCTGTGCTGGTTGTTTATAAAGCTCTTCTGTTAGGGCTGGTTTTATTTTCGTTGGGTCGAACTTTGGTATTAGTAGTCTCTTTTGAATAAGTTTTCGAGGTTTTAAGCTAAGTTTGATTCTAGTCAAGTAGTGATCCGTGTCTATGTTAGCTCCTTTCCTGACTTGGACATTCAAAATCTCTTTATAATTGGGGTACGAAATGGCAACATGGTCAATTTGAAATTCACCCATGTACGTGTTTGAGCACCTCCAGGTCTTCTGTTTTGTTATTTTCTTCTTAAAATGTGTTGACATTATTTTTAGATTAAACTGCGAACATAGTTCAACCAATCTTCTACCATTATGATTAGTCTATTTATGAGCGGGAAAACTGCCGACTGTTTTCCTGTACTTTTTTTCTTTCCCTAGTTGGGCGTTGAAATCACCCAATAGGATTTTTACATGGTTATAGCGAATTTTAGAGATAGTCTTTTCCAGAATTTCTCAGGACATATTTACTTATTCAGGATTAGATTTATTTTCTTCGTTAACTGGGAGGTGTGCATTGATTAATGTATAGTTTTTGTTAGCACACTTGAGGGATAGTGTCATAAGTCGATTATTTACTGGCTGGACATTAGTTATAGAACCAAGAATGTTTCTTGAGATAGCGAAAGCAACACCGAGATGTGGTGTATTTTTGAGTATTCTTTTGTCAGTTTTACATTTAAAAAGTTTGTAGTTGCCGAATTCCAAGGTGTTATCATCTGTCAATCTGGTTTCTTGCAAAGCTAAAATTTGGATTTTTTGCTGATTCAATGTTCGCCCCAATTCGTGTAGTTTTCCTGGACGCAGGAGAGAATTGATATTTACCGTTCCAAAGAAAGTTTTTGTTTTCGGTTTCAGACGTTGGCCAGAGGTCTCCGACTCCTTCTGAAAGATTTTGCGTTTAAGCCCGGACGCCCCAGAATCCGAAAGCCCGGTTGTACCAGCAAAGCTGGCAGAGGATTGTCTACCTCCTGGGGTAATTTTGTAATTACTAGAACGCTTCATCTTGTACTTTGAATTAATTGTTTGAACCATGACGGTTCAGAGGTTAAGACTGGAGGGGTTAGTTCCAGAATTTAAATATCAGCCGCACCACTGGTGAACAGACGCTGACCACTCAACCGCTTGATACAAGTCAGACGCTAAGTGGATTTAGTTTTTTTTTGCCTTGGTTCGGAGCTGCTTATTTTGAGATATTCGCAGCTGTCCATTAATATCTAATGGAACTTTCACCATCCACCACCCCTGACCCGTCCAGTACCTTAGGCGAGGTATACTGGATTCAGTGTTATAATATTATTAGTTTCTATTTCTGTAATAAATTTAATATTATTATCTATAATGCAAAGTAAAGAAAATGTTTTGAAAACCAACGTGTGACATAGTTTCGGATTCAAAGTAAAAAGTAGAAATTATTAAATATAAAATAAAATTTTTCGACTATTTAAAAAAACAATGTTGATGATAGCCGAGAAAAGTCGAAGCATCGGATCAAAAATCTAATTACACCATCTTGTGTAAGGAGAAAAAGTGGCCATAAAAATGTCAAATTTATTTTGACATATGTCTCCTAATAGGAACAAATAAAATCCAAATCGCGGAAATTCGGTTTTTTCACATATCTTCGTGACGTTGCAGAGAATATAGTTGAGAGAATATATATATATATATATATATATATATATATATATATATATATATATATATATATATATATATATATATATATATATATATATATATATATATATATATATATATATATATATATATATATATATATATATATATATATATATATATATATATATATATATATATATATATATATATATATATATATATATATATATATATCTGTGTGTGCGTGCGTATGTTTGTGTGTGCGTGCGCGCGTATGTGTGTGCGTGTGTGTTTGTGTGTGCGTGCGCGTGTATAGCTCCTGCAGAACATAATTTTGAATATGCACCTTTTTTAGTTATTGAATTCACATTTCAACAATGCGTATTGTATAAGTAATATATTTTTCTCCTATTAGTAAATATAACTGAGAGACCAGCACCGCATCAGGGTTATCATTGTGTTTGAAAGTCGGACATAATTGGAATATTTTGAACAATTTTGTCGTACAGTAATTTTAATCAGTAGAAATTCAATGTCTGTTACAACGCGTATATTTGTGGAAATTGATATTGGCAAATACCCTCCAGATAAAAAACAAGGGATGCGGTTTTCCTCTCCCTCTTTTATATTTAATAGATTTTCCAGATATATCCGTTGAAAATTACATGAAAGTTGAAAGGACCGAACAAGATACACAGTGGCTTCATTGAGTTCGACGAGCAAATTGGTTTTTCAGGAAAGTTGATTCTTGCGATTCTGATTGCGATTAAAATTAAACTGGAACTCTACGTCGAATAAAAAGTTTTCATTACAATTTTCATTCAAGTTTAATAATTAGTCAAGTTTTTGACTAATTAATTGTTATTTGTTTATCTTATATACATAGTGTTCCAATAGTGTGATATCGGTTGATATTTTGATAACGGCTGAAACTAGAGAAAAATTTAAGTATAAGAGTTGTACAACTAAATAGACTGCATAATTTAAAATAACTTTCATTTATACCGGGTGTTTTACAAAACCGTGGCGGGGTATAGTTTTGTTTTTTCTTATCAAATACCTTATATGTTCATCCATTTTTTCATTCTGTTATCGATTCTAAACATATTTCATGAAACATGTCCTATACCTAAACCCAATGGTTTTACCTATATCGGCTAATTTTTTTTTAAATATAGAAATTGCAGACTTTTCAGTATCATATATTATTTATTTTTTGATGTAGGATTATCATTTTTGGTAAGGATATTAGTGAAACTATGACTTAACTTTTAATGCAAACAAAATTTGTCGTTATACCAGGATAACTGAGATAAATGAAAAAAATTTTAAAAATCATCTCATTTTTTTTTAAGTGGAATGTCGAATATTTTTTCATTTTACAGTATTCCTACAACATACTTCTATTCTTCTTAATTTTTCCCAATTCACAATTTTCGAGATTTTTACATTTTTGTTTTTAATATTCCTTCTTTAATGGAATTCATCTTAGGCTTTATATTATTATTAAACCAATTAATAAATTCATGATAAGCCATGATATATTAAGAATTTTGGTTATCACATGTTTTAATATTTGATTAGAAACCAATTATTATAGAGTAACAAAACCTATATAATAACGTCATAAATATTTAGTTTTTAGTAAGACAGTTTAAGTACAAACATCTATAAAGAAGAAGTCACTGGAATCATTTAATTAAATGTTCAATATGTGTACCATTAATATTCATAAACACATTTCTAATTTGCATGTCCTCTATTGTGGTAGGTGGCATTTAATAAACTTGTTCTTCAACAAAACCCCATAAGAAAAAATCTAGTTTTGTTAAATCTGGTAATCTGGCTGACAGGACTCGACACGGTACGCGACCAATCCATGTTTTTTCATAATTCGTGTCCAAATATTGGCTCACCTGCCTGCTAAAATGTGGAGGAGCACCGTCTAGTTATAATCACATTCGTCCCGCTACAGTTAAAGGCAATTCTTCAATCGACTTTTCAAAATTATTGTGAAAATATTGTGAAATCTATCACCATCACCAATCTATCACTCTTTTCAAAAAAATATGGCCCTAGGAGGCGATCTTCGGTAATACCACCACACACATTAAGAGACCATCTATTCTGATGATCTAAAGGGATAATGTATCTTGGATTTTCACTGCTGGAATAGTGGAAGTTATGTCGGTTGACGTACTCATTTTTCTGGAAAGTTGCCACATCCGTGAATAAAATACTTTTGAAAAAGTTAGGTTCTTTTCTATTTTCTTCTATTACCTAGTAACAAAATTCAAGCCTTTGATCAAATTCAGTTTGATTTATTTCTTGAACCAACTGCATATGATACGGATGAAATTTATATTTCCTAGTTATTCTTTTCGTTGTGGATTTTTTAACGCCTACCTCGTTTTCTATTTGTCTGCATGAAATATGCGGCTTTTTAATTCCATATTGAAGAACTATATATTTGTTTTCTTCACTCATAGCTCTTTTCTTCCTATTCAAGTTTTTTTCGTAATTGACACATCCACTTCTTCAAACATTTTATTTTATATTTAGTAATTGGTTTTCAAAACATTTTCTTTACTTTACATTATAGATAACAATATTAAATTTATTACAGATATAGAAACTAACAACAAAATGTTATGAACGTATGAACAATCAGAGAAAGTTCTCTAAAAAATTCAACAAATAATAGTTAATTTTATTTAATACAAAATTTTATTTTTATAATACAAAGTTATGTTTTTATTTTCAAGTATTCCACCCTCATTCTCCAAATATAAATAACATCGGTAAACAATTTTTTTCCAATACATTGTTTAACATTTCTGGAGCTATTTCTCTTATCGCAGCTCGAACTTCAGCTTTCAGCTCATTATTATTTTTATAACTTTTCCAGTAAATTTCAACATTAAGGAATCCCCAAAAAAAAGGTTCTTCGGAAGCCACTTTATGAGACCTGAAAAGCAATTAAATTATTTTGAAATTGGTCTCTTATATATCCCAAACCATTTCTGGAATTATGAGGACGATGTCCATCTTGTCGAAGCCCCATATTACTAGTTGCCGCTAAAGGAAGATTGTCCAGAATATATTCGATATCGTTTCTTAAAAAGCGTCCGTATCTTTCAGAATTTAGTGGTCCTTCCAAAATACCGCGCCACATGTTAAATCCAAAACGGTGTTGATGTCTCGATGTTCAAACACTATTTTCATTTTGTTTGTTTTTTTGTATTGACCAATAATGACGATTTTTTTCTGTCGAAGATGCCATTGTTACAAAAAAAACTTTTGTCCGTCCAGAGAAAATTATTAGAAAAATAACGATTTTCATAGCATTGCCTGGTAAACCATTCGCAAAAACTCATTCAGCGCTCGTAATCGCCAAGAAGCCAACTATGACAGATTCGGAATTTATAAGGATGTAACCTTCTTGACTAAGTATTCTTTCTGCGACTGATTTAGGAACAGCATGTTTCTTTTCAATACTACGAAATCTTACAGTATCATCTTACAGTAAGCAAAACGGTCATTACCTGTTCAGGATGATTTATTTTGCGATGTTACCTGGTTTGTTAAACGCACCATGTTCCCTTACATTTGTAACTAATCCTTAAAAATGTATTGATGGGGTTGATGCTGTTCGGGATATTTTTAAAAATATTGCATCTCTACCTTCCTACAATTCTTATGACTCTCGATGTCACAACAAATTTTTAAGTATAATAATTAACAAATTTAAAACTGACAGACTGTCAAATGTCACATCTAAACAAATTATTGAAAGAATTGCAAACTAATATAAATGTCATCCCTTAGTCGTTGAATTCAGAAAAAAAGTAAAATTTACTAAACATAAAATAAAATTTTTGGACTATTTAAAAAAACAAAGTTGATGATGGTCGAGAAAAGCCGAAACATCGGACCAAAAATCTAATTACACTACCTTGTATAGGAGAAAAAGTGGCTATAAAAATGTCAAATTTATTTTGACATATCTCTTCAATTAGAATCAGGAACAAATAAAATCCAAATCGTGAATGAATATTCAGAATTTTTAAAATTCTCAACGTTGCAGAGTTCAGTGGGATGCAACTTTCTTCTAATCTAATCATCTCTGTATCTCTTATTACTCTTATATTTCTGAGATCCCTATAAAGTGCATTGTTATCTGAGACACCGTGCATATATATTGTGAAAGTATTGCTTATATATATATATATATATATATATATATATATATATATATATATATATATATATATATATATATATATATATATATATATATATATATATATATATATATATATATATATATATTATATTTGAATGACAAAGCACCAACGTGGAATGCGGGTGTATTTTCATTGTTTTTAACATCTTTCTCCACGAGCCCACTTAATTATTTTTTGAGCAGACCTGGTACTTACCCGAGGTTAGACGGGCCGACATGACCGATTTATATGGTCATGGCTTTAGTCCTTCCCTTCAACCGCTCTCCGGGTGTTCAGCTTGAGCCCAGTTGATGACGGCTTAAGGCCAGAAACCGGTTTTGAGAGACGATTGCTGGTGATTGACTTGCTGACGATTGTTTTGCATGGCGGATGGGGGAACGACAAAGCACCAACGTGGAGTGCGGGTGTATTTTCATTGTTTTTAATATATATATATATATATATATATATATATATATATATATATATATATATATATAACCTGGACACTCACATCGCAATCAATTCAAAAACTTCGGGTGGCACAGAGGGGAATGGAAAGATGTATGCTTGGCATTACAAGACGAGATAGAAAGTCCTGCGCATGGATCAGGGAACAAACAAAAGTCTGTGACATCATTGGAAGAGTAAAACAGTTGAAATGGAGATGGGCAGGCCATATAGCGAGGCGATGGGACGACAGATGGACCAAGGCAATCCTGGAGTGGATACCGCTTGATCGCAAACGTCCGCGAAGAAGACCGAAAGCACGATGGATTGATGACATCGTTAAGTATATTGGACCCGAGTGGCAGAGGAAAGCCCAGGACCGTGAAGGTTGGAAGCATGCTGAAGAGGCCTTCATCCTGCAGTGGATCGATACGGGCTGATGATGATGATGATGATGATGATATATATATATATATATATATATATATATATATATATATATATATATATATATATATATATATATATATATATGCAGGGTATCAGGAAATAACAGCGAAATATTTTGGGAGATAACTCTAGGGATAAAAACATAAAAAAGTGACCATAAACATACCTATACTTTACGTTATATATACGTTACTATAAAAATTGCTTCTTAGAGGGGAACTCTGAAGATGTTTTTTTTTTACAATATTTTAGAAACGGTGTATGCTAAAGTCGTGAAACTCGGTATACATCAATAAGTTTGAACGAAAAAAAGTTTTTTGTGTTAATAATTGAATATTTTAGTCAGAGTTCTACTAAACGTTGCCATAACTATTTTGTTTGGTATTTTGTAATTTTTTAAATAAACTTTAAAAAAAAAAATTATTGAATTGCTAAGATTTTTAGGTAAAAAGGGTCCTCTTATTTCATCATATTAGAATAGACCGTTTTCCAGAAAACTGAGTTTCTTTCTAACGTCCATCACGATAACATGGATGTCAAAATTCAACTTAATAATTAAGTAGGCGGTAGGTAGATTTTTAATTTGTAAACTGCAAAATGGTTCATTATCCCTTCAAAGAAATGGCGAATATGCATTTTATGTACAGGAAGGCGAATGGGAATGCATATGAAGCTAGAAGATTGCTTGAAGAAACATTTACAAACCAGCATAAAAAATTATGCGAAAAAGATCTTTCATGCCTTCCAAAAAGCCAGAGCATCAGGACTGTAGATAATGAAGGACAAGTTTTAGAAAATGTAGAAGAAAACCCAGGAATAAGTGTCAGACTAAGTTATTTAAGAAGGCATTCCTAAAAGTACCCTGTGGGAAATTGTTAGAGAACAAGCGCTCTATCTACATCATTTGCAGAAATTTCAAGCCTTAAAGACTGATGACTTGCCACAAAAAAACCCAGTTTTGCTAATGGTTAAGGGAGCAATTGCGTTTAAATAAAAATTTTGTACAGAATATTTTCTTAACAGACTAATGTTCACACGTAATAGAATTTTTAATTCTCACAATATTCATGTGTGGGCGGAAGAAAATCCACATAAATTTTTCGAATAGGGGCATTAGGACAAATTTTCATCAATATCTGGACAGGGATACTACGGAATTTTTTGTTTGGGTCATTTGTGCTTCCCAACCATTTAAATGGACAACAGTATCTGACCTTCTTGAAAAACCATTTGCTGGACCTAATGGAAGATGTACCATATCCGTTCAGATATGGCACGTTTTTTATGCACGATGACGCTCCGCTTCATTTCTCTGTAAATGTAAGAGCGCATTTTGATCGGTTATATCTAGGACGATGGATAGGACGTGGTCGACCAGTTATTGACCACCACGTTCCCCAGATTTAAATCCTCTCGATTACTTTCTGTGGGGTTACTTGAAAGCATTGGTCCGTACTATTCAGATTTGCACTGTAGAGGAATTGCAGCAACGTGTATTTACTGCTTTTTATTATATCAAAAATAAGCCTGGTATTTTTTTCTGGGACACACTGTATATATCTATATATATATATATATATATATATATATATATATATATATATATATATATATATACCGAATGGTACGAACGAATGTGTACCACCATAGTGACCGACCACCGAATGGTACGAGCAAGGGTTCAGATTGACTGTCGAAAAGAGCGCGAAAGAATGGTAAGATCAAAGAAGGGCAAGGTGGATTCTGGAAAACTGCTGGAGAGAGGAAGCGATTTTGAGATTGCTTTGTCAAACCGGTTTGCTGCGTTACAAGATCCAGAGGAGGTGGAAATATCAGTTCAATATGAAGAAATCGCCAACAATGTACTTCAAACGGCTGCTTCAATAGCACCAGAGGAAAAATGTCTCAAACAAATAAAAATCTCCAGTGAGACCATTGATTTAATGAAGAAACGGCGAGCAATGAGAAATGCAGGTAGTCCTTTTGGCAGGGTCGAGTACACTGAGCTCTGCAAAACTATAAGAAAACGTATCAGAGAGGACACGCGCCGATTCAATATGTAGCTAGTGCAAAAAACCCTGGAAGAAAACAAAGGAATTAACAAAGCTAAACAGAAGCTGAGAAACAAAAGAACGCAAATATATGCTTTAAAGCGTGAGGATGGCACAGTGTGCAGGACGCGTACCCAAATGTTAGAGATTGTCAGAAGGTTTTATTCCCAGTTATATGAAGATCAGAGCCAGTCAGGGACAGCAATACCCACGGAAGAACAATATATAATGCCAGATATCCTAGTGGAAGAAGTAGCAAATGCTATAGAATTGATGAAGAACGGCAAGGCTCCAGGAAAGGACAGTGTAACTGTCGAAATGCTAAAAGCTGGTGGTCGGACGTTACATAAAACACTGGCAAAATTATCCTCAAAATGCCTCAAAGAACAAAAAGTACCTGACTTATGGAAAAATGCAGAAGTGATCCTTTACATAAAAAAGGAGCACAGGAAGATTTAAAGAACTACCGTCCAATAAGCCTCCTATCAGAGATGTACAAACTTTTCACTAAGATAATTTCTAAAAGAATATTAAAAAAAACTGAATGATGCACAACCAAGAGAACAAGCAGGATTCAGAAGTGGATTCAGTAAAATGGATCACATCCAGGTTGTACAGCAGGTCATAGAAAGGCACAACGAATACACCATGCCACTGTGCTTGGCTTTTATCGACTACGAAAAAGCATTTGATTCCATCTCAAAGCATGCGATAATGGATTCACTGCTTAGCCAAGGTGTAGAGAGAGCCTATGTAAACCTATTAGAATCGATATATCGAATCGAGCTACAGCCACAATTCACCTTGATGATCTTGAAGTGGGAATTAATATAGAACGAGGTGTACGGCAGGGTGACGCAATATCGCCTATTCTTTTCTCGGCTGGCCTTGAAGAAGTATTCCGTAAACTGGATTGGGAACAGGATGGTGTAAAGATCAATGGTGCAAACTTAAACCATCTTAGATTTGCAGATGATATTATTCTCATTTCACAAGACCCAGAGGAGCTGCAAAGACGCATACAAGAACTGCAAAGGGCTGGCGAACTATTTGGCTTGAAAATAAACCTGAAAAAGAGTCAGGTTATGTTCAATAACTTCGCTCAGGACAGAAGAATTTCAGTTCTAGGAAGGGATTTAGAGATTGTGGACAGCTTTATATATCTTGGGCAGAGGATTTCCATGGAGGGGAATACCGCCCGGGAGGTGGAACGGCGTGTTAAATGTGGCTGGCAGGCATTTGGTAGGCTCAACATAGTGTTTAAGAGCAGACTCCCACTTTGCCTGAAAAGAAAAGTATTCGATCAGTGCGTTCTACCCGTTATGACATACGGAAGTGAAACCTGGACACTCACATCGCAATAAATTCAAAAACTTCGGGTGGCACAGAGGGGAATGGAAAGATGTATGCTTGGCATTACAAGACGAGACAGAAAGTCCTGCGTATGGATCAGGGAACAAACAAAAGTCTGTGACATCATTGGAAGAGTAAAACAGTTGAAATGGAGATGGGCAGGCCATATAGCGAGGCGATGGGACGACAGATCGACCAAGGCAATCCTGGAGTGGATACCGCTTGATCGCAAACGTCCGCGAAGAAGACCGAAAGCACGTTGGATTGATGACATCGTTAAGTATATTGGACCCGAGTGGCAGAGGAAAGCCCAGGACCGTGAAGGTTGGTAGCATGCTGAAGAGGCCTTCATCCTGCAGTGGATCGATACAGGCTGATGATGATGATGATGATGATGATGATGATGATATATATATATATATATATATATATATATATATATATATATATATATATATATATATATATATATATATATATATATCTATATATATATATATATATATATATATATATATATATATATATATATATATATATATATATATATATATATATATATGCAGGGTATCAGGAAATAACAGCGAAATATTTTGGGAGATAACTCTAGGGATAAAAACATAAAAAATATATTCATAAATATATATATATGTATATATATATATATATATATATATATATATATATATATATATATATATATATATATATATATATATATATATATATATATATATATATATATATATATATATATATATATATATATAGTGCCCTCAAATATAGTATTTAATCTTCCTAACATTTAATCTTTGTCGTCTATCTCATCTTCTTCGATGATAGTTTCGATTGGCCGCAAATCGTTCATGAACCCCATGTACTTATTAGTTAAAACGACATATTCTTCATTACACCGAATGATATTATTTGGAAAGCATTGTTGTAAGGTCTGTTAGACTTTAAAAATGCATTTGATTTTATGCATTTGTATTTTTATGCAGTGTATTTACTGCTTTTTATTATATCAAAAATAAGCCTGGTATTTTTTTCTGGGACACACTGTATATATCTATATATATAGTGCCCTCAAATATAGTATTTAATATTCCTAACATTTAATCTTTGTCGTCTATCTCATCTTCTTCGATGATAGTTTCGATTGGCCGCAAATCGTTCATGAGCCCCATGTACTTATTAGTTAAAACGACATATTCTTCATTACACCGAATGATATCATTTGGAAAGCATTGTTGTAAGGTCTGATAGATTTTAAAAATGCATTTGATTTTACATGTGTTCCATGGAGTAGCGATTTTAATAGCTCTGGGAGTTGTCGCAAAGGTTCTAGTTTTATTTTGCCAGCTGAACAGCATAAACCTTCTCATTCACCAATCCACTTTAATGCTTTACAATAACTACAAATTTTTGTCATTGAACTTAATTTTTATTCTTGTTTATAATCAACTGTAAGATCATACGAATAACCACAATTTATTTTTACTTTCCAACGAATTTTTAATTTCATACGTCGTAAATCTTCTTTCCTTTTTTGTTCTTTTTGTAATCTATTTTCCGTTTCATCTTGACTTTCACATGCACGCTTAGCTTTCATATACTTTGATTTAGATGTTACCAAATTTAATTTGGACTTTCCTTTTTTAGGCATTTATGACTACAACAAATAATTGGAAATAATTAAAAACTATCTTGAGATTGACAACCGAAAAAATTCAATATAAAAAGTTGAAATAAATATTTTACTAATTTATTGCTGGGAAACTAATTTTTCGTTTTAATCTAATTATTCCACGCTTCCTTCTTTTCGTCTTTTTCTTCTTTAATTAATAAATATAAACACATACATATATAAATATAAACATATACATATAGATATATATGTTTTTAATATCTTTTTAAATCAGTCAATTGACATTTGGTAAAAATTTGTTTAGGTTAGAAAAAAAACCAACAAAGTTTTAATGCTACAGAAAAATATTAATTTAATAGTTTAATTAATAATTAATTTATTAGAATTAATAATAATAGTAGTTAATGTACATGATAATAATAATAAACAATAATAAGTTGATAAAAGCTGAAATTTTAAATTTAGCGTTTTTGATCATTAGCGCCCTCACAACCGCTTTAGGAGTTTGAACTCCATTGCAGACGTTCTTAATTAGACTTTATATAGCCCAAGAAAGAAAAAAATCATTTAAAATTTTCATTTTAATAATAAGTTTATAAAAGCTATAAAATCAGATAATTAGCGATTCTTATCATTAACGCCGCCGCAACTGATGTAGGGAGTCCAAGACTCATATAAATATTAGCCTATCCATTAAGTACATGTATTTTCTACATGGATACCATGTTTCAAGTCAATCGGATGCATGGTTCAGTAGTTATAACGGAACATCCGTAAAAACCACTGTAGATTTATATATTAGTATAGATATATGCATTTATATACATAAGTAAAATAGTTAAAATATTTGGTTTGAAATCGATTTAGGCAGGATTGCATCAAATGTTTTTTGATTTTCTTCCTAGATTGAAATTATTCAGGACTCGTTAACGAGTAAGTCTGAGTTCTAATTCATGCCACGATTAAGCTAAAGCAGAACTTTCGTCTCTCTTCTTGGCTCGAGTTTTTCGTTGTCGAATGTTTCTGATTGATCCAGATGTTTTAGATCCGAAATATCAAATTCCCCATCCTGAAACCTTTTAGAAACCTACTTAAAGCGATGAATAGTTGTGGATACAACAGAATGTTTCTTTAATTGAAATGGAAAAAAAGCCAATACTTTGTGAGGATATGTCGTTTTATAGAGAGAGAGTTAGATAGTTAACAATTTAGTTACAAAAAGTTTTACGGTTTGGAAACGTGTCAAGCAAAATAACCAAATTGTCATGTAAATTGCAATAAAAAAATCGGAACGATGTGGCAGACTAAAATAATTACAAATAAAATAGAATGTTGTTGCTTTTATGTATTTTCAATCAATTTAGTTCGGTTGTTCGATGGAATTCTAAACTAACTGTTAGGAATTCAAAACTAAAGTGTTAAAATACGAATAGTTGGAAGGTAATCGAATTACTGCTAACTAGGCAATTTTGTAAAGGGTCGTGTCGTTGGATTGACTCAGACGCGAATTTCATTTAAAGCGGATTCAATAAGATATTATTGTAATTATTCGTTGTAAAACATGATGATTTTAAAAATACATACATCATTGCTAGAGAGGGCGCATCACTGATATTGCTTGTTAGTAGTACCTCAGGATTGCAGGTTTTTTTGCCAGGCATCAATCAGAAAATAACAAAAAGTTTCATATATGGCCGTGCTTGCTCTTTATTTCTTATCGTAGCAGATTAAGATGAATGACATAAAAGAATCCTTTTTTCAAACAAAATTCGTCAAGTGTGATATGGGTTTTGATGTTGCCTTGCATCGTTAGTCAAATTACTATAATAAGTTATGTAATATTCCTATTTCATCCATGGGCTCGATACTACATACTATATGGCATGTCTGAAGTATATGAACACCTGAAATAAGGAAGCATCAATTATTGTTGTTTTCTCCTTTATTTGCTGGCCTATAACCAACTCTATGTAATGTTGAGCCTGTTCTTCGAAACTGCCTGATATTGGCCTATTTCCTCCTCAATGCCAGGTGTTGTGATTGATACTTATTATTTTATTCTTTAAAAAACTCGTTTAATTTGGAAAAAGGTAAAAAATGTTTTATTCAAAGTATGACATAAAGACGTTGAAAACAAATGGTAGTCTGAAGGGTTCAAGTCTAGTGAGTACGGCGGGTGTGGCAGGAGTTCCCAGCAAAGTGCAGAAATGGTGTCTCTGACCTCTTTCGCTATTTGTGATAGGACGTTTTTGTGCTGCAAAATAACTTTTCCGTGTCTTGTAAGCCATTCTGATCGCTTTTCGATCAATGCATGGTTCAAATTGATAATTCAAGGTAGTGAACTGTTGCGCCTGATTTCAGAAGGTACACGACACTCTTCTAAACCCAGCAAATGCATAACATTGTCTTCTATCCAAAGTGATTCGGTTTTCCGGTCGATGTTGAAAGTTATCCTATGTCAACCCATGATTTTCTGCGTTTTGGGTTCTCGAAATACATCGATTTTTCGTCGCCAGTCACGATCCGATGCAAAAAAGTCCTTTCATGCCAAAAAAGCAAAAATTTGCACACCCTTTTAAATATTCTCCTCGATGATGTCCACACTTTTGCATAAGTTTGAATCAGTTTTTCCATTCCGATTTAGGTATCTCTAAAATATGCATTTTGAACGCCTCAAAATCGTCGAAAATCGTTAAACACGTAATTTATTCTTCACAGTCGGGAACAAAAAGAAATCATTGGGTGCCAAATCAGAACTGTACGGTGGATGACCCATCAATCCGATGTTTTGACAGGCCAAATATTGAGTTATTTGATCCGCTTCTAGACAACAAATGGTTGTATATCTTCTAGCAAACAAATGGTTTTATATCATTCACAATTGACCGTTCTACGATTATTTAGTGCCACTGTAGCCATATGCCCATTTATTCCAAAAAAACAAGCGACCCTTTGCTTAGAAGTGCTTCTTGCGCGCACGACTTATGTTTTGTTTGGCTCATTTTGAAAGACCCATACAATCGACTGCTGTTTACTTTCAGGCTCCTACGCATAGATCCAAGATTCGTCGCCTATGTAAATGTTATACACGGCTTTTGACGCACCACGATTGTATTTGTTGAGCATTTCTTTGCACCAATCGACACGAGTCTTTTTTTTTTGAGAGATTGTCAAATTATGCGGAATCCAACGCGCATCAATCTTTTCATGGTTTTTTTTTAAACTTGTGTATGCTTGTCATACTAATGCCCAGGGATGCCTCAATCTCACGGTATGTCACATAACGATCTTGCTTTATCAGGTTGCGCACAATATCGATGTTTTCTGGCACAACAACCGATTTTGGACGATCTTCTTTAAATTCGTTCATAAGCGAACGACGGCCACGATATAATTCACTTGACCAGTGATATACAGTGATTTTGTATCGTACTTCATTGCACATTGATTGCATTGATCGATGCAGTTTTGTCGAGATAATCTATATCGAAAGTTGCATTAAATCATCGCACAAAAATTCTCACGAGTTAATTCCAGTTTTTTGATTGAGATGAAATTGTCAAGTTACTAAACAACACAAATAGCGTCCGTATGGCAAAGCGTTCTAAGTACGTATACAGACAACATTGTCAAACTTTAAGATGTTTAGTCAAATTGTGCCTAGCAACATCATTATTGACAACTCCGGATATATAAATAGCAACCCTCGTAGAGAAGCAGTTGAAAATGAACCTTGTTCAGGAACACCTTGCACGTCAACCAATGAAGAAAACATTTCCAAAATCAAAATCGTTTTTCCATCTCTTTGTCGTTCAGCTGATGTGGTATCAATTTTCCTGACTTCCGGATCTCTCCCATGGCATGCACCCTCGTAGAGAAGCAGTTGAAAATTAACCTTGTTCAGGAACACCTTACACGTCAACCAATGAAGAAAACATTTCCAAAATCAAAATCGTTTTTCCATCCCTTTGTCTTTCAGCTGATGTGGTACCAATTTTCCTGCCTTCCGGATATCTCCCATGGCATGCAGATGATCACATATGGTTCGGCGATCAACAGTTAGCAACTCTGCCATTTATTGTTGAGTTTGCATATCGTCTTCTTCCAACAATGCTTGTCATTCGGCATCTTCAAATTTTTTCTGTTGACTTGGACGTTTTTATTTTTCAAGTCGAGATCGCCAGTTTTGAATCGTCTAATCCAGAGATGGCGAATTCTCACGAGTTAATTCCAGTTTTCTGATTGAGATGAAATTGTCAAGTTACTAAACAACACAAATAGCGTCCGTATGGCAAAGCGTTCTAAGTACGTATACAGTCAACATTGTCAAACTTTACGATGTTTAGTCAAATGGCCCCTAGCAACATCATTATTGACAATTCCGGTTATATAAATAGCAACCCTCGTAGAGAAGCAGTTGAAAATGAACCTTGTTCAGGAACACCTTGCACGTCAATCAATGAAGAAAACATTTCCAAAATCAAAATCGTTTTTCCATCTCTTTGTCTTTCAGCTGATGTGGTACCAATTTTCCTGACTTCCGGATCTCTCCCATGGCATGCAGATGATCACATATAGTTCGGCGACCAACAGTTAGCAACTCTGCCATTTATTGTTGAGTTTGCATATCGTCTTCTTCCAACAATGCTTGTCATTCGGCATCTTCAAATTTTTTCTGTTGACTTGGACGTTTTTATTTTTCAAGTCGAGATCGCCAGTTTTAAATCGTCTAATCCAGAGATGGCGAACCTTTATCGATCTACGTGATATTTTTCTAAAGTAATGTTTAATGAGGCAATGACGTGCCGTCAAACAATTTGGACTTAGTGATTAATGAAAAAAAAACTAATTACTATCAACTTAAAACTGTTTATCTGCCACCATAAATATACATTTTGTACAGTAATAGAAACATTAACAGTTTTACGTTTAAATATATGAAAGAAAAAAATAGTACGACTTCTGCTGTTGCAAATTAGGCGCAAAATAATTTATATTAGGTTCATATTTTGTTACTTTTAGCAGAATGCGAGCTGAACTGGAGTCATCTGATAAACGGTTTCTAAGCGAGTCATTAAAGTTATTCATTTCTGAAAATAATGACCAGGTATAGGCAGATGAAAATATTGATAAGATAATAGAGAATTTTGAGAAATACTTGTAGTTTTTGGTAACAATATCGTTACTGAAAATTTAAGACGAATGAGATCATAACGATCATTGTTTCATGTCCGCCTTGAAGCTTTACGTTCAAGTCATTGAAATGCTCTGTACATGCCTGTAAAAATCATTAATTGTAAAAGCCACATAACATCCATCAAATGTAAGTATTATTGAATTTTTCCCTCATTTTGTAAAAACAGTCTAATTTCCTCTGAACAATCAACAAATCTATGAAGCACGTTACCGCCGCTTAACCAGCGAACATTATTATATAACAGTAAGCCATTATATACCGAGTTGACTTCATCCAACTAAGCATCAAACTTTCGCTTATTTAAAACCAGCGACAATATGAGGTTCGCTATTTTTGTGCGAAATCACCCTTAGTACGAAAGGCTTGTTGATGACTGATGCAATGGAATTCAAGAATCAAATGTCTTATTGTGTTTAAAATCAATTTCTTTCTCGGTAAGGAAATTTTTAACATCCGTACAAATATATGTGCCGTTAGTAATTGTTGGCAATGTTTTCGCAATTAATTCTTCCTTTATGTCGTTTGCTGCACAATATCAAGCAAAAACAACTAAACGAGCAGTTCTAGTTACATCAGTACTTCTGCTAAGACAGCGATATAAAAGGAAAGGAATTAATGAAATTTTTTTGTTGCTCTTTTATATGTTCCGTCAGTTTTAGGATTCTGTCTTATTATATTTCTAGATCTTTAATATGCTGAATTATCTTATCTTTATATTGAAAATCATCAAACAGTGAAGAGACGCATCTAACCAGGCTTCCTTTAAACACTGTCGCTCCTTAAATGGGTTGCCATGCCGAACAATAATATTATCTCTTTAATTGCACTTGCAATAAATTTCTTTTGCTTTTGTTCGCTTTTTTGACAAATATATTTGTAATTTGTTTCATAATGCCGTTTCACAGATGATGTTTTACATACCAGTGTTCAAGAACATAAAATACACACCGTTTTATCACCTTTACTAATCATGCCATATTTCTCAGTCCACTAAGTTCTTTATTACACTTATCTTGCACTTTTTATTTTTTTGCCAAACTAGTCATGTTGAATAATACTTAGAACGAAAAAATAAATTGTATCGATTAGGTAACTAAATTGCTTAGTTAATACCGTGCCCAAATTATTTTGTCACGTACAACAATGGTATCAAACCAAACTCCCAACCGTCTTGCGTTGGGACATTATCACCGTAAGTTTTCACAGCTATACGACGGGTTTCACTAGCGTTTTTCTTTTGATTGAACAAGAAAATCCGTACGTACCGCAAATGCTCTTTACTTGGCTTGAAATTCGACACCACACGAAAAAAATATGACACCAACTCGAAATCGTTTAAACATCAATGACATTTTGAAAGGTAGTATCGTACCAATGAAAGGTCTCCAGCGCCATCTCTTAAATAAATTAAGAATTATTAACCGCCACACATGGTACATGTTTATTATTCTCTCTATTTTACTAATTCATTTCTTCATATAATCTACGTCCTTTTTAAATACATGAACTATTAACACTCTCATTAATGCGTGTCAAAGTTAACATTGCGATGGTTGGACTTTTAAACGATTTTTTTATAAGTAAGTAATAATCGAACGATACCTCGTCAAGCATATATAGAGAACTATATGAAAACCATCCCAGTCAAGACCCAGCAATGTGGCATTATCATAGTGAAACAGTAGTTTTGCCCGACTTAGTACTTCTGGAGGTGTTTAGTCTTTCTATATGTTTCTTTATATTATTTAATCAGTTAAGCCAATCAATTTATTGATACTATTTAATCAGATCCGTCTTAATATTTATCGATTTGAAAAATATGCCTGTGGAAAGTAGATTTGTGAGTTAACGAGATCGATTCGAGGCAGTTTCCCCCTCAATATCTTTGCCTCCCTGCCACTATTTGTTCAGCCTCAAGACAATAGGCTTTGGGCGTGACATTTACGGTGGATGAACGTTATAAATTCAGACGAAAATTAGTCACATTTCTTTTGCGACGGTTCCTGCGTTTGACCCTTACGGCTTAACTACCGCACGCGGAATAGTGAGTAATAAAGACCGGACGAGAATTGCCATCCTGAAACAATCAAATATGTTTCCGTAACAAAGCAGATAAATTTTATTTACGAAAATAATATTTCAAGCGGTAAAAAAAACTTCAGTTTATGTAAGCATTAAAAATTCAATTATTGAGTTGGTTCATAAGTTCATTCGGTAAGTTCTATGCAAAATGGATTCGGTATTATTGCCAAAAAAAGTTTTACTCATGCAGATGTAACTGATTTAGCCCATTGTGACAAAACAACTAAAGGTGTCTTTAAAAATTCATCCTCGAATATGTATTGAGTAAAAGGTCATCAGACATAACATTACAGTAAATCTTCGCAAATTATATTGAAGGCTAAATTGCGAACAAAAAAGTTTTCAATGGAGTATAATTTGTAATTAACGAACCTGTACTAAACACCTTGAGAATTACCAAGTTGGGAAAAAGTACTGTTTCGCTGTGTCAATGCTGGGTCTTGGCTGGGTTGGTTTTTATCTAGTTCTCTATATATGCTTGACGAGGCAAAAGACACATTGATCAGTTTTTGACTAATAAGCTGCAGACGTTTTACTAACTCTACATAAAGATAATTTAAAATGACCTCAGGAGGTCGAAGAGAATGGTCAATATACAGGATATTTTTTTCTTTATTTGTGTTTTTCGCTACGATCTAAAACTCAAAAAATATCAAAAATATTGTTCTTATGTAAATAAAGAATCACTGGGTAAAAACAAAAAACCAAACGGAGACAAATTTCTCAGTAATTCTTTTTTGTAATAAATTTGCCTAACGAACAAAATTTTTAAAAGTATAAAAATGTTCTAAAAAAATGTACAAACTTTTAACGTTAACGTTTCGGGAAGTATTCTCCTCCCGTTTTCAAAACGAATCTAAAAATAAAGTATATTAATTTCTATAAATTATGAAAAGATAGAAAGTAAATATATTTTTTGTGTATGTCAATGATACTTACATTGACAATTCAAATAAAGAAAAAAATATATGAACACGCCACAATCATTCAGACATTACATAATATACAGGGTGTTTTCAAAGTTGAGTCATTTATTTTAACAGGTTGTAGAACTCATAAAAAGAAGTAATTTTATCAAAACTCATTTATATAAAAGTTGCAAAATAAATAAGTTATTAACAGTTACATAATTTGGTTAGTTACAAAAACTCATTTATATAAAAGTTTTTAAATAAAGAAGTTATTAATAGTTACAAAATTTGAAAACAAACCTGATTTTTTAATATTCTCGACTACTACTCGCAATCGTTATAGAACTCGCAAAGAGATGTAAATTTAGCAAAAATCATTTACAGTATTTCTTGTAAATTTCGTCGATCTCGTCCGTAGCTAAAATAAATTTGGTAAAATTTTCATTACTGTTGTACTGATGTAAAAGCCACTGACGAAATTCAATTCTTTTAGGATAATCTTCGGATTGTAACGCTTGTACCCATTGATAATGATAAAGTACACAGTGGAAAATTATTGCGAAATACAAAGGCAAGAAGAGTTTAAAAGTTAGTAAACATTTTCTTTTTTTTCGGCAAAATATAAAATTATAATATAATTTAACATACTACTAGGTCTGATAACATTTCGCTTAAATTTTTTTGAAGTAAAACTCCTTATGCGACGATTTGATAATCGATAATTGGACGAGAATTGGACGAGTGGTATTCCAAGGACGCATAACGTTTAGGCACATAACGTATACGGTTCTGCACGCGCAATTTTTTTTGTTAAATTTGTTTTGCCGATTTTTTAAAATGGATTTACATTAAATTTTGCCTAAAAATGAAATTTCTTCCGTTGATGCATTAAAATCATTAAGAAAATGTTATGGCGATGAAGCGTTGCTAAAAAATGTTTACAAATGGAACAAGCACTTTAATGATGGTAGAAAAGCAGTTGAAAGTGAAACTTATCCAGGAAGACTTTTCATATCAACAATGAAGAAAATATTATCAAAATCGAGAATGGGTAATCGCCGATTAATATTACTGTCAATTCGAAAAAAAACGTCCAGATTTGTTGTAAAACGCCTACTATTCAGGCTGTTTTCAAAATTGAGTCATTTGTTTTAACCGGTTACAGAACTCGTAAAAATAGGTAATTTGACCAAAAATAATTTATATAAAAGTCGTAAAATAAAGAAATTATTAACAGATTCAAAATCTGAAAACAGACCTTACGTTTAGATATTTTCGACCACTGCGTTGTAGACATTTGTTTACTGTACTGTAAAGTATTTGTTTACTGCTGATATTGGGTATGACTAGTTTTTTGTATTCTTGTACGATATTTCTTTTGAGTAAGATGTTCGATTTGACCAGTGGTAATAATTCCTTAATAGTGTGTGTTTAATTTTTTAGTACTTTTGTGATTAAAATACCACACGTTTATGAAAACAATGAACTACTAGACGTAATATTAACTTATGAGTGCTAACAAAATGCAACCGCAGCATGTCGTTTGTACGAGGAAAGGTTTCCTTTATGAAATCATTTGGCTCCACGGATGTTTGTAAATTTAGTTACAAGACTTCGCGTACTTAAAGGCACAACGAGGAGGTCACGCTAGAAGACTTGCCCCAGGTGGTAGAGATTGAGGAAGAAATTTTAGAAATTGTCGAAAACGAGCAAACAACAAGCACTAAATCTATAGGAGTTCAAGTTGAAATTGGTCATAGTAAAGTGTGGAAGACTATACGACAAGAACACTTTTATCTCTATCATTATCAATGAACACAAGCGTTACAACCCAAATATCATCCTAGAAGAGTTGAATTTTGTCAGCGGCTTTTACATCAGTACAACAGAAATTAAAATTTTACTAAATTTATTTTGGCTGCCGACGAGGTCACATTTACAAGAAATGGAGTAAATAATTTTTACAACAACCATGTTTGAGCAGTATAAAATCCGCATGCTGTAAAAAGAATCAATTTTCAGCACAGATTTTCAGTAAATGTTTGGCCTGGCGTAGAAAAGGCATGTTAATTGGGCCTTTCTTTCTTCCAGGTCGACTGACATGTAAACATTATTTAGACTTTCTTCAAAACAATCTACCATAATAATTACAAGATGTTCGTTTAAATGTTAGACAGAATATGTGGTTTCTACATGATGGAGCTCCGCCATATTTTAGACCAGAAATTTACGAATATTTAAATAATGAATTTCCTAACAGATGGATAGGGCACAATGGACCCATTTCTTCCCGTATTTAACACCTGCGATGTTTTTCTGTGGGCCTATTTAAAAAAGTTAGTTTCACGATGGAGAAGTAAATACAGAGGCAGAACTACAACAGCGCACTGAAAACGCTTGTGACGTTAGTCGTGGACACCGGGATTTTATTTTTAACGCGTGAATCCGAACAAGATTTTGTGTTAACCGAATAAATTTAAGACAATTTGGAACAATTTTTGTAACATTATTGTTTTTGTTATTCTGCAACTTTTATAATAATGATTTTTACTAAATTGATTTCTCCTTGCCTGTTCTACAACATAGCGGTAGAAAATATCAAAAAGTCAGGTCTGTTTTCAAATTTTGTAACTGTTAATAACTTATTTATTTTGCAACTTTTATAACCAACCTTTTACCATTTCTAAACATTTCCTAGAATCGCTTCATCCATAACAATTTTATTGTTAATTATTGTCAAAATTTATTGATAATCTATTTTAAAAAATCGGCAAAACAAACTTAAGCGAAATGATATCAAATCTAGTAGTAAGTTAAATTATATTATAATTCTATATTTTGCAGAAAAAAACATAAAATGTTTACTAACTTTTAAACTCTCGTTGCCTTTGTATTTCGCAATAATTTTCCACTGTGTACCTTCCATGATTGTTTCCTCCACTTCCTTCTCGAGAGTCCCTTTTACTATTTCCCTGCAAGTAATTTCCAAGCTATTTCTTTTACTAAGCCTTTGATCATAAATCTCTAAGCACTGTAATCGTGTAAATCTGCTGCTACTATTATCGCATCGTTATATGGTTGGTAAAGTTCTTGATATGCACATTTCTCCCATTCTTAGCTCTTCGACCACGATAGTTTTTATAATCTCTTCAGTATGTTCCTCTTTCATAGCAAAATTTTGTTATTTGTTCTTGGCCTATATTTCACATCTACGAATATATATTATTTTTGGTCTACTAACCATCTGGTACATTATCCTAGGCCAATTCTATGATATATTTTGGAATTTATGTATCCTGTGCAGCTGCCGCCTTCCGCCACACTCAAGTTTATTTCGAATATGTAAGAGCTTATAACAATAGTCGGTACAAATTCGGAGTAACGAAAATGAAACATTGAAAAATATATTTTGTTACATTGAATTTGAAATTCTTGTATTCATCATGGTGGTATTATACGAGGTGTGTAAATATAGTAATGAAACTGTTAGTTTCCAACTTCATTTTTAGAGAGGATGCGTATTCGTTATAAGTTTAAACTTTCAAGAGCCACTTGGTGGTCCGTAGCAATTCTTTTTGTGAACCGGGTTGTTCTAGATGGTTCTAAAAATGAGTGACACCAATTTCGAGCAACGACGCGCTATCAAGTTTTGTTTTAGACTTGGGAAGAGGGTAACGAAAATGTTTGGAGAACTTCAACAGGCCTGTGGAAACAAACTGTCAAGGACCCAGATTTTCAAGTGGTTTAAGGAGTTCTCAGATACCTGAGACTCGATTAAAGATGAACCTCGCAAAGGAAGTCCTTTTTTCTCCTTTTTTAATATTTTTTGGCCTTCACCTAGACAGTTTTTGAACAGCGCAGATATTATTTTAGACTTTTTATGCACCAGTGGGTAAACAAATACACCCTACACCTTCAAACATCCATGCTTGTACCAGTATTCGAACCCGGGACCATTGGATTGCCACGCGGGCGACTACCCCACTAGACCATCGCGGTTGCAGATTTTTGCCCATTTTGTTGGGGATGAAGAAAGTTTGTTCAAAAATAATTTCGAGAAATCGAAAAAGGATCAAAACATGTTCTCAAACTTTCAAAACCTAACCTGATAATATGATATAATCAAAATTATTTAAACTACATATATATATATATATATATATATATATATATATATATATATATATATATATATATACAAACTAAACAGATCGAAGTCCTCAAGGAATGTGCAGAGAAAATTGCCCTACAAATCTCCTTTCAATAAACCGAATTCTGCTCAAAATTAGATCACTACCTTCAAATACATGGACGAAATCCTCGAACCCATACGAGGAAAGAAGATAGCACAGAACATTCGATTATAGAAGATGAAGAGGGCATACGGCAAGACACACAAAATCTACAATAAGAAATGCCTATCTACACACGCAAAAATAGGACACTACAACACAGTAATCAAACCAGAAGTACTATACGCAAGCGAGACACTTACTCTTCATACAAAAAGCGGCATAGAAAACATAATAAAAGAAGAACGCAAAATTATGAGGAAAATTCTCGGCCCAAAACTGACAGAGGAACGATACAGACTACATTCTCGAAAGACCACAGAGAGAATGTCCAACTTAGCGGCAGACATAAGAAAAAGAAGGTTGAAATTCTATGAACATATCAGTAGACTCCCACCGACAAAACTCACCAACAGAATTCTTATATACATACAAGGAGTCAAGTCAGCAGTACTATGGATCACACAAATCAGAGCTGATCTGGGAAAGGCATAGGTGGATCCGACAGAGATTGAGGATAGAAGAACTTACAGAAACAAAATACATATGCGGAACGTTGCATCAGAGAGCGAAGTTTCGAGGAAATCGGGAACAAAGTGGACGGAGGAGAGAAAGAGAATCCACGGACAAAGGATAAGAGAGGTGTGGAGGATCAGAAAGAACACTCGAAAATAAGTCAGAATGCTTTGCGTGATCCAACCGGGTCTCTACGCACCTAATATATATATATATATATATATATATATATATATATATATATATATATATATATATATATATATATATATATATATATTATATATATATATATATATATATATATATATATATATATATATATATATATATATATATATATATATATATATATATATATTTTAAATAGTTAAATATACGGACTATGAAAACAGAGGCCCGATTGCAAGAACTGTTAATCGAACTTGACAACATACATTGGGATATTATTGGGCTCTGTGAAACACGAAGGAAGGGTGAAGAGTTAATCAAACTGGAACCAACTGGACACGTACTCTACACTCGAGGTACGGAAAATGGCCGATGTGGTGGAATAGGATTCCTCATCAATCGAAAGCTGAAGGACAATGTGGTAAAATTTGAAAGTACATCCGACCGATTAGCCCAATGCGTCATTCAGCTGAATAAAAAGTTTAGGCTTCAAATCGTCCAAGCTTATGCACCAACTATAAGCCATAAAGATGAGGAAATTGAGGAATTTTATGATGATGTGGCCCAGCTTTTATACAAGGAGAAATGTAGGTACAAAATCCTGATGGGTGATTTTAATGCCAGAATTGGAACAACAAGAACAGACGAAAATGCAACTGGCCCATATGGAACTGGTGAGCGAGACAACAGAGGTGACAGATTAGTTGATTTTGCTGAAGGACAAGAACTATATATTATGAATTCATTCTATAAGAAAAATATCAGCAGAAAATGGACATGGAAAAGTCCATCTGGGCTCACAAGCGAAATTGACTACATCATGACCAACGATAAAACAATATTTACCAATTGTTCTGTCCTTAACAATTTTAATGTTGGAAGTGACCACCGAATTGTACGAGCAAGGGTTCGGATTGACTGTCGAAAAGAGCGCGAAAAAATGGTAAGATCAAAGAAGGGCAAGGTGGATTCTGGAAAACTGCTGGAGAAAGGAAGCGATTTTGAGATTGCTTTGTCAAACCGGTTTGCTGCGTTACAAGATCCAGAGGAGGTGGAAATATCCGTTCAATATGAAGAAATCGCCAACAATGTACTTCAAACGGCTGCTTCAATAGCACCAGAGGAAAAATGTCTCAAACAAACAAAAATCTCCAGTGAGACCATTGATTTAATGAAGAAACGGCGAGCAATGAGAAATGCAGGTAGTCCTTTTGGCAGGGTCGAGTACACTGAGCTCTGCAAAACTATAAGAAAACGTATCAGAGAGGACACGCGCCGATTCAATATGGAGTTAGTGCAAAAAACCCTAGAAGAAAACAAAGGAATTAACAAAGCTAAACAGAAGCTGAGAAACAAAAGAACGCAAATATATATTTTAAAGCGTGAGGATGGCACAGTGTGCAGGGCGCGTACCGAAATGTTAGAGATTGTCAGAAGGTTTTATTCCCAGTTATATGAAGATCAGAGCCAGTCAGGGACAGCAATACCCACGGAAGAACAATATATAATACCAGATATCCTAGTGGAGGAAGTAACAAATGCTATAGAATTGATGAAGAACGGCAAGGCTCCAGGAAAGGATAGTGTAACTGTCGAAATGCTAAAAGCTGGTGGTCGGACGTTACATAAAACACAGGCAAAATTATACTCAAAATGCCTCAAAGAACAAAAAGTACCTGACTTATGGAAAAATGCAGAAGTGATCCTTTTACATAAAAAAAGGAGCACAGGAAGATTTAAAGAACTACCGTCCAATAAGCCTCCTATCAGTGATGTACAAAGTTTTCACTAAGATAATTTCTAAAAGAATATTAAAAAAACTGAACGACGCACAACCAAGAGAACAAGCAGGATTCAGAAGTGGATTCAGTACAATGGATCACATCCAGGTTGTACAGCAGGTCATAGAAAGGCACAACGAATACACCATGCCACTGTGCTTGGCTTTTATCGACTACGAAAAAGCATTTGATTCCATCTCAAAGCATGCGATAATGGATGCACTGCTTGGCCAAGGTGTAGAGAGAGCCTATGTAAACCTATTAGAATCAATATATGATGGAGCTACAGCCACAATTCACCTTGATGATCTTGAAGTGGGAATTAATATAGAACGAGGTGTACGGCAGGGTGACGCAATATCGCCTATTCTTTTCTCGGCTGGCCTTGAAGAAGTGTTCCGTAAACTGGATTGGGAACAGGATGGTGTAAAGATCAATGGTGCAAACTTAAACCATCTTAGATTTGCAGATGATATTATTCTCATTTCACAAGACCCAGAGGAGCTGCAAAGACGCATACAAGAACTGCAAAGGGCTGGCGAACCATTTGGCTTGAAAATAAACCTGAAAAAGAGTCAGGTTATGTTCAATAACTTCGCTCAGGACAGAAGAATTTCAGTTTTAGGAAGGGATTTAGAGATTGTGGACAGCTTTGTATATCTTGGGCAGAGGATTTCCATGGAGGGGAATACCGCCCGGGAGGTGGAACGGCGTGTTAAATGTGGCTGGCAGGCATTTGGTAGGCTCAACATAGTGTTTAAGAGCAGACTCCCACTTTGCCTGAAAAGAAAAGTATTCGATCAGTGCGTTCTACCCGTTATGACATACGGAAGTGAAACCTGGACACTCACATCGCAATCAATTCAAAAACTTCGGGTGGCACAGAGGGGAATGGAAAGATGTATGCTAGGCATTACAAGACGAGACAGAAAGTCCTGCGCATGGATCAGGAAACAAACAAAAGTCTGTGACATCATTGGAAGAGTAAAACAGTTGAAATGGAGATGGGCAGGCCATATAGCGAGGCGATGGGACGACAGATAGACCAAGGCAATCCTGGAGTGGATATCGCTTGATCGCAAACGTCCGCGAAGAAGACCGAAAGCACGATGGACTGATGACATCGTTAAGTATATTGGACCCGAGTGGCAGAGGAAAGCCCAGGACCGTGAAGGTTGGAAGCATGCTGAAGAGGCCTTCATCCTGCAGTGGATCGATACGGACTGATGATGATGATGATGATGATGATATATATATATATATATATATATATATATATATATATATATATATATATATATATATATATATATATATATATCATCATCATCATCATCATCATCATCATCATCAGGCCTCTTTAGCATGCTTCCAACCTTCACGGTCCTGGGCTTTCCTCTGCCATTCGGGTCCAATATATTTAACGATGTCATCAATCCATCGTGCTTTCGGTCTTCTTCGCGGACGTTTGCGATCAAGCGGTATCCACTCCAGGATTGCCTTGGTCCATCTGTCGTCCCATCGCCTCGCTATATGGCCTGCCCATCTCCATTTCAATTGTTTTACGCTTCCAATGATGTCACAGACTTTTGTTTGTTCCCTGATCCATGCGCAGGACTTTCTGCCTCATCTTGTAATGCCAAGCATACATCTTTCATATATATATATATATATATATATATATATATATATATATATATATATATATATATATATATATATATATATGTATATATATATATATATATATATATATATATATATATATATATATATATATATATATATATATATATATATATATATATATATATATATATATGTATATATATATATATATATATATATATATATATATATATATATATATATATATATATATATATATATATATATATATATGTATATATATAATATATATATATATATATATATATATATATATATATATATATATATATATATATATATATATATCCTATATATATAGATATATGTATATTCAGGGTGTTATATACACATAGATATGTACATATACAGGGTGTTTTCAAAATTGAGTCATTTATTTGTAAAACTCGTAAAAATAAGTCATGTTGTTTTAATAGTTGCAAAATTTTAAAATAGACCTGACTCTTTGATATTCTAGACCACTGCGTTGTAGCCACATAAAGTATTTGTTTACTGCTGAATCTAGATATGGCTAGTTTTTTGTATTCTCGTACGATATTTTCTTTTGAGTGTGATGTTCGATTTAAGCAGTAGTAATAATTTCTTAATAATGCGTGTTTTATTTTTGGGTACTTTCTGTGATTAAAGTGCCACACGTTTATGAAAACAATGAACTAGTGGACATAATATTAACTTACGGGGAGTGCCGGCAAAATGCAGCCGCAGCATGTCGTTTGGATGCGGAAAGGTTTCCGGAAAGACCTCCTCCACGTGAAATTGTAGAGATTGAGGAAGAAATTATAGAAATTATAAAAAACGAGCCAACAACGAGCACTAGGTCTATAGCAGGTCAAGTTGAAGTTGGTCATAGTAAACTGTGGAAGACTATATGACAAGAACCGTTTTGTCCCTATCATTATCAACGGGTACAAGCTTTACAAACCGAAGATTATCCTAGAAGAGTCGAATTTTGTCAGTGGCTTTTACATCAGTACAACAGAAATGAAAATTTTACCAAATTTATTTTGGTTACCGACGAGGTCACATCTACAAGAAGTGGAGTAAATTATTTCCACAAACAACCATGTTTGGGCAGTAGAAAATGCATGATGTGAAGAGAGATTATCAGCACAGATTTTTAGTAAATGTTTCAATTGGCGTAGTAAATGACATGTTTATTGGGCTTTTCTTCCTTCCAGTTCGATTGACAAGTGAATATTATTTAGACTTTCTTCAAAATAATCAGCTACAATTATTACAAGATGTTCCTTTAAATATTAGACAGAATATGTGGTTTTCAGAATATGTCTACATGATGGAGCTCTGCCACATTTAAGAAGAGAAGTTCGCGAACATTTGAATAATGAATTTCCTAACAGATGTATAGGACACAATGCACCCATTTCTTGGCCTGCACGTTCCGCGGATTCAACGCCCTGCGATTTTTTTCTGTGAGGTCTATTTAAAAATAGTTAGTTTATTACAATGGAGAAGTAAATACTGTGGAAGAATTACAACATTGCATTAAATATTCTTGTGAGGTTATTCGTGGGCACGGACATTTTATTTTTTACGCGTGTAGTTACGTAGATTTTGTGCTAACCGAATAAATGGAACCGAATAAATGAACATGTACCATTATTGTTTTTATTATTGTGCAACTTTTATTTAAATGATTTTTCCTAAACTAACTTCGCTTTGCGAATTCTACAACGCAGAGATAGAAAATAACAAAAAGTGAGGTCTGTTTTCAAATTTTGTAAATGTTAATAACTTCTTTACTTTGTTTACAACTTTAATAAAAATGATTTTTGGTAAAATTACTTATTGTACGAGTTCCACAACCTGTTAAAAGAAATTACTAAACTTTGAAAACACCCTGCATATTCGTTTTACCACAAATCTGGACGTTTTTTTTTTCGAAATGCCAGTAATATTAATCGATTACTGAGTACAATATTCTTGAATTTGATAATCTTTTCTTCATTGTTGACATGAAAGGTCTTCCTGGATAAGTTTAACTTTCAACTGCTTATCCACCATTATTAAAGTTCTTGTACCATTTGCAAACATTTTTTAGTACCGCTTTATCGCCATAAAGCTTTCTTAACATTTTTAATGCATTAACATAAAAAAATTGGTTTTTAAGCAAAATTTAATGTTGAGAAACAAAAATGAAACTTTGAAGAATATATTTTCTTAAATTAAATTTGAAATTCTTGTATTTATCATAATGGTCTTATACGAGGTGTGTAAATAAAGTATTGCGACTGATAGCGTAGCATTCAATCTGGTAACACTGTTAACTTCCAACCCCATTTTTGGAGGGGGCAGAACAACATCTGATACGTATTCAGTATGAGTTCCAACTTCCTAGAGTCATTTTGTGGACCGTTTGTTTTTGTGAACCGGATTCTTCTAGTGCGTTCTAAAAATGAGTGACAACAATTTCGAGCAACGGTGCATTATCAAGTTTTGTTTTAGAATTGGACAAAGTGTCACCAAAATGTTTGCAAAACTTCAACAGTCCTGTGCAAACAAACTGTCAAGGGCCCAGGTTTTCAAGTGGTTTAAGGAGTTTTCAGATACCTGAGACTCGATTAAAAATAAACCTCGCAACGAAATGCCTTCAAATTCAAGAAGTAATGAAAATGATTTCGTCGGTCGATCATCAGATTTTGACCAGTTTGTTGGGGATAAAGAAAGTTTGCTCAAAAATGATATCGAGAAATCGAAAAAGGATCAGAACAGCATCAAAATAGGATTAAAACATGTTTTCAAAATATCAAAAACTACCTGCCAATATGATAAAATCAAAACTATTTAAACCACTATATATATATATATATATATATATATATATATATAATATATATATATATATATATATGAACATTTTTGTTGGTTGCTTGACCGGGAAGGAGCCCCATCTATCCCTTCAACTGGATGACATATGTTTCGTCTTTAGAGGTTTAGATTCATCAGGACGCCGACATATACCATACAATCAAGAATAGGGAGACCCTATCAACAGCCAACAACCCATGTTTTCGCCGACTTCCCGTCGGATGGCGTATATATATAGGATGCAGTCCAAAAAAATCTAACACTACATATGTATATATAAATATATATATATATATATATATATATATATATATATATATATATATATTATATATATATATATATATATATATTTATTATTATTATTCACGTATGGACCACGCGAAGTACAATTAGAGGCGTTTGTTGTTACCCTTCCTTTGCGCCCATATTAATTTCATTGTTTCGCTATGAGCTTTTTTCCTTTCATCAGATCAAGTTGTTCCAGTCTTCCTACATTCTCTTTAGCCAACCTTCCAAACGTTAACCTTGTGTCTGAAACAGCCTCTATCCTGAATTTCACTTTGTGAATATATATATTTGTGAATATATATATATATATATATATATATATATATATATATATATATATATATATATATATATATATATATAAATATATATAAAATATATATAATATATATATATATATATATATATATATATATATATATATATATATATATATATATAAATATATATAAATATATATAATATATATATATATATATATATATATATATATATATATATATATATATATATATATATATATATAAATATATATATATATATATATAAATATATATATAAATATATATATAAATATATATAATATATATATATATATATATATATATATATATATATATATATATATATATATATATATATATATATATATATAAAAAAATATATAAATAATATATATATTTATAAATATATATATAATATATATATTTATTTTCACAACGACATATGTCACAAAAATATTCGGACATTAATTAGTATCAACGAAAAAATTAACTATAAAAAAAACTTAGCTTATAATTAGTATTTGGTATGACCACCTTTGGCCTTAATCATATTTCCTAAACGTTTTGCCATGGATACCACCAATTTTTTCAAATAATTTCTTCACGTTTCCTTATATAAGTTTCTTAATAATGCTAAACGTTTTTATTGGGATTAAGGTCGGATGAGCGAGGCGGCGTTTTAATCACCTTTGGACAGCTGTATAATAGTCATTCGCGAACTATTCCCGCACTATGTTTGGGTCATTGTCTTGGTAAAATTTAAGTGAGTTTGTAATGTTTTTGTTTGTTTAATGTTTAAGTTGAGTAGTTTATTTTATTTTAACAGGCGGTAGGACTCGTAAAAATATGTAATTTTACCAAATATCATTTATGTAAAAGTTTCAAAATAATGAAGTTATAAACGGAAAAGTTTACTTTAAGAAATCATCTGGCTCCGCGGATTTTTGTGAATTTAGTTACAAGATTTCACGACACAGGGTACTTAAAGGCCCAACGAGGAGGTCACGCTGGAAGACCTGGTCCACACGAAATGGTGCAGATTGAGGAAGAAATTTTAGAAATTGTTGAAAACGAGCCAACAACGAGCATTAAGTTTATCTATAGCAGGTCAAGTTGAAGTTGGTCATAGTAAAGTGTGGAAGACTAAACGACAAGCACACTTTTATCCCTATTATTATCAATGAATACAAGCGTTACAACCCGAATATTATCCTAAAAGAGTTGAATTTTGTCAGTGGCTTTTATATCCACCACAGTACAGTACATCACAGTACAGTACCACAAAAATGAAAATTTTACCAAATTTATTTTGACTACCGACGAGGTCACATTTATAAGAGAGAGAGTAAATAATTTCCACAATAACCATATTTGGGCAGTAGATTATCACGTTAGTTTATCACGATGGAGAAGTAAATACCTTGGAAAACCGTAAAAAGCGTGGACACCAGGATTTTATTTTTACGCGTGTGGTGACGCATGGGTAAACCGAGCAAGATTTTGTGCTAACCGAACAAATAGTGACAATTTTGAACAATTTCTATAACACGTAACATTTTGGTTTTTGTTATTCTGCAACTTTTATATAAATTATTTTTGTTAAATTGACTTATCTTTGCGAGTTTTAGGACGCACTGGTCGAGAATATCAAAAAGTCAGGTCAACAAAATAAACAATTTTTGGCTTCTGAAATGTTTGGCCACCCTGTAGAATTTAATAGAATTTTGTATTTTTAATATTCACATTTAACAATATTTTTTACGTTGATTTTATTGATGTTTTTTAATATAAAACGGGTTCTTAAGAATAAAAGCTCCAATTTACCATCAGTTGGTTGTGAAAGATTTTCTCAAACAAGGATAATAGAATTCTAAACGTCTTTTATCCATTTCCGACTCGACACTTATTTACCATTATTTCTATTTTGTTTTCACTCTTCCGGCACGAGATCAGGCTCATAAAAGATGCAACAAGTTGTAGCGTGTATTTTGATCCCGAAACGGTTCGGCTAAGCCCAGTTTGTCCATTTTATGTTCCTGATATATCGTTTGATGTGTCGACGGCTTCGATTCGACACTTTTCTCAAAGTTTTATTCTCAGTCCGATGTTTGTTCACCCTCGAAGAGATAGAATTTGGATCTGACATTTACAAGGGACGAATCTCTTAAAATTGGACAGAATTTGAACAATTTCCTATAACGTATTAGATCTTAAACTTATTTTTGTTGCTTCCTAGTAACAAAACCATTTAGTACATTAATCAAAATACAGGATGTGGCAGTGAAACGGGCTATTTTCGGGCTATAAGTGTATTTATGAAAATTAAAAAGAAATGTAATAAATAAAAGTATTAGGGAAATATCAACGAATAGGATAGTATCAACGAAAAAATTAACTATAAAAAAAACTTAGCTTATAATTAGTATTTGGTATGACCACCTTTGTCCTTAATCATATTTCCTAAACATTTTGTCACGTTTCCTTATATAAGTTTCTTAATAATGCTAAACGTTTTCATTGGGATTAAGGTCGGATGACCGAGGCGGCGTTTTAATCACCTTTGGACAGCTGTATAATAGTCATTCGCGAACTATTCCCGCACTATGTTTGGGTCATTGTCTTGGTAAAATTTAAGTGAGTTTGTAATGTTTTTGTTTGTTTAATGTTAAATGTAAATTTGTAACTTTTTTTTTATTTGGTATGCCTATTTTATGATGTTTCTTCGACATCAGTTTGTCAACTACTATTTGTAGTAAACAAAATTCGAAGATTACCATTTAATTACCATCTTAATTACGACTTAATTCAGATTCATTTGCTGTTTGTGTGTCTGAATATTTTGGAGGTGTATAAAAAAAATATGTTTTTCTTAACATTTTAGATTTAATCCGATAATTTCGGAACTTTGTTAGACAAGAAGTTAAACGAAAGTAAGAACGGTAAAATATACGAGAAGAAAAAAAATATATATATCATCATCAGCACCCCGTATCGATCCACTGCAGAATGAAGGCATCTTCAGCATGTTTCCAACTTTCACGGTCCTGGACTTTCCTCTGTCAAGCTGGTCCGATATACTTAACGATGTCATCAATCCATCGTGCTTTCGGTCTTCTTCGCGGACGTTTGCGATCAAGCGGTATCCACTCCAGGATTGTCTTGGTCCATCTGTTATCCCATCGCCTCACTATATGGCCTGCCCATCTCCATTTCGATCGCTTTACTATATATCTCCAATAATGTCACAGATTTTCGTTTGTTCACTGATCCATGCACAAGACTTCTCGTCTTGTAATACCAAGCATACATCTTTCCATTCCCCTCTGTGCTACCCGAAGTTTTTAAATTGATTGGGATGTGAGTGTCCAGGTTTCACTTCCGTATGTCATAACGGGTAGGACGCACTGATCGAAGACTTTTCTTTTCAGGCAAAGTGGGAGTCTGCTCTTAAACACAATATTGACCCTGCCAAATGCCTGCCAGCCACATTTAACATGCCGTTCCACTTCCCGGGCGGTATTCCCCTCCATTAAAATCCTCTGCTCAAGATATATAAAGCTGTCCACAATCTCCAAATCCCTTCCTAAAAATGAAATTCTTCTGTCCTGAGCGAAGTTAATGAACAAAACCTGACTCTTTTTCAGGTTTATTTTTAAGCCAAATGGTTCGCCAGTCCTTTGCAGTTCTTGTATGCGTCTTTGCAGCTCTTCTGGGTCTTGTGAAAGGAGAACGATATCATCTACAAATCTAAGATGGTTTAAGTTTGCACCATTGATTTTTACACTATCCTGTTCCCAATCCAGTCTACGGAATAGTTCTTCAAGACCAGCCGAGAAAAGAATACGCGATATTGCGTCACCCTGCCGTACACCTCGTTCTACATTAATTCTCAATTCAAGATCATCAAGGTAAATTGTGGCTGTAGTTCCTAATAGATTTACATATGCTTTATCTACTCCTTGGCTAAGCAGTTCATCCATTATTGCATGCTTTGAGATGGAGTCAAATACTTTTTCGTAGTCGATAAAGCACAGTGGCATGATGTATTCGTTGTGCCTTTCTATGGCCTGCTGTACAACCTGGATGTGATCCATTGTACTGAATCCACTTCTGAATCCTGCTCGTTCTCTTGATTGTGCGTCGTTCAGCTTTTTTAAGATGCTTTTAGAAATTATCTTAGTGAAAACTTTGTACATTACTGATAGGAGGCTTATTGGACGGTAGTTCTTTAAATCTTCCTGTGCTCACTTTTTATGTAAAAGGATTACTTCTGCATTGTGCCATAAGTCAGGTACTTTTTGTTTTTTGAGGCATTTTGAATATAATTTCGCCAGTGTTTTATGTAACGTCCGACCACCAGCTTCGCATTTCGATAGTTACACTGTCCTTTCCTGGAGCCTTGCCGTTTTTCATCGATTCTATAGCATTTGTTACTTCCTCCACTAGAATATTTGGCATTTGTTCCTCCGTGGGTATTGTTGTCTTTGATTGGTTCTGATCTTCATATAACTTAGAATAAAATTTTCTGACAACCTCTAACATTTGCGTACGCGCCCTGCATACTGTGCCATCCTCACGCCTTAAGGCATATTTGCGTTCTTTAGTTTCTCAGCTTCTGTTTAGCCTTGATAATTGCTTTGTTTGCTTCCAGGGTGTTTTGCACTAGCTGCATGTTGAATCGGCGCTTGTCCTCTCTGATACGTTTTCTTATAGTTTTGCAGAGCTCAGTACACTCTACCCTGCCAAAAGGAGTACCTGCATTTCTCATTGCCCGCCGTTTCTTCATTAAATAAATGGCCTCACTGGAGATTTTTGTCTGTTTGAGACATTTTTCTTCTAGTGCTATTGAAGCAGCCGTTTGAAACACCTTGTTGGCGATTTCTTCATATTGAACTGATAGTTCCACTTCCTTCGGATTTTGTAACACCGCAAACCGGTTTGACAAAGCAATCTCAAAATCGCTTCCTCTCTCCAGCAGTTTCCCAGAATCCAATTTGCCCTTCTTTGATCTTACCATTCTTTGGCGTTCTTTTCGACAGATTCTTCGACGAATAAGCCTAAAACAGTCTTGCTTCATAATGGAAACAAAAATCCATCTATTCCTTTAGCCTGTTCAGTGACAATGAAAGAAACCTCTAACAACTTAGCAACCATACTAAATCGCGTTAAATATAAACAGTATCAATTGGATATTTATGGGGATTTAAAAGTGATAGGTATATTGCTGGGACTTCAAGAGGGTTTTACAAAGTATTGCTATTTTTGTGTGTTTATGGGACAGTAGGGCAACAAAAGAACATTACAGTAAGAAAGATTGACTTCATAGAACTATTTTTTGAACCTGGTACTTCAAACATAAAATATGTTCCCATCATTAACCTAAGAAAGGTGTTTCTTGCGCCTCTCCATATTAAGCTTGGAATAATAAAAAACTTTGTCAAAACCATGGACAAAGAAGGTAATGGTTTCAAGCACCTATAAGAAATATTTCCTGAATTAAATGATGCAAAATTAAAAAAAGGCATATTTATTAGACCTCAAATAATTTGGTTTTCAAGAAAAATTTAATGAAAATGAATTGCACCTTGGAAGTGTTTTGTAAGTGTAGTGAAAGGATTTATGGGCAAGAAAGATGAAATCTATAAAAACCTCATAGATGAACTCTTGAAAGCCTATGAAATACTATACATTATATACTAATACAAACAGCTAGGTTTCACCAGGATATCAGGACGATGGAGGCAAGACACTAGAGATGCTGGAACCCGTTGTTGGGCGACTACTGCAGGTTTTTTAAAAGAGATGATGCTACAGAACAAGAGAAAAAATTGAAAGTTTTTATCATTGTATCTCATGTAATATATTTTTTATTCACATAATCCTCGGTAATGTCTGCATAGATTTAACATGTTTTACATGTTTATATTAAATAAATATTTGATTGCAAAAATATGTCGTCTCCTTTTTTCCCCACCAACGCCGTGTAACAAAAAAACTGTACGTGTTACAGTAATTAACAAAGTATACACCTATTTGTATCAATGTTACCTCAAAAAAGTTTAAATTTGTTGACCTGTGTAAATGTGACATTTGACTTCCTTCAGATGATGCAACAAATTAATCGCTGAATAAAAAAAAATATTTATAATGGTTACCAGTGTTTCATTTGACCATAATGGCTGATTTTATAATATATCTTTCTGATGTCAAATTTACAATACCGTATTAGGATTATCTGAATTTATTAGCATCTGATCTTTAGTTACTGTGCATCAACATTTTTTTTTCTTTTTGATAGACAAATAACTTTCAATAAGTAACGAATTCAGTATTAAACTTTCGGGCAAGTTGTGTGGTATTTTATTTCCATCTTTTTACGTCATTTCCATGTCGTGAAAAAGTTTGGAAACAGTCATGGGAACAACAGGTAATTCTTCTTAGCATTCTTCAAGTGCTTGAGCTAATTTTTCATTAAACAATACTTGCCAATCAGCGAAACTTCTTTGTTTTTTTCAGATCAATCCTGCATAATAATAATATTCAGCTCTACAGGCCTAGTGTAGGTCTTTAACTCTTCTTTTCAATCTTTTTCGGTCCAAAGCATCATTCTTCCAATTTCTGACTCTACTTCCTTGAAATCATTCATCACCTCATCCAGCCATTTCTTCCTCGGCCATCCTCTTCTTCTCTTTCTCCCTTCATCACTCATCAGTATTCTTTTAACTCATTTCTCGCCAGGCTTCTCGCTATGTGTCCCAGCCATCTAACTCTCTGCGCTCTCACCACCTCAACAATGTTTGGTTTTTTGTACATTTCTTCTATTTCTCTATTTGTTCTTCTTCTAAATTCGTTCTGAACTTTAATTCCTCCAAAAATTCTCCTCAATATTTTACGTTCCCAGACTTGATTGGTACACTCTTACTTTTGCTGCTCTTGTTACATTCGTCGTCCCTAAAACTTTATCGAATATTTCTTATTTTCTGCACAATCAATGACTAAATTAGAGGACAGTCCTCTGGTACGATCTTTTATTACCATATATTTGATCTTGTTCTCGTTAATTGTTAGGCCATATTCTCTTGCCTTTCTTTCCATCATTTTGAATATCCTTACTATTTCTTCCTTGGATCTCACCATCAATACAATGTCGTCGGCATAGACCAAGTATTGATGTCTGGTACCATATATTAACCCCCTAGCATTGATGCCACTCTCCCTCAAAATCACTTCCTGCACAAGATTAAAGAGAACTGTGGACAGTGGATCGCCTTGCCTCTGCCCTTTCTTTACAATGAACTCCTCAGACATTGCGGCATTTACTATAATTATTTTCTGTTCTCCTGACAGTCATCTCCACCAACTTTTTCGGAACTTCAATCCCTCATTGCTTGGAACACCTTTTCCTTGCTAATGGAGTCATATGCTTGCCGATAATCTATGAACAGCAGTATTCTGTTGAATCTGTTATATGTTTCTGGTCGATTGTTGATCTTCCTGGCCTGAACCCTCCTTGGTATTCCCCTACTTGTTCGTTATTTCTTTTTTTCTCTAGTAGATCATTAATTATCTTTGCCATCACTTTGTAAGTCACGTCTTACAGGGCAATTCCTCAATCCAAGCTAATCACACTGAAATTACGACATCTCAAATCGTATACTGGTAGCCTGTAAAGAATTTTGCAATAAGAGTGTCAGAACTGAGAAACGTAATAGCGGCAACACTGCTTGAAATATAAATTTCACTTTAGAATAATTGAAAAGCGATCCCTACTTTGGGAGAAAATAATATTTTTTGACGAAGCGCACTTTTGGCTAATGGATTTGTAAACAAACATAACTGCAGAATTTGGGCCATTGAAAATCCTCAAGTAATTCAGAAAGTCACTGTTGCGATTTTCAAGTTGAATGAGTGATAGGACTTTATTTTTTTTGAATACAATAATGGAAATCGTATTGGTGTTAATGGAGAATCCTGTAGGAATATTTATCAGGATATCTTTGACCTTAGCTGATAAATGTGGATATAAAAAAATGTTTTCTTTCAACAAGACGCTGCGATTTGTAACACATATCTCCAGACAATCGATTTATTGCAAGAAAAGTTTCCTGGACACGTTATTTATAGGTCATAACTAGCCACCAAGATCATGCTATATCATGCTATTCGATAATTTTTTTGGGGTTATGTTAAATCTCTGATTTACAGAAATAAACCTCAAACAATTCTTGATTTGAAACGAAACACTCAGGTCATCATTGAAAATATATTACTCGATATGTGTGAAAGAGTATTCGAAAATTGGGTCTCCAATATGCATTCCACCAGACGAAGCTGAAGGCGACATTTGAACGACATTTTTATACAAAACATAATGCCGTTATTTGTTCTTCAAGATAAAATATTAGTTTCCGGATTATCACTTTTAATTAATTAATTAATTAATTAATTATCCCTCATTTTAAAGTTCTGACACTCTTATTGAAAAATCCCGGGTTTTTATTTGTGTTTTAGTTCCTTTTTTTTTAACCAAAATCATAGATTAAATGTTATATTATTTTTAAATAAATTACATATCAGTTAATAAAATATATAACTTTTTAATATTTTGTGTACGTTATTTTATTTATTCAGTCTTATCTAAGTTGACATTGCCAATGATATCAACCCAACAAATGAATTAAAATATATGAAAAATATCGCTAAATAACAGGCCATTTAACTCCTTCGAGGGTTGAGATAAAAAAAAACATTTATAAATATTAATAAGCCTGCGTATTTAGCAAAATTTTATATTCGCATACTTCGACAAAATCAAGCATTTTTCTTTATTATTTTGCATGACATTACTTAAATAAATTTACATATAAAACATTGTATTATTCTGTTTTGAAAACAACATTTTTTTGTTTTTGTTTTACGCTTCTTCCGATATTTTCTCCCCCAGTCTAATAATTTTATTAATAGAATGCCAAAGCATATATACTCAAATGTTTAGGATAAAAATGACATTAGGCTATAAATATCTCAGTCAGAGAATTGCCTGCTGAAAATGTTTTTTGCATTTTTTAATATGACTAGGTCAGTGTCGTGACAGTGTGTGTATTAGGTTCCAAACTGAATTATTAACGACCTTTAATTTATGAAGATAATACTACAAATTTAATCTTCTTAAACTTCGAATCCTAGTTCGAAAAAGAACGTCTTGTTTTTGATATAATAAAGCAATTGAAGCTTTTTTCGACGTCCTCAGAGATATGACGCAGCTATCAACCACAGATAATCCAAAATCTTACCGGTTGGTAAGTGACCTACGTAGTATACTTCTCTGTAGGCATCCGGCCTTATTCTGCTACGAACAAACATAACTGAATCTTTTGCCTTCTAAATTACTCATAAGCATTTGAAGACTAAGAAAATGGTAATACCATAACAACTTTTTGTTATTATAATTACTCACTCAACTATCGAAGGGCAAGTACGTCTCTAGCAGTTCTGTGTGTTTGAATTATTGGCAAACAGTTAACAAGTGCATACGAACCGAGAAGTGTAAAGATATAAGGTCGGCCTGCTTATGCTACTGCTTATGCTTAATCAAAATCAATTAAGAACGAAACAAATATTATAAAATGCATGGATTCGGGAAAAAAAGCGATAGAAAATATTGACGCTACACTAGGAAATATGCAACAACAAATATAATATAAGCTTTGCAGTGAAAAATATTTACCCAGGAAACTTTACCTGCTAAAATGAAAATAATCTAACTGACTCGGATAGATGAAGAAATTGGTTGAATAACAGCCATTAATCATCAAAAAATAGAAACAGCAGAATTGTCGGCAGGTTCTTTTCCGGAAGAACAAGCCGCAAACACGTACAACAAGCTAGAGAAAAGGAAAAGAAAGATTCATGCTATACTCCACCATAAATGACAATGCAATACAATTTAAGGCGACAGCCTTGAATAATGATGAAATTAAAATTAATATTGAAGACATACAAGGCTTCAAAGAAACAGTAGAAAGTCTTAGTAAAAAAAATATCACTGGTATTCATATGAAGACAAGCAGACCAGAGACATGGCCAGATGATTACCTCCGACAACACAACCCCAAAAAAATATTAAACAAATTAAAGCAGCGAAAATTAATGTATACTAATACAACTAATATGTTGAAAAAGGAAAGAGTTTCAAAAGGAGAAGGAAAATATGAAGTCAACAAAAAAACTACTACCTTTATTCATGTTGAGTTTTGATCACAGAGTAGACATCACAAACATCTATGAAATTAAGACCATTCTAGGCATGACTGTCAAGATTGAACCTATAAGAAAGTCACGTTTAATATCACATTGCAGACGATGCCAGCTATATGAGTATACTCAAAAGTTCTGCAGTCGTGAATCAATATGTGTGAAATACACAGGCAAACATCAAACCAAAGAATACAGAAGAACCAATGAAACAAAACCGGTGCGGTAAAAAACATCTAGGCGACTATAGAGGGTGCGTGATAGCAAAAACGTTCCATCAAAGAAGAAATAAAATAGAAAGACATCCACTTAAAACTTACCCATAAATTAGTGAAGAAAAAATCTATGCACAAAGCCTCGGCAAGGTGGAAGAACCAACCACTTCGCAAAAGTTCCACCAATGAACTCTTATTAATGCTTATATAAAGGCTGAACAAACAAGAAAAGTTGCTCAACTTATTTTCTGAAAGAATGTAAAATCTAGAAGATAGTCACAGATCAACCAACGTCTAGAAAGGAAATCGGTAGACAAATCGCATGGGATGCTAACGGGATTAGTCAAAAACAAGCAAAAGTGCAAATATTACTTGAAATTCAGAAAATAGATGTATGTGTCATTTCTAAGACTCATCTGATAAAACAAGGTTATATTAAATTTAGGGGATATACATTCTATAATACTATCCACCCATCAAATGCAGCAAGAGGAGGTAATGTAATCATAATAAGGTACTATATTTCTCACTACGAAGAAGTAAACATGGAACTTGAGGAATATCAAGTAATATCACAAACAATTAACACAAAAAAGGGAAAAACACTAGGCGTAATCTCAAGAATACTCCAAGACAGAATCAAAAGATAGAAAACTATCTCAATGTCTTAAATAATTTAGGTGACAAATTTATAATAGGCGGTGATTATAATGCCAAAAAGACACTGTGGGGTTTAAATTAACAACAACCAAAGGAAAACATCTGCATAAAGCAGCCACTGAACTAGGATGTCTCTACCAATCAACGGGAAAGCCTACATACTGGCCCACCGATCCCAAAAAGATTCCAGATCTACTGAACGTCTTCATTACTAGAAAAATCTCATCGAACTATATGAATGTTGAGGATAATTTTGATGCAGACTCAGACCACTCGCCTGTTATTAACATTGAGCGAATGCATCATTAAAAAAGAACTTAAACCACCATTATTTAACAGATACACTAATCGGGAGTGATTTCAAGAAGACTTGATCAATCGCATGCAACTGAATGTACAATTTAAAACTGTGGAGCAATTAAATCATGAAGCAGAGAAATTTGTAGTTGATGTGCAGCAGGTTGCTTGGAAAAACACCCCTGAAATCAAAAGGCTAACAGCTGGAAATAACTGCCCTAGAGAAATCAAAGAACCAGTAGTCCAAAAGAAAAAACCAAGAAAAAGATGGTAATAAACAAAAGTACCAGAAGATAAAAATAAAATAAATAATGTTATCCAAAAGTTAAGTAGAGAAGTCACTAACTATAAAAATGAAACTGTATCAATTACATGAGTAACATAATAGGTGACAAGGAAATGAACTACTTCTGGAGAGCCACGAAGAAACTGAACTAACCATGTATGCACAATCCGCCAATTAGATCACATAATGGAAATTGGGCAAGAGACGATCAACACAAAACAAAAATATTTGCCAGCTATTTAGAACAAATTTTCAAACTAAATGCAAATGAAAACCATTTTGAAGGTAATATGGTGCCTGAACAGAACAGAGAAGAATTTACTTTAAAACCTGTAACTCTAGATGAGATAACGAAGGAAATCAAAACTAACATTAATCCTAAGAAAACACCGGGCTATAACCTCATAACTGGGGAAATATTGAAGAAACTACCAAGAAAAGCAATAATTAAAATTACCCATCAAATAAATGCTGCATTTCGTTTGAAACTTGTACCTGATGTCTAAAAAATAGCTGAACTAATCATGATTTCCAAACCAGGCAAACCTCCAAATGAGGCTTCATTATATAGACCAATCTCGTTACTATCAATCGTGTCAAAGTTATTTGAAAAAGTATTCCTAAAACATATCATTAAAACCAATAACTTAACACCTGCGCATCAGTTTGGATTTCGGGAAAAGCACGTAACTGTTAGAATTCTATATATCCGGAACAATGTTTCGAGTTAAACAAGAAGACGAATATTCCAGTATGAGAGAAATAAAGGCAGACGTACCCCAAGGAAGCGTTTTGGGACCAATCCTCTATTTATTGTACACCTGTGATATTCCTCAAGTAGAAAATGCTACTATTGCGACCTTTGATGACCACACATCTATCCTAGCTATTGGTAACAATAGTGAAAAAGCAGCTAGAAAGCTCCAACAAGCAAGTCACAATATAAATCTCTGGACAAAAAAGTGGTGAGTCAAAATTAACAAAAGCAAGTCAGTACATGTTAACTTTGCCCATACGCAGAAGACATATGAACCAATAACAATCAATAGTACAAAAAATCCAAATAATAAAATAGCAAGGTATTTTGGAATGAACTTGAACGTGGAGTTCGATAGGTGGAACATGTAAAAAAGAAAAGAACTCGACATCAAATAGAAAATGTTTTTATATTTAATGATTCTTAGAAGAAAATCCCAGTTATCAATATACAATAAACTAGTGCTCTATATAAACAAATATTAAAATCCATATGGACCTAGGGGATTCAGCTATGGGGTTGTGCAGCTAAGGAAAGTGTTGTGCAGAAGAGAAAATATTATATTATCAAATATTTCAAAATAAAGTCCCTCGGAATATCGTGACTATCCCTTCACTATCGGAATGACTATTTACATAGAGACTTGAACATTCCAACAGTTAAGGAAGAGGTCAGGCGATTTGCAGAGAAGCACGAGGAAAGACTCCATATCCACATGAACGCTGAGGTATTTCAGCTTTTGGAAACGCCCATCAATCGGGAAGACTTAAAAGGACTAAACTGTTTCAGTTGGCTTAATGTGTGGATCGCATTAAGACGATAAAATTAGTGTTTATTTTAGAAACTAAGGATGATCATTGGGGCAACTTAAATAAGTACTTAGTCTTAGAATTCAAAAACAAATTTAGATTAGTCGAATACCGACTAGTAACACTATTATGATAATAATAAAAAATAAATAAATACATAAAATGTCCTGCAGGTTGTTTTATTATTTTATTATAATTAAATTTATGTTGTCCCAATTTTAAAGTGAAATAGAAAACAGCCTATGTTTTCTGATTATTTTGTCAACATTGTTCTTATTATAACCATTAAATTGGGCCACCTCTCTAATCGATTTTAGCTCTTTGTTATATCTAACTTGGTTTAAAGAAAAATTAATTATTCTATCTACCATATAGTTTAAACAAGCCGTTTTGTTATGGAAACTATGATTTGAATAGTTAGGAATGTATGGAAGTAGTGATGTTAATAAAACATAGTTTAGTTTTAGGATTATATTGAATCATCTCCTGATGATGGTTAACGAAACGTGCGTCGAGAAATTTAGAAAAAATTATTTGGTGTTTAGTGGTAAATCTCTTCGAGTTTAACGTTTCACACCGAAGGTTCCAGTAGATTTATTGATTTACAGTGCTAGTAATAGTCAACTAAATAACAAAAAAAACATAAAAAACTTTTCGAACTACCCGGTGGTTTGTTTGATCGTACAAAAGCATTTAAGATCGATTTATTACCGGCTTTAATATTTAATTACCTAACCATCAAAAAAGGACGTTTAATCCTAAATGACGACGAACCAGTCTTGTCAGTTTTCTAATTTGGACGAATTATCTCGATATAATCACGTATATAACCAAATGAAATAGAAAATAGCGTAATTATTCTGTCAACATTGTTCTTATTATAATCATTTACTTGGGCCACCTCCCTAAGCAATTTTAAATCTTCGTTATACATATATATATATATATATATATATATATATATATATATATATATATATATATATATATATATATATATATATTATCATCATCATTATCAGCCGCCCGTGTCGATCCAATGCAGGATGAAGGCCTCTTCAACATGCTTACAACTTTCACGTCCTGGGCTATCCTCTGCCACTCTGGTCCAGTCCAATATACTTAACGATGTCATCAATTCATCGTCCTTCCGGTCTTCCTCGCGGAGTTTGCGATCAAGCGGCATCCACTCCAGGGTTGCCCTGGTTCATCTGTCATCCCATCGCCTCGCTATATGGCCTGCCCATCTCCATTTCAATCGCTTTACTTTTCCAATGATCTTTTTTTTCAATGAACTTTACTGATCCATGCGCAGGACTTTCCGTCTCGTCTTGTAATGCCAAGCATACATCTTTCCATTCCCCTCTGTGCTACCCGACGTTTTTGAATTGATTGCGATGTGAGTATCCAGGTTTCACTTCCGTATGTCATAACGGGTAGAACGCACTGATCGAAACTTTTTTTTCAGGCAAAGTGGGAGTCTGCTCTTAAACACAATGCCTAAAAATGCCATTGAATCCTCTGCCCAAGATATATAAATCTCCAAATCTCTTCCTAAAACTGAAATACTTCTGTGCTGAGCGAAGTTATTGAACATAACCTGGCTCTTTTTCAGGTTTATTTTCAAGCCAAATGGTTCACCAGCCCTTTGCAGTTCTTGTATGTTTTTGCAGCTCCTCTGGGTCTTGTAAAAGGATATCATCTGCAAATCTAAGATGGTTTAAGTTTCCACCATTGATCTTTACACCATCCTGTTCCCAATCCAGTTTACGGAATACTTCTTCAAGGCTAGCCGAGAAAAGAATAGGCGATATTGCGTCTACCTGTCGTACACCTCGTTCTACATGAATTCCCACTTTATGATCATCAAGGTGAATTGTCGCTGTAGCTCCATCATATATCGATCCTAATAGGTTTACATATGCTTTATCTACCTCTTGGCTAAGCAGTGTATCCATTATCGCATGCTTTGAGATGGAGTCAAATGCTTTTTCGTAGTCGATAAAAGCCAAGCACAGTGGCATGGTGTATTCGTTATGCCTTTCTATGGCCTGCTGTACAACCTGGATGTGATCCATTGTACTGAATCCACTTCTGAATCCTGCTTGTTCTCTTGGTTGTGCGTCATTCATTTTTTTAATATTCTTTTAAAAATTATCTTAGTGAAAACTTTGTACATTACTGATAGGAGGCTTATTGGACGGTAGTTCTTTAAATCTTCCTGTGCTCCCTTTTTATGTAAAAGGATCACTTCTGCATTTTTCCATATGTCAGGTACTTTTTGTTCTTTGAGGCATTTTGAGTATAATTTTGCCACTGTTTTATATAACGTCCGACCACCAGCTTTTAGCATTTCGACAGTGACACTATCCTTTCCTGGAGCCTTGCCGTTTTTCATTGATTCTATAGCATTTGTTACTTCCTCCACTAGGATATCTAGCATTAATTCTTCCGTGGGTATTGTTGTCTTTGATTGGTTTTGATTTTCATATAACAGGGAATAAAATTTTCTGACAACCTCTAACATTTGTGTACGCGCCCTGTATACTGTGCCATCCTCACGCCTTAAGGCATATATTTGCGTTCTTTTATTTCTCAACTTCTGTTTAGCCTTGTTAATTCTTTTGTTTTCTTCCAGGGTTTTTTGCACTAGCTGCAAAATATATGCTATATATATATATATATATATATATATATATATATATATATATATATATATATATATCTGTATATAATAATAATAATAATACATAGGATTGTTAAGGACACATATACATAAATATATATATATATATATATATATATATATATATATATATATATATATATATATATATATATATATATATATATATTTATATATATATATATAGGGTCACTCCTGGCGGATAGGTCAAAGCAGAAGCCTCCGACTAACATGATCCAAAATCTGCCAACCCCCATTGGACCATCGTGGCAGATTACGGTTCATACCTTCAACATGATATTTCAATATGACAGTACAACCTCAAACACGGCCCTCATTCCCCGGAGGCCAAGGGGCAACTACTTAAGGTAGCGGGAAGACCTGCCCCAAGGCAGAGGGTACTAAGAATCGCCGGGTTAGATCAGACTGTTATTGGACTTTTGACATTGCAACGCTAAATATACGGACTATGAAAACGGAGGCCCATATTGCAAGAACTGTTAATCGAACTTGACAACATATATTGGGATATTATTGAGCTCTGTGAAACACGAAGAAAGGGAGAAGAGTTAGGACAGTGTAGTAAAATTTGAAAGTACATCTGACTGATTATTCCAATGCGTCATTCAGCTGAATAAATAGTTTAGGCTTCAAATCGTCCAAGCTTATGCACCAACTATAAGCCATATGGATGAGGAAATTCAGGAACTTTATGATGAAGTGGCCCAGCTTTTATACAAGGAGAAATGTAGGTACAAAATCCTGATGGGTGAGTTTAATGCCAGAATTGGAACAACAAGAACTGACGAAAATGCAACTGGCCCATATGGAACTGGTGAGCGTGACAATAGAGGTGACAGATTGGTTGATTTTGCTGAAGGACAAGAAATATATATTATGAATTCGTTCTATAAGAAAAATATCAAAAGAAAAGGGACATGGAAAAGTCCATCTGGGCTCACAAATGAAATTGACTACATCATGACCAACGATAAAACAATATTTCCAATTCTACTGTCCTTAACAATTTTAATGTTGGAAGTGACCACCAGATAGCACCAGAAGAAAAATGTCTCAGACAAAAATTTCCAGTGAGACCATTGATTTAATGAAGAAACGGCGGACAATGAGAAATGCAGGTAGTCCAGACTCCTTGGCAGGGTCGGGTACACTGAGCTCTGCAAAACTATAAGAAAACGTATCAGAGAAGACACGCGCCGATTCAACATGCAGCTAGTGCAAAAAACCCTGGAAGAAAACAAAAGAATTAACAAGGCTAAACAGAAGTTGAGAAATAAAAGAACGCAAATATATGCCTTAAGGCGTGAGGATGGTACAGTATACAGGGCGCGTACACAAATGTTAGAGGTTGTCAGAAAATTTTATTCCCTGTTATATGAAAATCAAAACCAATCAAAGACAACAATACCCACGGAAGAATTAATGCTAGATATCCTAGTGGAGGAAGTAACAAATGCTATAGAATCAATGAAAAACGGCAAGGCTCCAGGAAAGGATAGTGTCACTGTCGAAATGCTAAAAGCTGGTGGTCGGACGTTATATAAAACAGTGGCAAAATTATACTCAAAATGCATCAAAGAACAAAAAGTACCTGACATATGGAAAAATGCAGAAGTGATCCTTTTACATAAAAAGGGAGCACAGGAAGATTTAAAGAACTACAGTCCAATAAGCCTCCTATCAGTAATGTACAAAGTTTTCACTAAGATAATTTCTAAAAGAATATTAAAAAAATGAATGACGCACAACCAAGAGAACAAGCAGGATTCAGAAGTGGATTCAGTACAATGGATCACATCCAGGTTGTACAGCAGGCCATAGAAAGGCATAACGAATACACCATGCCACTGTGCTTGGCTTTTATCGACTACGAAAAAGCATTTGACTCCATCTCAAAGCATGCGATAATGGATACACTGCTTAGCCAAGAGGTAGATAAAGCATATGTAAACCTATTAGGATCGATATATGATGGAGCTGGCAGATTTTGGATCATGTTAGTCGGAGGCTTCTGCTTTGACCTGTCCGCCAGGAGTGACCCTCCCAGGAACTTAGACTCCATACGGCATAGCTCAAAACTTCATTGCCCTTTCAAACCCTTTTACCACGACAAGGTCTGATGCAGAAATATGTATATGTATATATATGTATATATATATATATATATATATATATATATATATATATATATATATATATATATATATATATATATATATGTATATATATATATATATATATATATATATATATATATATATATATATATATATATATATATATATATATGTATATATATATATATATATATATATATATATATATATATATATATATATATATATATATATATATATATATATATATATATATATATATATATATATATATATATATATATATATATATATATATATATATATATATATATATATATATATATATATATATATTCCATCCAGCGGCCAAGACCTAAATTTGATGCAGACAAAATAAATGTTGGGAGGCAACTAATAGTACAGAATCCTACTTATCGTAATCCAGCTTAAATGCTGTGTTTGCTTCAAGAGATAAAATTGCCAAAGCTGAAAATCTTTGCTGACTCAATGTACTTCTTAAATATTTTTTTATTAGTTTTAATTTTAAAAAGCCGATGCTGTACCTTACTTCCTGTCAGTGAAGGCTGAACTTACTGGTACTGTTAACAAAATTCTAATGACAATATAAATATTTGGGTAAATTTCTTTTTTAATTTCTGTTATATATTGGAGCAGCTGTTTCACATTATTAATGAAGTTGGGTAAATTTGGGATTATTGTTTGTAATTCTTCATATAATTTGTAAGATTGGAAGTCACTGCTTTTACCTACTCGCAAGACTGCGTATAAATCTTGAGAGTTTCTTAATATATGTTCTTTACTTTTTTAAATCTTAGAGAAAACCACCATTTTAAAATGTTCATTTAAATATATATATCTCTTGAATCCATACTGCTTACTATGGAATCAATCATGGTGTTAAAAAAAATTAGTTTCGTACCGACTTTTGGGAAACTGTAGACGTTCATCGCTGCTTTCATAATCGAACATCATTTTCTTTTTGGCTTTTATTTTTAAAGTCTTTTGGCAGATCATAATTGCTTTTCTCAATAAATTGACGAGCGTCAAACAAGCAATTTTGTCGAACCCAGTTTGTCGATATTCTTTGATCCAGTCACAAAATATACGCCAATGTTCAAAAACAATGCTTATATAAATTGTACAGATTATCATAAATTGCTTATAATATTAACAAGCGATAATATTTCATAACATGAATGTAATGATATGATAAATTCTAAGCTGAGTGTTTCGTTAAAAACCGAATCACAATCACTGAGTGTGTTTGATCCTTCCGTGTGTTTTTTTAAGATTTCAATGTATTCAATGTCATCATCAAATTGCAATAATATGGCCTTCACTGCCTCGATACTGCTTTCCTACCTTGTGTCTGATAAAGACTTTATAGTAAGCTTTAATTTGCCTTCGGTTATTTCCCAGCATTTGCTGGATATTGAAAATCGCAAATAAATTTTCTGATTAAAATCAAAACATGTTTTTTCCGCCACAAAAACATTAGCTGCGTCTACCGACAGTAGATTCCAGCTATATTTATTGGTATTATTTATAGTATTTGCACCATTATCCATCCTTAGCCACAACAGTTTTGAATATCTAATCAATTTCAATTAGAATTGAAGTTTATAGTTGATATATTACAAAATCTTAAAACAACTAACATTTGTTCACCTCGATTATAGTCTCTAGTGCAGTCAAGTAAAATCACGGTCAATCATTGTCAATCTACGGCCGGAATCTGAAGCGAACTTAACAGAAAGAGTTGGAGAGCAAGAAGTTGCGTTTAAGTTGGCATCAGATTGTTTAGTAAGTTTAGTTCAACTTGACTTCTATAATTGCTGGTCAGTTATTAACGTTAAGTTGATCGAATGTTTTATTTCAAGGTAACTGCAAGTCTTGCTGCCAAGTAGCTTCTAGTCTTAGAAGAGAGAGGCCTTAGATTCACATCAACTTGCACGCAAACAGTTACCCAGAGAGAAGTTGCCATAAACTTGGTATCAAGTTGGTTGAAAAATCACTTCAGTGCAAGTACTTGCTGAACAAGTGTGGCTATTAGGTAGAGTAGGTTTTTAAAAAACGTATGTGGTAGGTTAGTATTGCCAAATACTTGCTAGTCGGTGGGACTTTTATGATGATCCTTTTATGATGAGTACATTTTTTACCCCCGATCGCGGCTTATAATGGTCCTAGCTATATATTTTTAACGAGTTAAGAAAACTGCATAAACCTACGAGGCGCGAGACCTCGCGGAATGTATGGAAGTAGTTATGTTATTAGAACATAGTTTAGTTTTAGGATTATATTGAATCATCTCCTGATGACGGTTAACGAAACATGCGTCGAAAAATTTAGAAAAAGTGATTTAGTGTTTAGTGGTAAATCTCTTCGAGTTTAGCGTTTCACACCGAAGGTTCCAATAGAATTATTCATCTACAGTGCTAATAATAGTCAACTGAATAACAAAAAAAACTCGGTTTATAATTTAGCCGCAAAATACGGAAACTTTTCGAACTACCCGTTTGTTTGTTTGATCGTACAACAGCTTTTAAGATCGATTTATTACCGCTTTAATATTTAATTATTTAACAAGCAAAAAAGGACGTTTGACCCTAAATGACGACGAACCAGTCCTTGCCAGTTCTCTAATTTGAAGGAATTATCTCGATATAATCACGTTCAAAGGTTCAGTTTTCGATATTGAAGAGCTTGAATAAACTGAATTTAACTTGGAGGGTCGAAGTTAGAAGTTATTTTCCTGTTTAACGGAGTATAAATCAATAACTGAATCGTGGATTATTGTGTAAACATATCAGTATCTATTTTATAATTCAGCTGCCACGCCAGTAAAAATATCGGGTCAATAAAAGAAAAGCAGGTAATTTCAGAAATGGTTTGCATTCATGACAATACAATTTAAAGAACGTCGTTTTTATAAAACATATCCTCAGTTTTTGAGCCATAATTCTGGAAGTTAGGTTTTATTCAAAATGTTGATAGCCGAGAGATATTCTATGGTGTGATTCTGTGGTCCTCCTTCACAACTCAATGATACCGAATGAAAACTGTTTAACGCTAAGCCACCAAATTCATCCAACTTTGTAGGACACAAATGAATTTTAAAAAATATCACATTTTAGCACAAATGGAAATTCCAGAAACTGTAACGAAAACAAAAATCAACTGAACCAAAAAGACCCAATCCAGCCCAAAGTGAAAATCTTGCCACTTCTGAGTAGTTAAAGAGAACCAGTGTACAAAAACAAAGGCACTATTCATAAACATATATACATAAATCAACGATATAAACATATTTAAATGGATGGAAATCAATATGAACTCTGGATAACAAAATACTACTTTACATAGACCAAAGTCATAGAGCCAATCTGGACCAATGGCATTCAACTATGTGGATCAGAAGCATGCTCTTACATTGAAATTTTATGGAGATTTTGAAAACAAAGTTAAGCGTATAATCGTAGATGCTCCAAGCTCCAAGATATGTGCCAAATTTCATCATCCAGCGAGACATTCCAGTATCATCCATCAAATAATAATTTAAATAATATAGTGAAAGATACAATAAATGACTAACAGTACATAATAATGCATTAGCTAACCAGTGCTTCGTGCTTCGTGACGGTGTACAAAGACTCAAAATATCAAGAAAGCAAAAACTTGAAAATACCAAGTGAGATTTTGGCGAAACGCCACCAAAAATGGGAAAATTCATCAAATAAACAAATTTACACCCGGAAAAATATTTCTATTATGTCACTGTCAAACTGTCAAGTCGCTGCGTGGTTCAGTTTGTGAATGGCAGCTATTTAAATAGAACAACTTTTGTGATTTTACGACAATGAAAAAATTAATACCGCACAGTGATGAAATACTTATGTTGAGATTATAACGGAGCTGAGCGAAGTTTATGGAGGCTCTGCACCCTCGTTATCAACCATAAAATATTGGACAGCTGAAGTCAAGCTATACAAGCATTTTCAAGTCATCCAAATGAGGTTACCACTTCAGAAATGATTGAAAAAATCCACGATGTCATAATAAGTGATCAGAGAGTGAAAGCGAGTGAGATTGCTGTGAGCATCTCAAATGAACGTGTGTAAAATATTTTAACAAATTATTGCTCACAATTAACACTAAACACACAGTGGTAGTTGGTCCATAAGGGCACGTGGGCACGTGCCACAAATAAATTGTTTTGTTGTTTTCCGTGCATTTTGGCGATTTTGATCTTGACAGGATTAAACACGGTGTTAATGATTTGAAACATTTGGACGCAAAGATAAAATCGCATTCTATTTCACAAACACATTTGAAAAATGAGCTAGAAATTAGTAGTTTTAAAGTAGTGTTTGAGAATGTAAAATCGTTTTACGAAACTATAGTCACACAAATTTTGTTTAAAAATAAAAGTGATAGATAACAAAGTAAAAAATTGTTTTATTCCTTTTTAAAAAATTAACTATCACAATGTAACGGACAAATCAATCAATAATTAGAAATTAGTAAATCGGGGAAGACAGACATTCGTTCTCAACTCAGTAGTGCATATCGGGACTCTATTAAAAAGCACAATAAAACTGTTGATAGCAATCGTTACATATTGTCTAAGTTAATTGACGGTATAAAATTTTGTGGGGCATTTGAACTTGCCTTACGTGGGCATGACAAAACCTACACTTTAGAAAATCCTGGCATTTTCAGAGGCTTAGTAAATTTGATGCCCAAAATAGACAGTATTTTAGAAGCTCATTTAAAAAAATCTCAAAATAAATTATTTGTAGGCATTTTCAAATAAATTCAGAACGAATTACTGGATTCAATGTTGCATGTTTGTCGTGATTTATTAAAAAGAGGAAATTCACACAGTAAAATATGTTGTCATAAAGGCCGATGAAACAACCTATACATCTACTCAAATGTAGATGGTTTTTATAATCAGATATATTAAAAATGGCGAAATTTACGAGAGATTCTGGGACTTTTTAATACCAAAAAAATCACACAGCAGATGGAATTGCAGACGAAATTCGGACGGTGCTAAGCGAGTTAGGGGTAGAAAAAGAACATAAGAAACTGATAGCCCAAAGTTATGATGGGGCTTCCGTGATGAGAGGTACAGTTGGAGGAGTACAAGCTAAAATTAAAAATATTTATCATAATGCACAGTATATTCACTGCTATGCTCACCAATTAATTCTAATAATTGAGAGGTGTTGTATAATAGAAAAAGGTGTAAAGGTGTTTTTTGCAAATCTGTGTGCATTTCCCGCTTTCTATTCTCGATCATCGAAAAGAACAAATGTTCTGCACAGCGTCGTGAAAAAGCGTCTACCCAGTGCGGCCCCTACCAGACGGAACTTTACGTCTAAACATGTGAATACTGTTTATATTTACAAAGAAGAATTGTAAACATGCCTTGGAGAAATTATTTACGCCGAGTCGGTTAAAAATTCTATTAATCAAGCTCAGAGATTAATAAATTATTTGGTGGATAACAATTTTAAATTTTAGTTGTTTTTCTTCAATAAAAGAATGCATCACTGAGACATTTTCTTTGATCAACTGCAAAGCAGGCAACTAGATGCACTTAAAGTTAAAAAGAATTTGGTAACTTTTTCAACAGACGTTCAAAATATTAGAAACAATATATAATAATTTGGTAACTTAACTGGTGAAGAATCTACAACGATCAAAGAGAATCGCAGAAAGAAACGGAAACTTACTGACAAGGAGGACCCCAATCCGAATGTCAGGATATGCAAGGAAATCTGTGATACCTTAACCATACAGGTTCATGAACGTTTTAGTTTCGATGTATACCTAACTGTTACAAATTTATTTGAAACTGAAAAATTTGGTGAATATCGAGCCGTCTTTCCAAATCAAGACATCAAAACTGTGTGTAACCTGTTTGCAAATGTAAATTACTTAAAATTAAAAAATAGACTCTCGGTAATGTACGCACGGGTCGATTTTATGAAACACAGTGGGGCTGCGCCGCTCTTACAAATGTTTATCCAAAATAATTTAACATCAACATTTTGTGAATCTGTGGAATTGCTGACTGTTTTGTGTACCGTCCCTATGATGACTGTGGAAAGCGAAAGATGGTTTTCTACCATCAAACGAATCAAAACATTTCTAAGTAGCACTATGGGTCAGGAATGGCTGTGCGCATTAATAATGCTATCTATAGACATTTTGAGGACTAGTTGACGCTAGCGCGTCTGCCATGTTAAGAGGGTGTTAATGTGAAAGTTTCGGGCACTTTATATATATATATATATATATATATATATATATATATATATATATATATATATATATATATATATATATATATATATATATATATTATATATATATATATATATATATATATATATATATATATATATATATATATATATATATATATATATTATATATATATATATATATATATATATATATATATATATATATATATATATATGCTTCCTAAAGCTCCAACCCTTCGTCCACGTCGCAGGAAGCGGACAATGGCTGAACCCGAACGTTTATTTCAGGAACAGACGGCTAACAAGGCTCTGGCAGAAAAAAAACCCAGGTCGCGTCTGCAGTGGCAACAACCGGCAACCTGGTCGGCGTCTGTTCACCCAGAGGGTGCGGCCGTACACCACACTCCAAGAACGAACAATCCCTGGTTCTAAACTCCCTGCGGAAACACTGCACCCACAAGCTTATAAGCAACCATGACTCGTGCAAGTAATAACAATGATACTATCAAAGTTATCTACTATCAAAGATACTATATATATATATATATATATATATATATATATATATATATATATATATATATATATATATATATATACTATAATGATACTATCAAACTTATGATATTATTATTATGATATTACAAAGCTATCAGGAAGAACCCAATCATCTGCACGTTCGTGGACTTCAAGAAAGCATACGAATGCATCGACCGAAAATCTTTGTTCAACATTCTAGAAGAACAAGAACTCGACCCCAAAACACTACGATTGATCAAGCAGATACTGACTGACACGCCAAGGAGATGGGTTATCCCCACTCCTCTTAAACCTGGTCCTGGACAAAGTCATAAGGGAATGGGAAAAAGAACTGAAAAATCAAGGACACTGGAAACCAAAGCGACTCGGACGATCCAAAAACAACATAGAAATATCATGCCTGGCCTTCGCAGACGACCTAGTCATACTCGCAGACAATAAAAAAAGGGCAACCAAACAGATCGAAGTCTTCAATGAATGTGCAGAGAAAGTTGGCGTACAAATCTCCTTTCAAAAAACCGAATTCTTCTGCTCAAAATTAGATGTCCAAAATTTGAACACCAAATGCGGCAAAATAAATAAGGTTACTAACTTCAAATGCCTGGGCGAGATCCTCGAACCCACAGTAGGAGAGAAGACAGCACAGAAGATGAAGAGGGCATACGGCAAGACACACCATATCTACAATAAGAAATGCCGCCAATAATATCCACACACGCAAAAATAACTCCAATACAGTATCAAACCAGAAGTACTATACGCAAGAGAGACACTTACACTTCATACAAAAAGCGGCATAGAAAACATACTAAAAGAAGAACGCAAAATTATGAGGAAAATTATCGGCACAAAACTGACAAAGGAATGATACAGATTACATTCTCGAAAGACCACAAAGAGAATGTCCAACGTAGCGGCGGGCATAAGAAAAAGAAGGTTGAAATCCTATGGACATATTAGTAGACTCCCACCGACAAGACTCACTAACAGAATTCTTACATACATACAAGGAGTCCAGTCAACAGTACCATGGATCACACAAGTCAGAGCTGATCAGGGAAAGGCACAAATGGGTCCGACAGAGATTGAGGATAGAAGATCGTACAGAAACAAAATACATATGTGGAACCTTGCATCAGAGAGCGAAGTTTCGAGGAGATCGGGAACAAAGTGGACTGAGGAGAGAAAGGGAATCCACGGAGAAAGGATGAGGGAGGTGTGGAGGATCAAAAAGTACACTCGAAAATTAGTCAGAATGCTTTGCGTGATCCAACCGGGCCTATACGCACCTAATAATATATATATATATATATATATATATATATATATATATATATATATATATATATATATATATATATATATATATATGTATATCGCCGATTAAATTAGATACATTATGAACTTGAAATTGTCTCGAGAATGCGCTAAAAACTTGCTTGTCTTCTTACTGAGTTATATAGCTTCGCAATAATTTCAAGTATACTAAAATCCAGAAACAAAAAGCAGTAAACATAATGGTATAAGAGTGTTTATAGTCCTGTTCATGATATAATAAACTAATGCCAAATGCGAAATACAAACCTTCATACTGTTTGTTTCAAACAAAGTTGGATAATACGAATAAAATAGCTGAAAATATAAATTTCTCCAAATATATATGATAAATGCAGATGGAACGCGATAAATCCATTAAGTTTTAAAACTGGAATTATAAATAGTATTAAGTTGGTAAAGCCGGCCCGTTCAACATTGCACGATGTAATAATATATCATTTATTTAACAAACAAAATTAATTTCTAAACTATATTGAATAAATCAATTGAAACGTCAGATGCTTAATGACGAAAAACGTATGTTGGTATTTTTTAACACACTCCTCTTCAGTAATGATGTTCCCTTCCAAAGAACTCTACATCAACTAGGTAATATTATAATCGAAAGAGTCCAAGTCTGCTGAATATTCGTGGTATGTAAATAAAGTAATGAGACTGATGGCGTAGCGTTCGATCTGGAAATAATGTTGGAAGGGAGGCAGGTCAATATCTGATGCAGATGGCGAGTCTGAATTCTTTAGAATCACTTTGGGTTCACCGGTTTGTGAACCGGATTGAAAAATAGCCAGAATGAGCAAATTAAATATCAACTAAACATCAAAATCAAACGGCAATCCAACATGTTTACCGAGAGCTTCTTAAAAGATTTCGAAAAATGGTCATTCGTGGGAAACCGAACATTAATACGTTAACGACCATGTGTACCATACTGGTGCACACCCTGGTTTCTGCACGGACCGTGTAACCCTATTTGGGCACAGTAGACTGTAACGTTTCAAGTCATGTGGGTCTCACAGAGACGTAGCTACAAGGTTTTTAAATGTGTCATTTAGTTGGTATCGTTCCTATGAAACAAAAATTTGTCTTGGGTTGTTTTTTTTTGTATTTTTTTTATTTATTGTTTTATTTCTGACAACAAAAGCTGTCCCAGAAAGGTTGAAATTCCAACAAAAACAGGTAATGTTTCGAAACCATTAACCATGGTGGAATACAATACAACTAAAGGATTTATTGATATTTTCGATCAAAAAGCTTATAGTACGCCGCGGGATTAAATGGTACAGGAAAATTGTTGTTGAACTGTTGACAAACACTGTTCTAGTCAATTCCAGTTCAACGAAGTAACCGAAAAAATATGAGTGTCACTGAGTTCCGCGAAAATATCGTCTGTACTTTGTTGGATGTGGACAAACAACCCAAAAATAAAAATCAAGTCCCACATTTCATAGAGGAGAAGTAAAACCGAGAAAGCTGTTCTACTTACTCTAAAAAGTACAACGAAAAAATAAGGGCGCTAATCAGTTATGAAGAATGCCAAAACAGTATATTCTTTTTGTCCTGCGTGCTCTGAAAATGTGAGATATAGGGTAAAAGTCGGATAGTTGGATACATGCCCAGGTTTTGAATACACTATGTTGGTGGCGCTAGAGCTTTACTATAATTAGAAGTGCCCCTCCTGCAGGCCTTACTGCCATATAAACCATCGAAGTAGACGCATGAGTTTTGTCCGTGTGAGTAAAAATCTTCCCCGGCGATACTTTGACGGGCGTCGAAATTACATTGATAAGTAATTTCGATTGAATATTTTTATTACTGTTTGTGGTTTCAGTCAACTTTTTGTATCTTTGCATGCATTAGAGTTTAAATTACACTGTTTATTACGTTTTATTGTTGAATTGCTTTTATTTATTTCGCAAATAAAAAGGGCACTACTATCTGCAACTGTAAATTATTTAAGGAGTAAAGACAGATTTTTCCTTTTGGAAGTTATTCTAACTATAACTTGTTTTAAATAACATAAATACTTAACTACTTGATGCGTTCATAGATAGATAGATAGACAGAATATGCTTTATCTGTACGATACAAAGTAGGTATAGGAAAAACTATTTTACAGAGAGTTTCCAAAACTTATTACTAAAAACAATATTTTCAAGGCAACCCTAAGCTAACGAATACGTGTACGAAGTAGATAGGATTCGTAAGGGCGGAAAAAATAATATATAAATTGATGTTGGTTAAAAAAAATATATAAAATTTACAATCATAATAATAAGTAATACATATCGATATATAATAAATAATACATAGAATGAAATAAATACATATAATAGATATACATATCGTATAAGTAAACACTAATACTATAAATGTCAGTGTACAAAACTTCGAGTCAAAGAGAAATAAAATGATTTTTTACTTGTTTTTTGAAAATATTAATGGATTTTGCATTCTAATTTTCATTTTAGGTGAGCAAAATGCCTCGCAAGTATAAGCGAAAACCAGGCGTGGTACCGCGCCACATCAGCTGGACAGAAAATAGTTTAGCACTTGCGTTCGAAGAACTGGATAAAATTAAAAAGGAATCAACGAAATATCTCGAACTTACATACCTACTTATCTGATCTAATTGTAAAAATCAGGAAAATACCCTGTCATTGGATTTGAAAATTAAAAAAGACTGGTAGCTCATATATTAAAACTCGGAGACGCAGAATTTCCTCCTGAAAGAAATACAATTCTTGGATTAGCTTACCAGTTTGCCGAAAAGATGGGGTTAAAGCATAACTTTAACAACGAAACCAAAACGGCTAGACCGCAATGGTGAAAAAACTTTCTTGAAAGAAATCCCGAAATAGTTTTGAGACAAGCTGAGGGTTTATCAATTGAAAGAGCGACGGGTCTCAACAAAGCAGAAGTGGCAATATTTTTTGATCTCCTCACAACTGTCTTCACTGAGAATGATTTGCTGGATATACCGGGCAGAACATTTAATATGGATGAAACCGGTGTCCAACTCAATAATAAACCTGGCAAAGTATTAGCCAAAAAAGGTGCTAGAGCAGTTAAATCGCTTACTTCTGGTGAAAAAACGAGAAACAATTACTGTTGTTGCTTGTTACAACGCTATCGGCAATTTTCTCCCACCAATTCTGATTATCAAGGGAGTAAATAAAAAAACAAAGAGGGACTTCCGCCTTGTTCCAAAGTTTACATGCAAAAGAAATCGGCATATATTTTCTCGGACCATTTTTGTAAATGCCTGACTCAACATTTTATTCCACGCCAGCCGCTAGGAAAGGTATTACTAATTTTCGATGGTCATTCATCACATTCAAGTGCTGTCAATATGCTAGAAACTGTACAGGACAATGATGTGGTACTACTTTGCTTACCTAGTCACACTACTTCTGCTTTGCATCCATTAGATATATCAGTATTCGGACCGTTTAAAAAATATTATTATGCCGACACAAACAATTTCAGACGCACTAATCCACAAAAAAAACTGAACCGGTACAATTCAAGTCAGCTAATAGCCAAGGCGTGGATTGGAGCAGTTACTCCTGCCAATACAATAAGTGGTTTTCGCGGCAGCAGAATCTACCCAGTCAATTCAAATGCTTTGTCTGACGCTGAATTTGCTGTATCAGATATTGCATTGGAGGAACTTGCGCAAGAACGAGAGTCTGATTCTCTAAATGATCAAGTATCAGGCGTTTCTAGAGAGCCTGCGTTACGTGAGTGCGAACAGGAATCTGAGTCTGATCGAGGTATTGCACTAAATCAGCGGAACGAAGTGCCTCCACTAGGCGATAAAGTTCCAAGCGATGCTGATAAAAACAAACTAGAAAGTGCCTTAAATGAGGCTGAGCAGTATAGCGTGAACCAAAATCACACGCCACCTAGGCCATCTCTAAGCCTTTTGAATCTCAAGACTGTTTAGCCCTAGCAGATAGAGACATTGAAAATTACATCTCTGATGGTACTGAGCTATTCTTGCTCGTAAGTAAGAGAAGAATACAAATTTACAGTTCTGACAGTGAAAATGAAGAAAATGTTATAAGTTCAAAAACATTTAAAGAAAAAGCCACCGAAGGACTACTAATCAAAACGAAAAAGGACGAAAAATCGATAAAAGATATTGAAAAGATATTAAAAGTGTAAAACCCAAATAATAAAATTCGTAACGTAAAAGTAAAATTCAAAAATAGAAAATATGAATAAAAAAGTTTCAATTGAGGATTACGGCGCATAATGTTTTCAGAATTACAACTTTACTAAATCGAAATCAAATTGGATTCCATGTACGATGTGTCGAATGTGGATGCATGAAACTTGTACAATATTCAAAAACCATTGCATGATATGTGGAAAGTTGAAAATCCTCGTGATCGTTAATGCTAATGCCAAAGTTGATTGCCATATTGTTCTATCTTTAAGATAAATAATAATATTTTACTAAAAACTTACCTAAGTTAAAGTTTGGTGGCAATTTTTGTTGTATATTTATAGTTTAAAATGTTCAAACTTAATACTATTTTATAATGTTGATTAATATTTGGATTAGTACTAATAAAGGATCTCAGTAAATAATAAAGACTGATTATTTAAATTGATATAAATTTGTTTCTACCTAAAAAAAACTCATAGTGAGGCGTCTATCCCGGTACGAGGCAAGTATCACCCTAAGCATTTTTAACGTCCTATCCGTTACAGTAGGCAACTATCATTTTTTTGAGAGGCCAAATCAAATAGGATTTACTCAAAACCAATATTAATTATGTTTACAAAAATAGGCTACTATAAAAGATCAAAGGCCTATGTTTTGACATACATGTTGCATTATTTTTAGTAAGTATATATTTTTTAATAATTCAGTTTTTTTGAAAAGTGGGGCATCTATCCGGCTTTTACCCTATGTGTGTAACTTGTTTTTTCGAAAGCCATACTTATTTCGTTAAGTAGTAATGGCAAATACCATATTTAAATTTTTCTTTCGCTGGAATGTGATGTTACGTACACATAATAAAAATTACTACATAGTTTATTTTTTTAAATAAAATGCAAAATAAAAAATTTTCGGCGTGACCTAATATGGTACACATGGTATGTGTTACATTTCACTATTTTTTAAAATCAGACCACGCGTACCAATTTGGTGAACATGTTTTTTCATTCAAACCCCTTTCCAACAATATAAAATATATTGTAAAACTTCCTTTTTTCAAGATTTAACAAAAAAACTACCCTGGTCCAGGAATAAACATTAAAAATTTAGCACTGATCGTTTACGTGTTAAGAACGTGTTAACGTGTTAACTGACCAACTGAAGACTATTCCAGTATATGACAAACCGTCACCAGCGCTGTGTGGTTCCCCAAAGCAACTATTTTAAAGGAGACAATGTAGAATTAGAATTTCATCTGAATAAAACATCTTATGCATCAACATCATATATTAAGATGCATAAACCCAGCACGCTTAGATCACCAGTAATGTTAGAAAATATATAATCAGTACAAAATTACTATCTAAACCAGCATTGTTAAAATTGGTTTGCAAACGTCTAACAATTGTGCTACATCCGAAATTATTAAGCTTTCTCTTGAGAACTTTCCCTATTACCATCGTACGAGGAGAATTTTTTATGAAAAATAATAAATTTTTCGGCAATTTTAAAATCTCATTTTTCTTTTTCACTATATTAGGTATTCTTTTACTTAAAAATTCTAAGGTCTTTTCACTGGCATAACCGTTTTCCACTTTAACAGGTTTCCGTCTTTTATTTGGGGCATAAAAGTATAAGAACACTTTGTAAAGAAAAATTACTCATCAACGAGGCATTTATAAGTTGCCTGAAAGATATTCGAAGAATTTTAATATCGTAGTCATATGTTTTCGTACTTGTTTTTTTTTTTTAGTCAGTGGGGAATCATTATACCCTGAGTAACAAAAAAAAATAATCAAACTAAAAATATACTGACCGAATAGGTCCAGGTTTGTAAATATGAAACCGGAATTAGCCCATAGATGGCCCTAGCTGCCAATGTAGTTACCGTCAAACCGCGTCATTGGTGTCATTTCCTTGTTGACATCTGACAAAGATGTCGAACTTTGTACCTGGTAATTACGATTTGCGGACAGCATTGATTTTCTGTTACTATTTGAAGAAAACTGCTGCAAAATCGCATCAAATGCTTGTAGAAGCTGACTATGCTCTTTGTAAATGTACATAGTGCTTTAAAAAATTTAAAAGTGTCGATTTTGGTGTGAGAAACAAACAACGTGGAAGACTACCGAAAAAGTTTCGAAAAACAGCAAATTACAAGCATTGTTGGATGAGGATGATACTTAAATGCAACAACAACTCGCGAATCAATAAAATGTGACACGAGAATTCGTCTCTATATGTTTGAAAGCCATGGAAAAGATCCAGGAGATGGAAAAAATGGGTTCCACATGAACTGAATGAAAGGCAACAGGAATACCTAAAAACCACATGCGCAATGCTGCTCGCTAGGTATAAAAGAAAGTAATTTCTCCATCGAATTGTGACTGGCGATGAAAAGTGGATATATTTTGAGAATCATAAGCGTAAAAAATCATGAGTGAATCCAGACGAACCATCGACATCGGACGCAAGGCCAAATCGCTATGGACGGACGACAATGCTCTGATTGATTGAGGCGTTTAGTTTTGGAAATACTTTCGCATGTGGCTTAGTCACCAGACTTGGCTGCATCCGATTAGTACGTATTTGTATCAATGGGGCACACACTTGCCGAGCAGCGCTTCACTTCTTACGAAAATGTAACGAAAATGGCTCGATGACTGGTTTGTCTTAAAAGAGCAACAGTTTTTTTTGTGTGGCATCCACAAATTATCAGACCTGTGGGAAAAATGCATAGCTAACGATGGACAATACTTCGAATAAAATATTTTTTGTCATTTTCATACACTAAACGTGTATTTTCTATACAAAAATTCCGGTTTCATATTTACATACCTCGTAATTCCATATATTATAGAACATAATAATAAATAATAATAATAATAATAAATGCCTTATTTAATTAATTAAATGTTAATGGAAAGGGCGAAGTCTAGCTCAACTAGCCACTCATACTCAACCCGTATCCAAAAACCAATTACAATACAAGTACATAGTAAAAAAGAATAAAACAATTTTATACTTTGTTATCTATCACTTTTATTTTTAAATTTGTGTGACTATAGTTTCCTAAAACGTTTTCGTAAAAAAAATAAAAGTGATAGATAACAAAGTATAAAATTGTTTTATTCCTTTTTAAAAAATGAACTATCACAAAGTAACGGTCAAATCGATCACCAAATATATATTATATAGATCTAAGAGTAAAGTATATATATATATATATATATATATATATATATATATATATATATATATATATATATATATATATATATATATATATAAATAAAAATGTAAATATTCGTTGTTTAAAATCTTAAATCTTTGCTAGGAAAGTTCTTAACCCATTGGTTTGAAATTTTGACAGAACGACGCATTCGTATACGCCCATGTTTTATATATCTCTTATATAAATGTCAGATGTAACAAAAAGGCAATATGAAGTAGCAAGAAAAGTAGTGAAAAGGCTATGTAGAGGCAAGAAGCAAGATCAGACGGATGAAGATTTACGACAAATTCAAAAAAGATATGAGACTAATGAAATAAGAAATCTCTATCAAGAAGCCAAAAATAAGAAAGAACGCTGTACAAAACAACCAAAGCCCGTTAAAAGTAAGGATGGACACTTAGTAGGAGATATCGAAGGAAAACTAGGCAGATGGAGAGAACATTTTTGAAGACCTGTGAAGGGATGACATGACGAAAAACGAAGAAGACGAAACGGTGGGGGCCAGAATGAGAATGAGTTTGATCAGATAGTGGAAGTCCCTTCCGAAGAAGAAATTAAAGGAATAACAAAGAACCTGAAAACAACAAAAGCGCAGGTATCAATGGCATAACAGTGGAGATAATTAAATATGGAAGAAAAACATTATTTGCAAGATTATATGGACTGATAAAACGGATATGGGAGGAAGAAGAAATACCACATAGTTGAAAACAGCTCAAATCATAGGAGAATCACATTACTCAATGTAGCCTATAAGATTATTGCAAGAGCTAATAGCAGCAGATTTGAAATATATTTAAACGGACAAGTGGGAGAATACCATGGAGGGTGTCAAAAATGGATGTGCCATGCAAAACTACCCGTCTTGCATCTAAAACTCGAATCGCGCAAAATAAAAGTTGGTAACAATTAAATAGCCTCTATTTCCACAGTCAACGCTTTTGACCACTAATTACTTATCTTTTACATCGTACTTGACTTTTCGCCGAATACTACTTCTTCCTTTTTTTAACACGGCAACAATATCATAGAAACATAGAATATAATTATTCTAAAGTAAATGGGTTCTAACATCTTCCCACCCGAGACATGTTTAAATCTATTAAACATGACTCACAATATTTCTAAAGACCTTAACTAACAAAACAATTACAATAAACATAATATAAAGAAGATCTAACATTAATCAGAAAATTTTATGGGTGGTTTGATCTGGCACCCACTTCGCGTAACACTTAACTTCACTTCGGGTGCTCTGCTTTTATGCACACTCGTTCCCGAATCACAGTTACTACTTCCGAGTATGGTCACTCCCACGTTTTCACTCTGTGTTTCTATATAGCTATTGTCCTCGAAGCTAGGCAAACCTTCCACACTTTCCGTTATATCGGTCTCAACAATTGTCCCCTTTTAGTGGCGACCGTAACAACTCGAATTTGACCATCTTTTCCAGCTATGAGCTCTGTCACTAACCCAACAGGCCATTCTTAACGGTTATGCTGTTCATTTTCTATTAAAATCAAGTCTCCCACTCTTATCTTCCGATAGTTCTTTCTTGTAGTCCATAATCGTAATTGTCTCAAATATTCACTGCGAAATCTTTTCCGTAAGTCTTCAAGTAGCTTTTGTCTGTACAATACTTTCCTAGACACTGAAGACGGCATCACAATCAGGTACTCCAATCTCCGCCCGATCCCTTAGAAACATCACTGGGATTAAAGGAATTAGGTCGTTGTCAAAATTCCTACCAGACGTTCCCAAAATCCACCCCACCATGAAGCAGTCGGTGGATTAATTTTCCACTAATACGTTCCACACCACTACAACTTGCGAAAAGTCTATTCGCGAGAAAGTATTGTCCGTTCCAACAAAGTTTGTTCCATTATCACTGTATATGGTTTTCGGACGGCCGCGTCTGGCAATAAAATGTCTCAAAGCTTGTACAAAACTTTCGACCGACAACGATATGCAAAGTTCAAAATGTACTGCCCGACATATAGCACAAGTAAAAAGGCAGATCCATGCCTTTTCACCCTCTTTTAAATATAAAGGACCCGCAAAGTTTACTCCTGTTATTTCAAATGCTGTTGTATCGCGAACACGATCTACTGGTAGAGAAGCGGTATTCGCTACAAAAGGCTTAACATCATATCTTTTACATATTATACAGTTAGATATAGTCGATTTAATTGCACGTCGGCCCCCCAAGATCCAGTAATTTTCGCGTAAAATACTCATCAGCCCCTGTGAACGGACATGATATGTCCGAACGTGTTCCTAAGTTAATTGTTTTTCCCATGTCTGTTGCAGCAACAGTTTCGGTATCAAAGTAGTGGGACAGTTAAGCCGATGGGATCAAACACACGTTGAACCAATGAAAGCATTAACCTCCTGGTTACTAGTTCGTCTAAAAGCTTGTGAATATCTTCATGTTCGCAATTAACGCTTTATGTATCACCAGATTTGTCCCATATTAACCACAGTACTGGCGTGAGGTTTGCCGAACAATTCTGTTGGATTTTATGTGTGTACTCCTACCCTCTTAAATCAAATCTTCCTTCAGCCATAATAGAACTAGATTTTTCTATAAACGTTCTTAATTCATCTTCAGTTACTACGTAATTTATCTACGTAAAAACTATTCAAAAGTTTCAAAATAGTTGCTCCTGAATAAGGCATCTCCTTTGAGATTACCTGTTTCACCATTTCAGATAAATGATATTCTAACGTGGAACCCAAAAGAAACGAACTACTGCTGACACCGAACACTACACGAGGATGGCGATATATTTTCAGATTGCCTCCCTTATCAATCCATAGGAAGCGAGGAAAATCTCGGTCAGCTTTCTGTATACTGATTTGCAAAAATGCTTTGCGAATATCTGATATGATACCAATTCTATTTTGCGTAAATCTAATCAAAATAGAGGGAATTTGTTCTATCAAATTTAATCCCTTTTCTAAGCACTGATTTAAAGAAGGATGATCTTTTCCTTTGGCTGAAGCATCAAAAACCAGCCGCTTAATTACTGCTCTATGGGGTAAATAATGAGTTTCGCCTCCAGATCCGTTTTCAGAGATCTCTTCAACAATGTTTTCTTCCCGCCATTCTTGGAACACCTGGCCATAAGACGGCAAATGATTTTCGCTGGTTAACTTCTTTACTGTATTTTTTAAACGCTTCTTCGCTACCTGGTAGTTACTTGATAATGCTGGATATCCCTCTAACCATGGCAATCTGACTTCATACCTTCCATCCGAATCAACTATTACAGTTTCTAAAAACAATCTCTTTGCTACCTGTGCAGTATCCTCACGTGTTTTTGTCTCGGTTGGATTCCCACAAGTTACTAATAGGAGCATTTCTCACAAAAAGTGATACAGTTGTCATGGATAGACTATTTGACTTATCCAGAAGAATTTTTCCCATCAAACTCCAGCCGAGCAATGTTTCGATGACAACCAAGCCGCATTTTAGAATATGCCTTCTTCCTGTATATAATTTAGCTTTAGAATTTCAATGAAGTTAGAACCTCGGAAATCAGAAACCTGGATATCAAGGCTACTCAATTCTTTCATCCAGGGACCATCAAATATAGGAGAAAAATTTGTGCAAATGACTGGCTGGCCCAACGCTTCAAATGTACATCTATAGCTGTTGTGGTTAAGCTTTACACTATAGCATTCATGTTGTTGCAACATCTCACCTCCACCAAACAAACCGTTGATGATGTTCATTTGTTTCTTAGATGTATATCCCATCCATTCAGCGGTAGTCTTTAAAATATAGGTTTTTTGAGAACTCGTGCCTATCAAGACCTCGTATATATCCTAACCTCTCTGCATTTTTCATTTTTACGCGTAACGTTGTAAAAATACATTTGCACTTGTGCGATTGGTCAGCGTCAGGAGGATCTTCCTGTTTATCGTCTTTTTGTTTAAACTCTTTATAATCAGATTTATTTGCAGACTGCTCTGGACACATTAAGCCTATTTGTGGTTTCCCACATATTATACATTTTAACATTGCGTGAGATTTTCGGAACTGATATCCAAATTTGAAACAACGAAAACTAGCCCTTTTTCAGTTAAAATCTTTCTTTTTTCTTTTTAAGTTAAGCTTCTGAGCTTTGAAACAATTGGTGTTTTCATGAGAATTTTGACAGAAAATACATTTATTATTAACAACGCTACAATTTAGTATACCTGTCGCAGTCGAAACACTGGACTTAAAATTCTTATGGGCTTTTGTCTTACCATCAAAGTTACGACTCGAACCTTTATTTGTTCCCGTAGTACCAATGCGAAAACTTTCAACTACTAAAGTAATATGCCGTGCATTATTAACTTCATTTTTCAAAAGTAAGATGTAATACCAAGAGTTTCTAAAGCTCGTAACTGGGTTTCTAACTTGTCGTATAATAAAGAAAGCTAAATTTCATTGCCAGATCCGGTGTTGTTTACAATTAATTTTAATAACTCACGAACGTATACTTCAATTTGCATCCTCGCGCCCGAACCGTACAGTCAGATAGAGAACCATTTCTTGGTAATTGTCCCCCGTTGCGGGAAAACGATCAACTAGCTGTCTGGTCCTGCTTCCCGGTACAGTTGCTTGAATTAGATATTTCACTTTATTACTCAAATCTATATCCAAATCGTCATGTAACTTTTTAAATTGCGACTAAAATGGCAACCAGTCTCGAATGTTCCCATCAATCCTTTTAAACTCCAGCACAGGCAATTTAAATTAACGTTTACCTGGTGTGTTGAAGGCGTCATTACCTTCAAATGTGATAGAATTGATCCCGTTCTTGTCTGCCGTCATCTTCTGCATCATTTTCTCGCAACCTAGGTTTGAATCGCTGAACTTCTTTCCATAGATGTCACTGCCTTCCGTTTGTGCTAAAAAATCATCTTCAGTGGCAGCTTCTTCCAACATGATATTGTATATTTCAGTATCAACTAACTTGATCTTTTCATAATTTTCCTCGAAAATATTTAGCTGCACTCTTATTGCGCCTATATCAACTTCAGCATCACAATATCTTCAGTATTATCGCATCACAATATCCGAAAATTACAGTTCCTGTCCTGTCACGGTCGCCAAATGTCAAAAATGGATGTGCGATACAAATCTACCCGTCTTGCATCAAACACTCGAATCGCACAAAATAAAAGCCGGTAACAATTAAATAGCCCTCTAGTTCAACGCTTTTGACTACTTGACTTTTCCCCAAATACTACTTCTTCCTTTTTTTAACAAGGCAACAATATCCGCCTTCGGAGAATTTCAACGTAAAGCCAGATTTGGCTAAGAAGAATATATTTATTTTAAAGTAAATGGGTTCTAATAGAGGGTTTAAAAAAGGCAGATCCACTACTGATCACATCTTCGTCCTGAAAATGATCCAAAAAATGATCCTGAAAATGATCCATCAAAATAATACGTATGAAAGAAAACTTGAAGTTATTGTTCATCGACTTCAAACAAGCCTATGACGCAGTCATAAGAAGAAAGTTGTACCAAGCATTGAACGTGCTCCAAATCACGAAGATCGTTCAAGTGACAAAGATGACACTAAGAAAAACATAGTACAGAGTGGTGGTAGAGGGGTGACAGAAAAATTTGAAGCGAGAAAGAGATTGAAATATGGGGATCCCCTATCTACAGTTCTTTTGAATGCTGTGCTAGAGATATTACTCCGAGGGGGCGGAATAAGAGCAATTGGAACAATTTATAATGGCAAAAACCAAATATTGGCACGTAGTACTCTTGTCAGGAACAACAACAAAACTAGCAAGAATCTTTAGACTAATTGTGCGCAAGAATATGGCCTGCATATTAATGAAAATAAGACAACATTTCTTGAGATGTGAGAGAACGTGGATGATGCAGAACAAGTTATTATTAAAACGGAACAAAATGAACATTATAAATTTAAAACAGTCAAAGAATTTGAGTATTTGGGAGTTACCATAACCAGCGAAGGCGATGAAATTTAAAAAAAAAAAAGGAAATTGAAAAAAGGATGGCAAGGGGAAGCAAATCTGTAAGAGCGTTAAATAACATGCTTAAATTAAAAAATAACATGGTCAGCAAAGTTAAGGTTGTACAGAACAGTTATTCAACCCACGGTACTACATGGCTGTGAATGTTGGGCAATTAATAAAAAAGAAGAAGAAAGATTGAATGTCTGGAAGCGAAGAGTACTGAGGAATATATTTGGTAGAGTAAAAGTACAGGTGACAATATGGAGAAGAAGAACCAATACAGAAATTAAACTTCTATACTTCTTCTTCTATAGTCAGATAGATTGGTCTTCCAAATTGCGGTGGTTGGGTCATGTATTAATAATGCCAGATAGTAGATGGGCAAAACAAGCATTGTCAAGAGGAGATGGACGAAGGGAAAAAGAGGACGACCAAGAAGGAAGTGGTTGGAGGCATGCAAATAACATTTAAGTTCAGCAAGTGTAGGAGGATGGCAGAATGCAGCCATGAATAGAGTAAAATGGAGAACGATAGTAAAGAAAGTCGAAGTCATGGGTCTTTAAGGCATGTCGAACTGCTTTATTATTATTATATAGACACATGTGACAGGTAAAAACATGCTTTTTTGAAAAACAGCGTCATCTGTTGAACGTAAACGGGTCGTGGGGCTCCACACACTCTGTACTAAACGTTTTACGGCAATGGGGGCGCCATCTATTGAACGTAACAGCAACACACGCAATACTAAAAATTGCTCAAGCTGGAAAGCATGCTTCTTAACAGCTGCTGTCACTTAGCATTTCCAGTGTTTCCGATTGCATTGTTAAATTGAATTTTTATAGATCTCGATTTATTTTCAATTTGATTTAATTATTAGCCAGACAGAACCGCAGCAAGGCGTGACTGGATACAACTGGTAGTACATAAACATCATCAAATTATTTTATTGGAACCATCGATGTGAAACACTAAACTCGAAGAGATTTAACATCAAATCAATATTTTAAATTTATCGACGCGTGTTTCATCAGATTAAATAACTTCCTGATGATGCTAACCTGGCTAGCGAAACGCGCATCTAGAAGATTAAAAAAGTTCTTTGGTGTTTATTGGTAAATCTCTTCGAGTTTAATGAAACAGCATTTAGAATATATCCAACTTTGCCACAGAAATGGTCATTCTTAAAAAAATACTGCTATGATCAAAAAATAAGGTAACTTTTTTTAAATAATACTCAAATTATTTATTTATTTTTCCAGATTTATTTCGTCTCCTCAAAGTAACCCTCTCTCACTGCAATACTCTTATTCCAAATTTTTTTTCAGTCTTAAATAAAAATGAATTAAAATGACTTCTTGAATGAGGGGAGAGGAAAAATTAAAAAAAAAATGAATATTTTGTTTGAGTTTTAGCGAAAAAATGACGAATAATTATTTCAGTGTGCGATGGTGCGGTATCACGACGTAAATACCATGATTTGTTTTGTCTAGATATGGAATCTGGATGTTTTCTTCGAATTGACCCATGCAACTGGCGCATACCTTTTAAATAATATCCTTTATTAACTATTTGACCAATTGGAAGGAACTGTTTGTGAACAATTTCGGTTTTGTTTAAATCTTTAGTAACGGGTCTTTCAAATTGAGCGGGTTTTTAATTCTTGATAAATTATTGTGAATTTGCCTAGTTCTAGATATTTCAAAAGTACAGTATATGACATTTATAAAAATGCAGTCGTATACAATACAACAACGCGTTAAAATTGTTGAATTATTTTATGAAAATAGGTGTTCACTGATAATTACGTGATATTTGCGATTTCCACAGTCATCTATTTGAAAGCACTATCAATCGGATTGTTCAAAAATGTCGTAGTTGTAGTGGTCGTCCACAAGAGCATATTATTTTGGTACTTTGGTGAAAATGTTGCTGAAGACCCAGAAATTTTCATCAGTCGACGTTCACAACAATTTGCACACAGTGAATCCGCAACATGGCGTACTTTACGAAATGATTTAGCTCTGAAGAGATGATTTTCCTTAAAAATCATCTTTTCAAATAAAGCACATTTTGAAATTAATAAACAAAATTGCTGCATTTGGGATGAGGAAAATCCACGATATATTCATGCGAAACCTTTATCTCGTAAATGAGTCACTGTTTGGTGTGCTTTATAGTCAGGAAGCGTAATTGGGTCGTATTTATTTCAGAATGCTGCTAGTAAAACTGTAACTGTGAATGGTGTTCGATGTCGTGAAATGATAACTGGATTTTGGTGGGCTGAATTGTATAATATTGATCTAGAGGATATGTGGTTTATCGATTGAAAATTTATCGAGAGAAAATTTTCCTAGATGAGTTATTGCAAGAAACGATGATGTTAATTGGCCATCAAGATCATGTAATTTGACATCTTTGGGCTATTTTTTTGGGAGTTACGTGAAAAGCCAGGCCAAGAAGAACACTCCACAATCGATTCTCGAACTAAAGGATGAAATTATTCGAGTCATTGGTGAGATAGAGCCACAATTATGCCAAAATGTCATTTAAAATTTTGTCAAAAGAATGGACATTTATGGAGCTGCAAGAGGTTGTCATTTGACAAATATTGTTTTTCGTGTTTAAATGTTATACACTATGCTTCAATTACACAGGTCGGCATGATTTTTATAACATTTATGCGAATGCTCTTTTTGCATTTCATTTAGGTTATTATTAAACTACCTTTTCACAGAAATGACCTAGCACGTCCAATTTTCAAGTACCTGCTTCTCTTTTACATCATGGAATCATTGAAATTATTTGTACCTGATAGGTATATTGCTAGGACTTGAGGAGATTTTACAAAATATTGCTACTTGTACTTCAAACATAAAATACGCCCTCCCCCCTGTTAACCCAAATAAGGTGCATCTTCCGCTTCTCCATATTATGCTTGGACTAATGAAAAACTTTGTCTATGCCATGGACAAAGAAGGTAATTCTTTCAAGTACCAAAAAAAAATAATTAACTCAAATAAGGAAGCTTCTAGGTGATTTGCATTTTCAAGAAAAATTAAATGAAAAGTAATTGGCAGCTTGGAAGTGTTTTGTAAGTGTAGTGCGACACCCCAGCATGAAATGCCCCAGCATGCATGTCCTTAAAAATGCATTTTTCACATTGTCATTTGGATTTTTTCCGGAAAAGTTGGGCGCAGTACAAGTGCAGTACAGAACAAAGAGAGAGTTTTCACCAGGACATCAAGATGATGGAAGCAAGATACCAGGGGACTACTGCTGGTTTTTAAAAAGAGATGATGCATCAGAACACGAGGGCAAAAAGTAAAACTTTTTGTTGTTGTACGACATCTCCTGTAATATATTTTTTATTTACATAATCCTTAGTAATGTCTTTACATCGATTGATATGTTTATATTAAATAAATATTAAATTGTATAAATATGTCGTTTGCCTTTTTTCTCACAACCTACTCTCTGTATCAAAAAAATTGTATGTGTTACAGTAATTAACTTATCATTTTCGAATGTAGGACTACACAATAATTTATATACACCTATTTTTATCATTGTTAACTCAAAAAAACCACATAATTCGAAAGACCCTTTGTATGAGACATGGATTTATGCCATAAGCATAGATCCATGTCCCATTACTAGTAATTATGAATTTTAGAATGTCATCATCCAAAGAAAGTGTCTCTTCAGTACGACGATGTTTTTCAACTAGTCAGTGTTTTCGGAACAGAACGAGAAGATACACGAGACAAACCTAAATTATTCTTCAAAATTGATTGAATTTGTCTAAATGATATTCCAATAATATTTACAATATCTCTAATACTGAATCGATGATGACTCAGTATATGATCATTGATTTTGCTAATGTGTTCTTCATTGGTTGACGTGGAAGATCTTTCTAAAGAAGGTTCATCTTTAACTCATCGAAACAACTCAATTTTTGCAATTGTTTGCATTTTAAAAAATCGCAGACAATTTTTTTTTTACAATTATAAAAGACGCCATAATTTCTAATTTAGCCAATGAAATTATATGAAATTTCTGTCAGAAATCAAAGACAATTATACCAATTTAAGAAACGAATGGCTGTCTCGAAAAAGCGCGATTTTTTAAAACAAAAATCACTTTACTTTTTAATCGTAGCAGTACGCTTGGCCTTTACCGATAAGGGACATTTTTATTACGTAATCAAAAAGAAAGGCGTAACATGAGGTCGAAAAGAAACCAAAAGACTTTATCAAACAACTATTACAACGCGAAAAAATCGCTTCTTGATGTGGTTTATGATCTGGAGGGGTAACTGATCGGTTTTTTAAGGATGAGATTGGAAGCGTAGTTACCGTCATAAAAATATTAACGGTTTTAACAAAATAAAGCCCATTTTTAAGGCAGTGAGAAGCGGATTGTGTTATTATTTTTAAAATATAAATAACAACTATCGAACTTTCAAATTAAATGGCAACAGGTTTACATTTTGTTTAACCCTTAAGTACTGTGGTGCGGTCTATGAGACCGCTTGACGCTTCGAATTTTGGTCTTCCCCCACTTCTAGCTCTAGCGCTATACGCGCTTGTATACCTTCCTATAATACGTGCGCTGTTGAGGAGACTGCACGGTAAGTTCAATTATACATTTATAATTTAATTTCAAACTTTGTAAACGTCTCTAAAACTATTTTAAACAAAACTATTTTATTACAAAAGTTAATAATGAATAATTTAACTCCAAAATCGCTATGCCCAAATGATCCAAATTTTTAATAAACTTTGGAAAAATGCTACTGAACAAAGTGACTTAGAAGTTGAATTTGATGATGATACGGAGTTGTGCGACCATTTCTTCGAATCAGAGGATGCAATTGGTAATGAAAATGAAGTAACAGAGGAAGTTGAACAGAATTATTACTATGGTAAAAATAGGTTCAAATGGTCCAATATAGAATCTACTAGAAATGTAGAACCCCAGAACATAATTTTATAATTTTTCTACGTGCTGCATGTGGATTACAAAAAAATTATCCTAATGAAATCATACTAATGAAAAATTAGCGGAGTTTCGAATTCGCTATAAAAGTAGTCATTTCTATATTGTTGCTGATCTGGATTAAATTGAACTATTATTGGTTTGTTATTGCTTACGGCTATATTTAAATTATACCGAGAAGATTTGAGATTAATATTTCCGACTAATGGTAAAGGTCGGGATATTTTTCATCATGTCTAAAGATAAAGATGGATAAAGATATTTTCGTTCATGTCTAAAGAACGATTTGCAATTATTCTAGCAACTCTAAGATTTATAGCGACTCTAAGATTTATACCTAATAAAACGGCAAAATATGGATTGTGTTTGACAGATACAAAAAAAGTTATCTTTATAATGCATATATATATTCTGGGAAAAGGAAGAAAAAAAATTGAGCAAGCCGACTCAGACGGTTTTACTATTATATCGGGAACTAATAGAAATATAACTCTCTCTCTCTATCGACAACGTCTTCAATAACATGATCAATTCAGGTTCTTCCGCTGATTCCGCCTGAGTCATTAGTGAAATAATAATGGACAAAGTTTTTTCCAGACGCCATTTAAAGTTTCTTGTGAAATTTCATCACATTATTTTCCAGTTATGTTTATAACATCTAAAAAATTAAATTGTTTCCAAAAGTCTATAATAGAGAGCTCATTGTTTTGCCTCATAGCTTCATGGAGATGTGCAAATGAGCATCTCGTGTAATAAGCTTTAAATGTTTGATAACACCCTAGTTCATCGGTTGAAGCAAGTTGGTTCTATTTGCTGGCAAAAATACAACTTTTACACGTGGGTCGAAATTAATGGGAGTAGCAAGAGGACGGCCTGGTACATTGTCAATTGATAGTATCACCTTACGTGGGATTTATTTTGATTGGCAATAACATTCGATTTCGGGTATAAAGTGATGACCAAACCAATCCTCGAAAAAGGAGTCAGCCATCCAAGCTTTAGAATTTGACTTCCAAATCACGGGTAACCCAGCTTTAGATTTATTTTTAAAGCTCTTGGATTTTCCGAGAGATAAACTAAGAGAGGTTCTAATTTACAGTTACCAGGTGCATTCCCATCAACCATCAGTAACAATCGATTTTTGGAGGCCTTAAAATTTGGAAAGGTTTTTTCTTCACGCGCGATAAAAGTTCCTATAGAAATCTTCTTCCAGAACAATCCAGTCTCATTCACTTTGAATTCGGTTTGGCTGCTATAAGCACATTCTTCTATCATAGCTTTGAGTTTCTCTAGATCTCTCATAGGCAGCCTCTCTATTCGCACTTACCACCTCCCCACTTTCCACGAAACTATACAGCAACTTTTGAATCGGCTGAACTAACCGTAATTAGCTTTAAAAATGTTATCTTTGGCCGCCTCCTCAGCTTCTTCTTTTAATATCTTAAAAATCAGCTTAACTTGAGAGCACACCGTGTTCTGATCAACAGGAGAATTTTTCAATCTTACTTGATTATCAAACCATAATTTTAGCATTGTTTCCATTTCAGCGATAATACATGAATTTAAAGATTGGCCATTTTTCACAGCTTTGAGAATGTTTCCTTTATGTTTTTTATAATTGATCTGACTGAACATGCGTCGAGTCCACGCGAAACATTTCCGTTCATAATGTCTGAATAATTGTATAATTGTAAAATAATCTGGCGTGTTCATATATATTTTTTTCTTTTTTTTGAGTTTTTCGCCACGATCTAAAACTCAAAAAATATTAAAAAATCTGTTAAACATTAAATAATGCTACAACATTAAAAACTAAACTAAACATAAATACAACTTTGGAATTATTAACTCTGTGCTTAAAAACCACATATTTTGAATTAGAAAATGATTATTATCAACAAAATTTCGGAATGGCAATGGATTCTTCTTTTTCTCCTTTGATGAGTAATATCTTTGTGGAGGAACTCGAGAATGACATATTAAGTAAATCGCTTAAAAAGCCAATAATATGGCTTAGATATGTTGATGATACTTTTGCTATATAGTATTGATCTAAATATTTTTTTACAAGAGATAAATTCCCGAGAGCCTATAATTAAGGTTACTTTAGAAATGGAGAGAGAGAATAATTTGCCATTCCTCGACGCTTTAATAAATATAACAATAATATATTTAATAATATAATAAATTTAATAATAAATAAAACAAAACAACACATTAAAAAGTACAGTTAACAGAAAACCGACAAACATAGATAGGTATCTTAATTTCTTTTCCAATCACTCAAAATCAGTCAAAATAGGAGTAATTAAGTTAATAAGTGATACGCTACAAAAAGAAGCACATCACAGACATTTTAATAAAAAACAATTACCTAAAAAATATTATAAATAAATCGTTTAAAACGTTTATAAAAAGTTATTAATAACAATAATAATAACTCTCAAACAATTAACCTCACAATTCCTTACATCCGCGGTATTTCTGACACAATTAAAAGAGTAGGAAATAAATACAACATAAGAACGACATTTAAAATAAAAAATACTCTTAGATCTATATTAACAAAAACCAAACCAAACAATACACAACAGAATACCAAAAATGTGGTTTATAAAATTCCCTGGGAATGTGGAAAATTTTATATAGGTATCACCTATATAAAATTTTCTAGACCGTTAGATGTTAGAATAAAAGAACATAAAAATCTTCTTAGAAAAGGCGATTTTAATAAATATAGAATTTGTCAACACGCATGGGAATCGGGACATAAAATCAATTGGAATAATTCCAAAAAAACAGAAAATTAAAAGAAACCGCTATAATTAATTTAAATAAAAATAACTGTATGCTATGTTGCTATGCACTGTTGCTATGCCTTCAGTAGATTTAAATTCAATATGGTTCCCGATTATAAAGAATACAATTAAAAACATTTAAGTATTTCAATACATAATCAGTACAGTAAACAATCACACAGTAAACCTCACTTATATATATTTTTTTTGTAGTATGTCACTGGCATTAAAAAACTATTATTGTCAATGTAAGTATCGTTGATATACACAAAAAAATATATTTACTTCCTATCTTTGCTTTATATATAGAAATTAATATAATTTGTTTTTAGGTTCGTTTTGTAAACGGGGGATAAGACCCCCAGAAACGTTAACGTTAAAAATTTGTATATATTTTAGAACATTTTTATATTTTTAAAATTTTGTTCGTTGGGCAAATTTATTACAGAAAAGAATCACTGAGAAATTTGTCTCCGTTTGGTTTTTTGCTTTTACCCAGTGATTCTTTATTTACATAAGAACAGGTATTTTTGATATTTTTTGAGTTTTAGAAAAACCCAAGAAAAGAAAAAAAAAATGTCCGTGCATGTCGTAACCCGAATACAAGTGTTGGCGAAGCTGGAGTGAGGAACGGCTGTTTTGCCGCTTGATTAAAAAATCGTGTAACTCCGAATTCGCGTGAGACGGAGTAGTGTAAGTAGCGTAATTTCAAACTTCATATTTTATTTTTTAATCAAAATTAAAATATTCTTTTACAATGATCAAAAAACAAGGTGATTTTTTATAAAACACAATCTTTTTATTAATTTATTCAAATTTATTTTGTATTCTTCAAATTAATCCTCTCTCACTTCAATGCAGTTATTCCAATGTTTGTTACAGTTTTCAATTTTTTTTTTAATTTTTGACTTCTGGTATTTTCCTTCAAAACGCCCAGCGAACTTTTTTGATTGGCTTCTATGAATTAAAAATGGCATCCATAAAGAGGTTTCTTTAATCGAGAAAACAGAATAAGTCACACGCTGCCATATCTGGTGAATATGGTACTTGAGGCCATAGCTTGTTCTTTCGGAAAATTCCATTCAAGTTGTACTTAGATCACGAATTTTAGTTTAAAAAGGAATTGGAGTAATTTTGATTCTATCTATTGTTGATTCGTTAGCCAAACGATCAGCAATTTCATTGCCAGGGATTCCCATATCGCTAAAAGATTCTTAATTCTGGTAACGTTTTCTTCATTCGTTGACGTAGAAGGTCTAACTGAACGAGGTTCATCTTGAATAGATTCTCTACTATTACGAAATTCCTTGTAGTACTTGTAATATTTTTTTTGATATTACTTTATCGAAGTTACACTTTCTTGCCATTTTAAATACATTATCAAACTAAATTTCGTGTTTTAAACAAAATTTAACGCACATTCTTTGGCAAATCTCCGAGCAAACAAAATGTTTTAACAATTACAAAAGACGCTCTAATATTTAACTTAACATGCGAAATTATATGAAACTTCAGTGGGATGTCCAGGACAGCCATATTAACTTAAAAAACAATTGTATCGATACGGAAAGGGAGCGAATTTTGAAAAGAAAACTCACCTTCCTTTTTGATACTGGTAGTATATAAAGTAAAAAGAAATAGATATGCTAAAAGGCGAACCACACATTTTTCACCTTCAGAAAAGCTTTCATTGCCTAAAAAGCCCCGAAACACACTATATTTATCTTTTTTCTTTTAAATGTAATAATATTAGCAAAAAAATAAATGATATAAAAATATTATACATGTCAAATATTTACGAGAACATTTTAGCAATTGAGATAGAAAAATAACAAAGAAAAAAACAACGCTTTAGCTGTTTGGGTTTTCGATAGACGCTAGCGTAAATAAGTTCATAAATAAAAATTGAATTCAGACGGGAACATAAGATTTTTTCTATTCTCCAATAATACCTATAGAGCGTCTTTACTGGAAACGTTTTGCGATAGTTTTATGAAAAATAGAAATTTTGAGCAATATATAGAGTCTCAATACAATGGAATAGAAAACATTATCCATCAAGAAAATCGATGCTGGATGATGAACTGTAAGATATTGTTTTGAAAAACAATGCAGAGTTGAAAATGGATTTTTGGCTTGGCTATTGTTGGCAACAGTTTAATAAAACAATAACAGTTTAATAAAACAATAACACCTTTGAATAAAATTTCATTGTAAGAGATCCGGTATAAACCGCAGATAAATAAATGAAATATTTTACAAAATAATGCTTTTTCCTCCTGCAAAACGAGTATATTACTTCTTAGTTTTACTGATATTAGAATCGTCTGCATAATCAAGTAAGAAAATAAAAGTTTTATTTTCATTCCCACCGAGGGGAAACCGATAAGTCTAAAAAGTTTCTTTTTTACGGCGGCAGGATCTTCCTGCATTAATACGAACCGAATATTGCTCCAATGAGAATGAAAAAAACATAAAACTGTTTGCAGAGCAGTTTATGTCGAGAAATAAAATAGCATTCTGGGAAATATTAAGTGTACAAATTAACTGGGAGAGTCTTTGAATGAAATTAAAAGTTTATTGTTAAATTGTTTATATATATATATATATATATATATATATATATATATATATATATATATATATATATATATATATATATATATACATACAGTGTGCTTTTTCGCCTTTTTTATCTACTATATTAACTTACATCAATTACATGTTCATCTTAAATAGCGCTGTGCAACTTCATCCTATTTTCTCAGGTGAACTCTAGCGGGTGTTTAAGCGCATTACACAAGATCCTTTTAATTGATTCAAAAACACGTTTGCTAAATTTACCGTTTAAATAAAGGATATTATCTTAAAAGGAAAAAGATAAATTTGAATAAATATATTCCTAGTTATTATTTATATTTCATTGAAAAAGTTAATTCAGTGTTATAATTTCTACAAGAGAAATTTTACAGTTGCTATACAGGTAGTTGCCACTGCATTGATTTTCTTTCGTTTAAATTGAGAATGGGATTTAATAAAAAAATAGATCGAACAGTAGGTAGATATAAGTACGCAAATGTGCCTCCAAAATGTGATCCAGTCATGGAAAATATGACATACATTATATATCTATATATATATATATATATATATATATATATATATATATATATATATATATATATATATATATATATATATATATATATATATATATATATATATAAAGAACTAGATGTGTCGAAAATGTTACGAAAAAAACTTGGATTAGCGAAAAGAGTTATAAGTGAAGAAAATGAATATTTAGTTCGTCAAGATGGAATTAAAAAGCTGCATCTTTCATGCAGGTAAATAGGAAATAAGGTAGGCGTCCACAGCGAAAAGAATAACTAGGAAATAAAAATTTCATCCGTATCATATACTTTGCATTATCAAAGATCACCTCCTAGGGCCACATTTGTTTCAAAATAAAGTTAATGGTGACAAATTTCTCAATTCATATGAAATCATCTAAAACGATTTAAAACGCAGTTCTCTCGAGAACCTAGTAATTCTATATATATATATATATATATATATATATATATATATATATATATATATATATATATATATATATATATATATATATATATATATATATATATATATATATATATAGAATTACTAGGTTCTCGAGAGAACTGCGTTTTAGATCTGTAAAATCTCGACTTTTCGGCTTTCACTTTGAAGCCATTATCAAGAGAATCTAGTTGATTTGCTCCGAGGTCTCAATGTGCCAAGGGCTCACGATTAGAAAAGAACGTGGTTGGCGCGACCTCTTCATTAATAGGTAATGGTGGGTGGGGGTGAGGGAAGACGTTTGATTGGAAGGGTTTTGGATGACCAATTTGGAAATAAGAGAATTTGGAAATAACTAAATCAAACTGATTTTGATCAAAGGTTTGAATTTTATAACTGGGCAATAGAAAAAAATAGAAAATAACTTTTTCAAATATATTTTATTCACGGATGAGGCAACTTTCCAGAAAAATAGATACGTCAACCGACATAATTTCCACTATTCCAGTAGTGAAAATCCAAGATTCATTATCCCTTCCATTTTTCATTAAGATATCAAGAGAATCTAGTTGATTTGCTCCGAGGTTTCAATCTGCCCAGGGCTCACAATTAGAAAAGAACGTGGTTGGCGCGACCTCTTCATTAATAGGTAATGGTAGGTGGGGGTGAGAGAAGACGTTGGATTGGAAGGGTTTCGGATGAGCAATTTGGAAATAAGAGATTTCCATATATTTGGAATTATAAGACCATCGTCCCTCTTGCTTAGGCAGTCTGGGCGTTTCTCGATCTCAATTGCTTTACGAATTATGCGCGGTTTGTAGGAATATATAGGTGCGATTACTTTGGCCTTGTCAAAATCTATTTGACCCCTTTGGATATGATGTTCTGCTAGAGTTGAGGAGAGATCCGATTTTCGAACGGCGAGATAATGGGCGTATATACGATTTTGTATACATTTGCTCGTTTGGCCGACTCTTGTCGAATATTAACGAGCAAATGTATACAAAATCGTATATATGCCCATTATCTCGCCGTTCGAAAATCGAGAAACGCCCAGACTGCTTAAACAAGAGGGACGACGGTCTTATAATTCCAAATACATGAAAATCTCTTATTTCCAAATTGCTCATCCGAAATCCTTGTATTATATATTATGTATTTATGTATACTTGTATTATATATTATATATGTATGTGTGTGTGTATATGTGTAGATATATATATACATATATATATATATATATATATATATATATATATATATATATATATATATATATATATATATCCCCTTTGCGGATCAGACCTTGACGTGGTAAAGGGGTTTGAGTAGGGCAATGAAGCTTTGAGCTATGCCGTCTGGAGTCTATGCTCCTGGGAGGGTCACCCCTGGCGGGGGTGACCAGACTAACATGATCCAAAATCTGCCAACCCGCATTGGACCAGCGTGGCAGATTACGGTCCATACCTTCAACATAGTATTTCAACATGTTGAAATATGACAGTACAACCTCAAACACGGCCCTCATACCCCGGAGGCCAAGGGGCAACTACCTAAGACAGCGGGAAGACCTGTCCCAAGGCAAAGGGTGCTAAGAATCACCGGGTTAGATCAGGCTGCCATTGGACTTTTAACATTGCAACGTTAAATATACGGACTATGAAAACAGAGGCCCGATTGCAAGAACTGTTAATCGAACTTGACAACATACATTGGGATATTATTGGGCTCTGTGAAACACGAAGGAAGGGTGAAGAGTTAATCAAACTGGAACCAACTGGACACGTACTCTACACTCGAGGTACGGAAAATGGCCGATGTGGCGGTATTGGATTTCTCATCAATCGAAAGCTGAAGGACAGTGTGGTAAAATTTGAAAGTACTTCCGACCGATTAGCCCAATGCGTCATTCAGCTGAATAAAAAGTTTAGGCTTCAAATCGTCCAAGCTTATGCACCAACTATAAGCCATAAAGATGAGGAAATTGAGGAATTTTATGATGATGTGGCCCAGCTTTTATACAAGGAGAAATGTAGGTACAAAATCCTGATGGGTGATTTTAATGCCGGAATTGGAACAACAAGAACAGACGAAAATGCAACTGGCCCATATGGAACTGGTGAGCGAGACAATAGAGGTGACAGATAAGTTGATTTTGCTGAAGGACAAGAACTATATATTATGAATTCATTCTATAAGAAAAATATCAGCAGAAAATGGACATGGAAAAGTCCATCTGGGCTCACAAGCGAAATTGACTACATCATGACCAACGATAAAACAATATTTACCAATTGTACTGTCCTTAACAATTTTAATGTTGGAAGTGACCACCAAATACGAGCAAGGGTTCGGATTGACTGTCGAAAAGAGCGCGAAAGAATGGTAAGATCAAAGAAGGGCAAGGTGGATTCTGGAAAACTGCTGCAGAGAGGAAGCGATTTTGAGATTGCTTTGTCAAACCGGTTTGCTGCGTTACAAGATCCAGAGGAGGTGGAAATATCAGTTCAATATGAAGAAATCGCCAACAATGTACTTCAAACGGCTGCTTCAATAGCACCAGAGGAAAAATGTCTCAAACAAACAAAAATCTCCAGTGAGACCATTGATTTAATGAAGAAACGGCGAGCAATGAGAAATGCAGGTAGTCCTTTTAGCAGGGTCGAGTACACTGAGCTCTGCAAAACTATAACAAAACGTATCAGAGAGGACACGCGCCAATATGCAGCTAGTGCATTCTATATGCAGCTAGTGCTAATGCATTCAATATGCAGCTAGTGCGAAAAACCCTGGAAGAAAACAAAGGAATTAACAAAGCTAAACAGAAGCTGAGAAACAAAAGAACGCAAATATATGCTTTAAAGCGTGAGGATGGCACAGTGTGCAGGACGCATACCCAAATGTTAGAGATTGTCAGAAGGTTTTATTCCCAGTTATATGAAGATCAGAGCCAGTCAGGGACAGCAATACCCACGGAAGAACAATATATAATGCCAGATATCCTAGTGGAGGAAGTAACAAATGCTATAGAATTGATGAAGAACGGCAAGGCTCCAGGAAAGGATAGTGTAACTGTCGAAATGCTAAAAGCTGGTGGTCGGACGTTACATAAAACACTGGCAAAATTATACTCAAAATGCATCAAAGAACAAAAAGTACCTTACTTATGGAAAAATGCAGAAGTGATCATTTTACATAAAAAAGGAGCACAGGAAGATTTAAAGAACTACCGTCCAATAAGCCTCCTATCAGTGATGTACAAAGTTTTCACTAAGATAATTTCTAAAAGAATATTAAAAAAACTGAATGACGCACAACCAAGAGAACAAGCAGGATTTAGAAGTGGATTCAGTACAATGGATCACATCCAGGTTGTACAGCAGGTCATAGAAAGGCACAACGAATACACCATGCCACTGTGCTTGGCTTTTATCGACTACGAAAAAGCATTTGATTCCATCTCAAAGCATGCGATAATGGATGCACTGCTTAGCCAAGATGTAGAGAGAGCTTATGTAAACCTATTAGAATCGATATATGATGGAGCTACAGCCACAATTCACCTTGATGATCTTGAAGTGGGAATTAATATAGAACGAGGTGTACGGCAGGGTGACGCAATATCGCCTATTCTTTTCTCGGCTGGCCTTGAAGAAGTATTCCGTAAACTGGATTGGGAACAGGATGGTGTAAAGATCAATGGTGCAAACTTAAACCATCTTAGATTTGCAGATGATATTATTCTCATTTCACAAGACCCAGAGGAGCTGCAAAGATGCATACAAGAACTGCAAAGGGCTGGCGAACCATTTGGCTTGAAAATAAACCTGAAAAAGAGTCAGGTTATGTTCAATAACTTCGCTCAGGACAGAAGAATTTCAGTTCTAGGAAGGGATTTAGAGATTATGGACAGCTTTATATATCTTGGGCAGAGGATTTCCATGGAGGGGAATACCGCCCGGGAGGTGGAACGGCGTGTTAAGTGTGGCTGGCAGGCATTTGGTAGGCTCAACATAGTGTTTAAGAGCAGACTCCTACTTTGCCTGAATACGGAAGTGAAACCTGGACACTCACATCGCAATCAATTCAAAAACTTCGGGTGTCACAGAGGGGAATGGAAAGATGTATGCTTGGCATTACAAGACGAGACAGAAAGTCCTGCGCTTGGATCAGGGAACAAACAAAAGTCTGTGACATCATTGGAAGAGTAAAACAGTTGAAATGGAGATGGGCAGGCCATATAGCGAGGCGATGGGACGACAGATGGACCAAGGCAATCCTGGAGTGGATACCGCTTGATCGCAGACGTCCGCGAAGAAGACCGAAAGCACGATGGATTGATGACATCGTTAAGTATATTGGACCCGAGTGGCAGTGGAAAGCCCAGGACCGGGAAGGTTGGAAGCATGCTGAAGAGGCCTTCATCCTGCAGTGGATCGATGCGGGCTGATGATGATATATATATATATATATATATATATATATATATATATATATATATATATATATATATATATAGCATTTCTGAACTTGAATGTTGCTAGGAATCTGAAAAATATTCAGAAAGTTTGTCAAACTTCGGCGTTCATCAACTATTTCGAACTATTCAAATTACCGAGCCCCTTTTAGTTTGGTATATTGAGTAGAGGGCTTGCTTTCGCTAGATTAGCTACAATTTAATTAAGATAATTACTGGAGCTTCTAAATAAAAACCAATGGACAAATGTTTATTTAAAAAAAAATGGAAAAGGCTTCGCGAATAACCTCCGGATAAAATAAAACTGGCAATTCATATCAAGCAAAATTGCAAAAACAAAGTCTGAAGAATAACTTTTATTAGAGGAAGAAAAATTTTCTAGATCATTAGCCTAATATATTAAAAATAAATTAAAAAATATATCAATCGATTATAAAAAAAAGGACTTAAATATATATTGACCCAAAAAAATTATAGGCTTAATCACAGGTTCGTTTTGAGGTAACTAGCTCAAGCAGGAATTTCAAAGAAATCTTTTAAATTGCTCGGGAGTTACCTATCGCTGAGGTGGTGGATAAATGAACTGTCAGAAAAAAAGCCTGGGTTTTCACAGAAAAGCAATCTTTCTCCCTTACTATTTCTAATTAATATTAATGACTTACCCAGTATGTCAAAATTCTGATTGCTTCTGGTTTGTCGATGAACTGATGACTTCAAAGCTTTTCTGACGATTTCTTCTGCAAGAGATAATTGTGAACTTTAAACTGATTTAAATATAAAGCTAACTAGTTAATAACATTTATTCGAAAATTAACAAATGTCTCTCCATTACTTCTACAATTTTCTAAAACTAGTAATAATAGTAATTCTTACATCGAGGGCAGAAAGATGACAAAGAGGGTTCACTGTATTGATCTTGGAGTCACTTTCAAGGTTCGTTTTAACATAATCCTTTTTTGGTTATTGTTAGTAAGGAATATTAAAAGCTAGCATGTTTAATAAAAACCACCAAACATTTTCAACATTTTGGCACTCTGATGAAACTACTGATGAAACTATACAACTCTCTGGTTACACCACATTTAGACATGCATCTTATACAATATATGGTGTATGTACATTTGATGTATGTGCAATATAATATTTATTCAATTTTCCATTGTTGCTATCATACAAGATTACGCTAAATATATTGAAATTTCAACATTGTAATCTATTTTTATGTTATACAGGGTGTAAGGTAAATATCTTTTGAAAAATTGACAAACGATTCTTTACATTATTTTGAACAAAAAGTTTCCTAAAAGCCCTATTCACAATGCAACCATTTCTGCGAAATATATTATTTCATTTGTTTTATTTTATTTTGACATTGCCAATAGTTAGGAAAATTCAGGTTTTATTTCATTGTCCACTTAAGGTATCGTTCAGGATTATGTTCAAAAAATAAGACTCGTATACAAACTATCCTTTTATTAAAGTATTTTTAATTTAAAAACAAGTGTTAGAAAATTAAATATTGCCAAGCAATTACAACATAATAAAATATTTATAAATATTATATATATATATATATATATATATATATATATATATATATATATATATATATATATATATATATATATATATATATATATATATATATTATTAGGTACCTATAGACCCGGTTGGATCACGAAAAGCATTCTGACTCATTTTCGAGTTTTTTTTCTGATCCTCCACACCTCTCTCATCCTTTCTCCGTGGATCCTCTTTCCCTCCTCCATCCACTTTGTCCCCGATCTCCTCGAAACTTCGCTTTGTGATGCAATGTTCCACATATGTATTTTGTTTCTGTACGTTCTTCTATCCTCAATCTCTGTCGGACCCATTTGTGCCTTCCCCAGATCAGCTCTGACTTGTGTAATCCATGGTACTGTTGACTTGACTCCTTGTATGTATGTAAGAGTCTTGTCGGTGGGAGTCTACTGATATGTCCACAGAATTTTAATCTTCTTTTTCTTATATCCGCCGCTACGTTGGACATTCTCTCTGTGGTCTTTCGAGAATGTAGTCTGTATTTTGGGCCGAGAATTTTCCTCATACTTTTGCGTTCTTCTTTTAGTATGTTTTCTATGCCGCCTTTTGTATGAAGTGGAAGTGTCTCGCTTGCGTACAGTACCTCTGGTTTAATTAGTGTGTTGTAGTGTCTTATTTTTGCATGTGTGGATAGGCATTTCTTATTGTCGATATTGTGTGTCTTGCCGTATGCCCTCTTCATCTTCTGTAATCGAGTCTTCTGTGCTATCTTCTCTCCTCCTCGAGGATCTCGCCCAGGTATTTGAAGTGAGTGTCCCTATTTATTTTGCCGTATTTGGTATTCAAATTTTGGACATCTAATTTTGAGCAGAATAATTCGGTTTTTTGAAAGGAGATTTGTAGGCCGACTTTCTCTGCACATTCCTTGAGGACTTCGATCTGTTTCGTTGCCCTTTTTTCATTGTCTGCGAGTATGGCTAGGTCGTCTGCGAAGACCAGCCATGATATTTCTACATTGTTTTTGGATCGTCCGAGTCGTATTGGTTTCCAGTGTCCTTGCTTTTTCAGTTCTTTTTTTGTAAGTGACTTGTAGTAAGGAAATTCCTCTGTAGTTGTTCACATCTGTTCTGTCTCCCTTCTTGTGCAGCGGGTGGATAAGAGTACATTTCCATTCATTTGATAATTTTTCTGTTTGCTAAATGTTCGTGATATTTTGCGTAAGTTCCTGTAGTAAATTTGGTCGAAGGTTTTTCAATAGTTCCGCCGTGATACCATCTTCACCGGATGACCTGTTATTCTTTAGTTTGCGTAGGTGCCTGTGGATTTCTTCCTGTGCTGGTGGTGGTGATTCTGATTGGGTATGTATACAATTTTCCTTGGGGAATCTTGTGTCGCGTTTGAAGCAATTGAGGAGATCAGATAAATAGTGTGGCAGGTCCTGACAATTCTCCTGATTGTTTAGGGCTAATCTCCCATTCCGCTTTCTAAAGCAAAGATTTTGTGGTGTGTACCCACGGATTTCTCTTTCGAAAGTCCTATAAAAGTCTCTCGTGTTATAATTGCGGAAATTCTCTTCTATAGAGTCTGGATGTTCCTTCATGTACTTCGTCTAAGTTTGCCTGATCACCTTTGCGGTCTGTTTTCTAGTCATGTCAAAAAGCTGTTGAATTTCTGGGGATTTTTTAGTGTTGTACTCCTGAAATGCTCGTTTGCGTCGCTGCAATGCACTTTCGCCACCAAGTCCCACCAAGGATGTTTTGTGTTCTTTTTCAATGGGATCAATTCCTGTGCTTTTTGTGTCATTTTTTCGATGTATATGCTTGTTCCTTTTCCCATTCCTCTGTTATGTTGGATTCCTTGATACTTTTTGTTTCGAATTTCTGTGCAGATGTGTAGATTTGCCTACTATTTTCTGATGGATATTTTCTCTACCGATTTGTGAGTTAAGGTTGTCCAGTAAAATGTTGACGTCATCGTTTGGGACCTTTGCCATTACCTTCTCTAGTGTTGCCCAGAATTTCTCGGTAGACTTGGGGTTTTTCTTGTTGTCTTCGTTTGTGGGGACATGTATGTTGATCATGGTGTATTTTTTATTGGCGCACTGTATGCGCATTGTTATTAGTCTATTGTTTATGGGCGTGATTTCCCTAATAGAGTTAACTATCCCTGTATGTACCACAAAGGCCATGCCCAGAAGCGGAGCTCCAGTGGCGACTCGTTTGTCTGTCCTGCTTTTGAATATGCGATAGTTCCTATAGTCTACCGTGTCCTCATCCGTGATGCGCGTTTCTTGTAGGGCAAGCACAAGAATCTTTTGCGTGTCAAGTTCTGAAATTAGGTTGTGAAGTTTTCCTAGTTGGATCAGCGTGTTAATGTTGAAGGTGCCAATATATTGTAGGTATTTTATGTGGAAATTTGCCGGAAAGCTCCGACTTTTTTTGAGATCGTGAAAGTCCAGGTTCCCCAGAATCCGAACACCCGGTTGCCGTCTGTCAATGGGTGGATTGGTTACCACCTGGGGTATCATTGTTATTACTTGCACGAGTAATGGTTGCTCATAAGTTTATAGGTCCAGTGTTTCCACTGGGAGTTTAGAACTAGAGATTGTTAGATCCTGGAGCGTGGTGTACAGTACCACGGTACCTCTGGGTGAACAGACGCCAACCAGGTTGCCACTGCAAACGCGACCTGGGTTTTTTACCAGAGCCCTGTTAGCCGTATGTTCCCGAAATAAACGTTCAGGTTCAGCCGTTGTCCGCCTCCTGCGTCGTGGACGAAGGGTTGGAGCTTTAGGAAGCTATATATATATATATATATATATATATATATATATATATATATATATATATATATATATATATATATATATATACATATACATATATTTATATATTTATATATATATATATATATATATATATATATATATATATATATATATATATATATATATATATATATATATATATATATATATATATATATATCATTGCAAACACGTATAAGCAAATTATTTTCCAGTGATAATAGACAATTTCTATATTTAGTTTTTAAAAGGTTTTAAATCATAGACCAGAATGTGTTTCGCATAAGTAAATATCAAAGCGGATCAATGTTTTCAAAGCTTCCGTTACTAGGCTTCCGTATTCACATATTAAAGCTATTAAAATATTATTAAAAATTCTAGTTGTAGGGCCGATTTTTCAATAAGTTGGTTGTGAATCTCAGTAGGTAGTTCAGTATGCTGCAACAACATTTTTATCAAACGGATTGAGAACCCATCTTTTCAACAAATCGTCGGTGCTACCTAGAGAATATTTCAGTATCTGAATTGTCAATTCGCGTAAATGCGTTTTCATGCTCTCCAACCCGTGATCAATAACAGAATTTTCTAAATCCATATTTTTGGTAATATAATCCAAAGTTAAAGTGAATGCATAAAAATTGCGCTTTTCAAGGCGAATGATCCAAATATAAAAAGCTTCTTGATAAAGGCATTGACTTTGTCTGTCATTAGTAAAATATTTTTGTTACGACCTTGTAAACGCTTATTCAAGTCATTTTAATGTGAAAATATATAGCTCAAGTAAGCCAACATTAATCACGTTTCTTCATCTTATAAAAACTCTGAAAATGAGCTATTTTTATCTGTAAAAAATGTTTTCAATTCATCACGCAAAAAGTGTCGTTAGAACTTTTCCTCGCAACAACCTCCTTCCTGACTTCAGTATGGAAAAACAGTGAGTATTTCTTCGCATAATGTGGAAAGAACTTTAGTATGCAATGATAGGCTTTTAATAAAATTAACAATTTTTGTGCTTTCTGGCAGAACATTTTGTAAATTATCTGGCATTTTTTTGTAGCTAGCGCATTTCTGTGAAGAAAGCAGTACCCCCATTCCATATGTAGTATTATGTCTTTGAATTTTAATATCACGCCACTATTCTGTTCTTTTGGACTTATCATCACATTGTCCATATTAATGCCAACGAGTAAAATGAGCTTTTCCGTAATCGTATGGGACTTAGATTCCCTGGCCACTCTTAGTGCTGCTAAATAGGATGCTACTAATAAGTGCTGAGCTTACGGCTTGATTTGTTGCTAGCAATTTATTGGTTTTTCAAGACGAGTGATTTACGCTCGAAAAAATCTAATGTCAGTGGCGGTTCGTGGGTTTGAAATACGGAGGTTCTGTATAGCAGCAGACGATTTATAAAATACATTTAACAAACCAAAATTGAAAATAAGAGATATAAACTTACCAAATTTAGTAAGCAAGTAAAAAATCCCTACAATTAAATGTCAAGAAATATATGTAAGTTTATGTTTTTTTTATCAAGTTTTTTGGGGGTCTGCGGGTGTCTGCAGCTCTGTAGCTCTTATATACCAGCCGCCACTGGTCGGTGGGTAGCGCGAAGTGTGCCGGCGATTCATTTTACAAGTGCGTGCAAGTACAGGGCACACGTTTGAACTGGTAAAAGTAATATAAGAACAAGGGGTTACACAAGTCTTTTAGTTTTCTGTCTAATCTCAACAACCCTGTCTAGACTAGACAAGTCTCTGCATTTGTGGCTGTGTACGGTATTTCGGTAGAAGAGTAACGGGCCATTCACAGATACATCCCTCATTGACGATTCGACATTTAATGCAAAGACAAACTGATTTTTTTTGGCTATTTGGTGGACCGCCACACTAAAAATGTTGAGAAATGATGTCTTAAGATATTCTTTAAAAATAAAATGTAATATTTTTATAGCCATTTATATACGTTATCAGTATGCGTTTCAGCATAAATTTGATTTATTTTCTGCAAAAATAGGAATCTTATACATTAGTGTCGTTTTAAGTCGAAGTTGAAATTACTAGCACTATTTTTTTACGCCACAACACGTTTAAACCGATGCACGTTGCATTAAGAAACACATAATTTATTGTTTTATTAAATTAAATATTCAAAATATCCAGCATTTGAGTCTATACAAGCATCGTTCTAACTAATTTTTCTAAACATGTTGAAAAGGTTCTGGTATATTTCAAACCTGGTTGACAGCAGCCACTTCGTAAATAAGAAGCATAGCGTGAAATTCGCGTACGAAATACAATTTTGATTTTAAATAGAATTTAAATACACACACTGAAATAATTTTTGTCGTCAACGCGCTTTGTCGTGGAAATCATCTCAATTGGTTAGTACAACGCTGCCACTTTCATTTTTTGGCTAATTCCTAATTAAAAATAATGTTCGTTAATTCTTCTATTGCAAACTTCGGTGTGAAACACTAAACTTGAAGAGATTTACCACTAAAAATCAAATTACTTTATTTAACTTCTCGACGCACAGTTCGCTAACCCTAGTAACATCATCAAGAAATGAGTTAATTTTAAGGGATTAAATAAAGTGATTTAGTATTTAGTGGTAAATCTCTTCGAATTTAATGTGCATTAGTTTATTTTTATTTGTTAAATAATAACTAATTATTTTTTGCCAAATATGCTTTTACACATATTTGTTTGAAATTTGATATTGGAACTAATTGAGAGACGCCAGAGCAACGGTAATGGTCAGATATAGGAAATAATAAAAGAAGTAAAAACCAAGAAGAAACAGAAGAACAATAAAATGAACAGGAAGAAGAAGAATAAAAAGAAAAGGAAGTGGAATAAGAAGAAGATATGTATGTCAAATATACAATAAAAGTATAAATGATTTCAGGCAAATAATTTTATAATTGTAGTTTAAAAATTTGTAATTTAAATTTAATTTAATTTTTTTAATTAAATGCTATACCCAATTTTTATTGGACCCGTATAAATTTTAATTCGTTCATTAGATTTTACCATAGATAATGTTAATTATCTGAAAAAAGTTTTTTAATATAAACATTAGAATTATTAAAAAATGTTCCATTAACTTTTATTATAATTTTGATTGACATGACTTCGACACCCGAAATTTTGTCTCTCTAATCTTGAATCTTTGTCTCTCTAAAAGCATTTTCACGTTTTTTTTTGTAAAATACAAATTTTCCTTATCGATTTCCATTCAGAATTTTCCGGCAGCTTTCTCAATTACGTTATGGCTAATGTTGTGAAAACACGTCGCATACTCAACTGAGTAAATGCGCGAAAATTTGAATAGTGTCTAGAATGATCTCTCGGTTATTTGAACATTTTTTGAACGCAAATTCTGAAACTTTTCGACATTGTTTTTCATTTTCCAACGAGTTTTGAGTGGGTGAAGTTAAAGAGAGGGTGAAGTTAAGAGAAAAGGCATTCCAAAGCAAAGTTTCGGTGATACATAAGGTTGTTATATATAAGGATGGAGCTAAAAGTAAGAAAACTCTTTAAACAATTTTGTGTTTTTGATTGAAAATCGATTTAATGGGTTTTTCCATAAGTTCCCACCGTTTTTATAATTTGTTTGTTTTTCTTCCATTTGTACTTTATTTGGCCAAGTGTATATATGAATTCGAACGCGCATTTCGTACTCTACAAAATTATTAGCTTGATTTTTCCGAAACACTTAATTTTAATTAACTTTCTGGCTTTGGAATTTGAAATTCCAAACAGCCAAAAACCTTCACTGGCGGCACTTGCTACACTTTCGTCGTGGTCAGAAAGCTACAGAAGCAGTTCGAGACATTTACACCATATGGGCGCTATAGCCGATCGCACTGCTAGAGATTGGTTTGCTAAATTAAAAAATGGCACTTCGACCTGGATGACACACCACATTCTGGTCGACTATCTGACTTTGACGAAGAGCATTTTAAAGCGCTTTTGAAGGGGAACGGTGAAGAAAAGGATTGCGGCTTTGCGACAATCTATGCTATTTATTCGAAAATTAGAATCTTGGTGCCACAAACTGACGACAACAGAGAAGATAACCGCAATAAAACTGATCAAAACATCACTCGATACCAAGAAACACGAGGCCACAAGCAACTTCAAGTGTAATGAAATACTTCATCTGTCATCCATCATGTATATTTACCATTAAACAGACCGAAACACCTTTTAGTCATTTTTTAAAATCTATTTTGAAAAAAAAACATACAATATTTACATCGTTAAATTCAGAAAAAAAGCTCTTTTTAACAATACCAAATTCAATTACTGCTGCTATTTAAACAAAATCAAGTTAGCCTTGGATTTTAAATATGCGACAAAAAAAAAGAAAATATACCCAAATAGTGGCAAACATTTCCTGATGTTTGTGAACAAAATTTCATTAAGAAATCTCAAAGCGTTCTCGAGATATTTGACCGTTTCCATATATAATAGCGACCCTGTATATAACATTGTTATATCAGTGTGTTTCTCTTCTATCAGAATTAATAAGGAATTAACAAAACGGTAGAACTTTTAAATGAGAATTATTAACCCTCAAGAGAAGCAGTCTAGCGGCTCCCGATTCAGGAGCGCATGCGTATATCTCTGATTATTTAAATCTTTTGATTAAATTACCCAATTTAATAACTCTTTTTTTAATTTAAACTTTAATCAGTATCGAAAAAGATATATCTATAGAATGTTCCAAAAAAAAATAGTATTCCTAATACCATCGAAAAAATCAGCAAAAATTAAAAAAAATGTGTTCCATCCAAACTATCATATTTAGGCAAAATTAATAGATAAAAACTTTTACCGCATTTAAAAGGGGATTTAATGTAATTTTCAGATAATTATTACATAATTTAGCTTCATTTTAAAAAAAAAATTATTTAGTTAGGTAAAGTTCATTGGTTTTAAAATAATAATGCTTAGTTAACCATACGAAGTCATTAATTTTTTATTAATACAAACACTTAAATAAAGCTTATTAACGCTTCATATTCATATAACGCTTCTAGTTCAGACGCATAGCGAGTACGAGAACGCGTGTTCATTTTGAGCTAAATTGAAAATGAAAGAAACCGATAAATAAATGTTAAAAAAACTAAAAATCAAAGTTTTCAGTAAAAATACTATAGAAAATATAATATTTATGATTTACTTACCACAAATTGTGTCAAGATCGAAAAAAACACACTATTTGTGCAAAGAGGTTATTTAAATAAATTGACTAAACACTAACACAACAACAGCACTGGGTTGCGTATACCCATAAACTGACTATGTTCGCTTATATTTTTGTTAGTATTCACATCTTAAGATGGCTATGATGGGGGATCTGTGGTGGGAATAGTAAAATTTGTTCCCCCACTCAAACTCATCCCCTCAACGTGACCATATATAAGGGAAAAACACTTTTAATTCACCCCTGGGTATCCCACATCCAGTAATTCTCTTGAGGGTTAAGGAATAATTACAATGAACAATATAAAGAACAAAGAAAATATACAGTTACTGAAAATAATTTAAAAAAAATGTAAAAACAAAAGGATTTTAAGTTAACGCTGAAAAACTGAATACATGGTAATAAAGATAGAAAATGATTAAAGATATAACTACCACATTTAAAAATATCAATAATACAGCTTACGTAGTATTGGTAACAATAATACAGACAATACAATTGTCTGTATTGAAACAATAAGACAATAAGAAAAATGAACAACAATAAGAAAACAATACAACAACACAACGAACAATAAGACAACAAGAAACAATAAGAAACAATACGATACATAAATTAAGAAAACAATAAAACAACAATAAGAAAAATGAAAAATAAAGACAAGCATATTAAAAGGGAGCAAAGGTAGCAAAGACTTGAATTAAAATTAATTAAATTACAGACAGAACCTATAAATATAGTTAATAAATGAAAAATTGATAGAGGGACAACTTAGACGGTGTGCACACATATATAGAATTGCCTGATAACAGAATAACGAAAACAGTTTTTGAAGCAAAAGTAACCAGGAAAAATTATAGACGAAGACCAAGCAAAAGGTAGATTGAAGGGATTGAAGAAGGAATGAAAAGTAGAAGACTGCAGTAAGCAGATGACACAGGATAAGAAAAGATGGAAAAAGAAATATATGGCAGGATAATCAGTTTAAATAAAAAGTCTAACACCCGAAGATAGAAAGGCATAGGAATAAATAAAAAAGATATATAATTCAATCTTGTTAACTAAAACAGAATATTGCATTCACCGGGTGCAATATAATAAAAAACCTCTAAAAATAGGCTTAATTCCCTTATACGCATGTTATATTGTACCTTTATAAAAAGATTTCTTTTTTTCGCAGTCGACAAAGTTAAGACGTTTCTTTTTTACAGCGTTTCATAAGTAGTTTCTCCAGGCAGAAAGTCTATATCAAATTGCTAAATCAACCCAAGGGCAAAATATAAAAGTGCGTTAGTGTATAAATATTTTATAGTTCGCCTCTTTATAGGGATCCTTCAAGCTAAAAAATTTTTGTTCAGATAAAACTTTAGTGTAATTTTTATATAAACAGCTAAAATTTATATTTAACTCTTGGAGACAAAAAACTATACTGTTTATGTTTTAAATAATACTGGAATGCAAAAAATTGTAATACTATGCAGGGTGATTCCTAAGTTGGAATTTTTTTAACAGCGTGTAGAAATACTCAAAACAAACATTTCTTTCCAATTCCATTTTTTAAATATCTCTCTTTAATAAATTTTAAAAAATTCAAGCCCGGCCATTAAAATAATTTAAACAAATTTAATCGATCGCCCGCAAATTCAAAACAGATCAAAGTCACAACTAATGTTTTTTTTTGTGAATCATGCATTCCTTTTATTTTCTTGTATTTTATTGTTCGTTTTAACGTGAATTTTGGAAAGATAAAATGGCCCACATGTAGGAGAATAGCGAATTAGTTGGCATGCTGTTAATTAAAGGAGGGTGCCTTCAAAATGCTAATGCTGGATCTCAGCTATACACTGACTGTTTTCCTTTTCGGATTCGCCCATTGTCGAAATCATTTATTCGGGTTGTGCAAAGAGCTAGAGACACTAGTGAATCGAGGGAATATCGTGGAGAGCACGCGGGAAGCCGAGAATACCAGAAAATATGCAGCAGGAGGAACAAATTTTGAATCTTATCGAAGAAGGTCCGACAACAACTACTCGATAAATAGCACGACAAGTTGAACTGAACCAAAAAAGTTTTTACGACATTGAAAGAAAATCAGTTGTATTCATTTTATGTGCCAACAAGTTCAAGCCTTAGAGCCACAAGACCACCCTAAAGAGTTCAGTTCCGCGAGTGGCTCTTACACCAACACAAGACGAATCAAAACTTTACCAGAAACATTTTAGTTATGGATGAGGCCATATTACCCGAAATGGAATTCACATTCACACAATACTCATTTTTGATTAATTGATAATCCATACTGATTACTCCAGTAAGTTCCAAGGGACAAAACTGTTTTAATTTTTCTGCCATTATCTACAATTTTTAAAGTAGTCGCCGAGTACGCACCTTAAACGAGCACACGCTTACTAAATTCGCTAGTCGCTCGCCGGATTGATGACACTGGTGGGCCGGATTTGGCCCGCGGGCCGTAGTTTGGAGATCTTTGTTCAAGGTAAACACATTTTTAACATAGATTTTCGGCCAATGTGTGGGCGGCAATTGTTAACGCTTTTGTTGTTGGGCCTTTTATCTTACCGGATCGTTTAACGGGCGAAAGCGATCTCAAATTTTTACAAAATAATTGTGACAAATTATTTTCTCTTTGTAAGCAATTTAAAAAAATATTGGCTACAGTGACGGCAGTTGTTCGCCGAGAGCACCGGGGAGAAGGTCCTGAACAGGATGAAGCTGCGCGTCAAAAGGTCGCCACCCAGTTCATTAAATTATCTTGCGTTATAGAAGACCCTTGAACCGGGAGGGGGTATATCCTAAAAAAAACTATTGACTTAATTTTATACTTTAATACAAAGTATATTAAAAGGTAGAAAGAACTATAAAAAAACACAGGAAGGTTTAGGGACTGTGATTCGCCAAACCTTACCGTGGAAAATAAATAAAAAACTGAACAAGTTCCTCGAACTTACACGAGCTCATCTCTAGTTCTCTGTACTCATTCAAACAATATCTCAATTCTCTATTCAAACAATAGTAAGAAAGTAAATATAACTTAAAGGTAATCAAATAAGATCAAATTAAGTAAAATCATCAATAATAAATAAAATCTAACGACAAATTGTCTATTTCTTGGCGATAGTCAGAGAATTAGGCAATTTAAAAATAGAAATGTGAAACTTTAGCTATATACAAAAATACAATAAAAAATAATTAATATGGCCTTATTTTTCGATAGTTCCGCCGCTCGCCTATACAGTACTGGGGTATCCACATACCGTGAGTACGCCCACGGGCGGGGATCCTGCGGGGATCCCCAAATAGTCTTCAGCTTGACTGACCGGTTACTGTGCAAAGTGGTCCCAAAAACGAGTATGCTTTCGGCAATGGTCGGGCTCTGAAATAAGTGGTTCTTCAACGGCCTGGTCCCTAAGTGACCGGATTCTCCGGAATGTCCGGGTCGTAAAACCCTCTACAATAATATCAGAAAAAATAAGCCTAAACATGGCTTGGCCAGCTAACCTACATGCCTATGTCGGAAGGGTAAGGCGCAAAGGCGTCCGCTCACCTCGAGTTTTGGAGTTAGACTGTCTTGGCCTTATCCTAAACGATACAGGTGCTCTTTCAAATACAATTCGCCCGAAATCATTTTACCAGTAGCAACCGATAATTTGTAAACGCTGCATAATAATTCCGGTCTTCTAGAAAATGTGCCTTTGAATATCAGGCAGAACAGATTCTCACATGATGGAGCGCTAATCCATTTTAGGTGTGAAGTGCGGCAGTTCTTTTCCTAATAAGTGGGTGGAGGGGGAGGAGTCACTTGCGGAGGAAGGGTCAGTGGAGGGTCAGTTGTGTGGTCGGCTAAATCACCAGATCTTAACCATGATGATTTCTTTTTATGGGGTTAAATTAAAAGTATAGTTTTTAAAACGCCAGTTAATACAAGGAAATAATTTATTGATTGCATAGAATAGGCTGGTGAGCCTATTTGGGGAAGACCCTCTATCACTATTATGCGCATGTACCGACTCTTGGGTACATCGCGCCCTACTTTGCGAGGTACAGATCAGCGACCACTTTGAACTTTTTCTTTAAATGCAAAGCGCAAGAACGGAATCAATGTTGTTTTCGAAATAAAGTTTTTTTATCTTTCAGTTTTTTGAAAAATGGTCTCAAGGTCTCAACTTAGCAATCACCCGGTATTTTATTGTATTGATTTTATAATTTTTGATAATATATAATTTTTTAACAAATGTTTTATTATGTTGTGGCATATTTCTTTGAAGTTTCGTATTATATAGTGCTAAAAAAATCAAAAAAAATCCACCTATATTTGATATAAAAAACGATGGGCTGTATTTAAACTTACTCTGATGGTTGTTAGGGATGTGTAAATAAAGTAATGAGACCCATGGCCCAGATATTAACCGCGCCCGACAACGATTTGATCATTATTTAATGCAGTGTGGTCTTATCTCCATTTTTCTCGATTTTGTACACACTCAAACGTCAAACAAAGCCATACAAACAGCAACACCAGGAATGGAAATTGAACCCACTACCGCGTCACCCTCGTTACCATCAGACCAACACCTTAGACATCCTGGCATTCAATTGAAATTACAGTCCTATATTACCTCCTTAAAAGTAGCTGTAGCTACCTTGGGAAGCTACACAACGCTACAAAAACGTACATTCGAAGATTGTTATTTGTGTATCCGAAATAATACATAAAAACAATTATTTATCACTGAAAATGGTTTTATTGTTTTACAAAATATTCTACGCGATGATCGATGCACTTTTGCATATATTTGAATCAATTTTCACAGTACTTTTTCCATTTCGATTAAGGTATCTCCAAAACATGCATTTACAACGCATCAACCGTTTTATCTGGCGTCGAAAATCGTTGACCAAGTAGTTTATTCTTCACGAATGAGAACAAAAAGAAATCCTTGGTTGCCGAATTAGGACTGTACGGCGGATGACCCATCAATTCGATGTTTTGATCGGTCGAATATCGACTGGTTCGGCCCGTGTGAGAATTCATGTTGTCATGGTAAAGAATGATCTTGCGTCGCTGGTTGTTTTTTCTTATTTCTTCAAAGACTTCTGGCAAAGAAATGGTTGTGTTCCATTCAAAACTGACGATTCTACGAGTCTTTAGTGGCACTGTAACCACATGCCCATTTATCCCAAAAAAAAACAGGCTACCATTTGATTCGAAATGCTTCTTGCGCGAATAACTTTTGTTGGGTTTGACTCATTTTGAAAGACCCACAATTATTGTTTACTTTCGGGTTCATAGGCATAGATCCAAGATTCGTCAATCGTGTAGATGTTAAACACGACTTTTGACGTACCACGAATGTATTTTTTGAGGATTTATTTGCACCAATCGACTCGAGCTATTTTGAGGGATTATCAAACTATACGGAGTCCAACGCGCACAAATTCTTTTTCCTGCCAAATGTTCATGTAAAATCTTGTGTAAGCTTGTCATACTAATGCCCAGGGATGTCTCAATCTCACGGTATGTTATATGATGATTTTGCCTCATATATATATATATATATATATATATATATATATATATATATATATATATATATATATATATATATATATATATATATGTACTGTCCTTAACAATTTTAATGTTGGAAGTGACCACCGAATTGTACGAGCAAGGGTTCGGATTGACTGTCGAAAAGAGCGCGAAAAAATGGTAAGATCAAAGAAGGGCAAGGTAGATTCTGGAAAACTGCTGGAGAGAGGAAGCGATTTTGAGATTGCTTTGTCAAACCGGTTTGCTGCGTTACAAGATCCAGAGGAGGTGGAAATATCAGTTCAATATGAAGAAATCGCCAACAATGTACTTCAAACGGCTGCTTCAATAGCACCAGAGGAAAAATGTCTCAAACAAACAAAAATCTCCAGTGAGACCATTGATTTAATGAAGAAACGGCGAGCAATGAGAAATGCAGGTAGTCCTTTTGGCAGGGTCGAGTACACTGAGCTCTGCAAAACTATAAGAAAACGTATCAGAGAGGACACGCGCCGATTCAATATGCAGCTAGTGCAAAAAACCCTGGAAGAAAACAAAGGAATTAACAAAGCTAAACAGAAGCTGAGAAACAAAAGAACGCAAATATATGCTTTAAAGCGTGAGGATGGCACAGTGTGCAGGACGCGTACCCAAATGTTAGAGATTGTCAGAAGGTTTTATTCCCAGTTATATGAAGATCAGAGCCAGTCAGGGACAGCAATACCCACGGAAGAACAATATATAATACCAGATATCCTAGTGGAGGAAGTGACAAATGCTATAGAATTGATGAAGAACGGCAAGGCTCCAGGAAAGGATAGTGTAACTGTCGAAATGCTAAAAGCTGGTGGTCGGACGTTACATAAAACACTGGCAAAATTATACTCAAAATGCCTCAAAGAACAAAAAGTACCTGACTTATGGAAAAATGCAGAAGTGATCCTTTTACGTAAAAAAGGAGCACAGGAAGATTTAAAGAACTACCGTCCAATAAGCCTCCTATCAGTGATGTACAAAGTTTTCACTAAGATAATTTCTAAAAGAATATTAAAAAAACTGAATGACGCACAACCAAGAGAACAAGCAGGATTCAGAAGTGGATTCAGTACAATGGATCACATCCAGGTTGTACAGCAGGTCATAGAAAGGCACAACGAATACACCATGCCACTGTGCTTGGCTTTTATCGACTACGAAAAAGCATTTGATTCCATCTCAAAGCATGCGATAATGAATGCACTGCTTAGCCAAGGTGTAGAGAGAGCCTATGTAAACCTATTAGAATCGATATATGATGGAGCTACAGCCACAATTCACCTTGATGATCTTGAAGTGGGAATTAATATAGAACGAGGTGTACGGCAGGGTGACGCAATATCGCCTATTCTTTTCTCGGCTGGCCTTGAAGAAGTGTTCCGTAAACTGGATTGGGAGCAGGATGGGGTAAGGATCAATGGTGCAAACTTAAACCATCTTAGATTTGCAGATGATATTATTCTCATTTCACAAGACCCAGAGGAGCTGCAAAGACGCATACAAGAACTGCAAAGGGCTGGCGAACCATTTGGCTTGAAAATAAACCTGAAAAAGAGTCAGGTTATGTTCAATAACTTCGCTCAGGATAGAAGAATTTCAGTTTTAGGAAAGGATTTAGAGATTGTGGACAGCTTTGTATATCTTGGGCAGAGGATTTCCATGGAGGGGAATACCGCCCGGGAGGTGGAACGGCGTGTTAAATGTGGCTGGCAGGCATTTGGTAGGCTCAACATAGTGTTTAAGAGCAGACTCCCACTTTGCCTGTAAAGAAAAGTATTCGATCAGTGCGTTCTACCCGTTATGACATACGGAAGTGAAACCTGGACACTCACATCGCAATCAATTCAAAAACTTCGGGTGGCACAGAGGGGAATGGAAAGATGTATGCTTGGCATTACAAGACGAGACAGAAAGTCCTGCGCATGGATCAGGGAACAAACAAAAGTCTGTGACATCATTGAAAGAGTAAAACAGTTGAAATGGAGATGGGCAGGCCATATAGCGAGGCGATGGGACGACAGATGGACCAAGGCAATCCTGGAGTGGATACCGCTTGATCGCAAACGTCCGCGAAGAAGACCAAAAGCACGATGGACTGATGAGATCGTTAAGTATATTGGACCCGAGTGGCAGAGGAAAGCCCAGGACCGTGAAGGTTGGAAGCATGCTGAAGAGGCCTTCATCCTGCAGTGGATCGATACGGGCTGATGATGATGATGATGATGATATATATATATATATATATATATATATATATATATATATATATATATATATATATATATATATATATATATATATATATATACATATACATATATATATATATATATATATATATATATATATATATATATATATATATATATATATATATATATATATATATATATATATATATTGCCTCAGTTCAAGCATAGTATCGATGTTTTCTGACACAACAACCGATTTTAGACGACCTTCTTTGAATTCGTCCGTGAGCGAACGAGCGATATACATTGGTTTTAGATGGTGATTCATCCCCAATATAGTCGAAGTGAATTGATTAATGCACTATTGTTGAGATAATCCACATTATCATATCATAGTAAATCATCGCACGAAAATTCTCACGAGTTAATTCCATTCTTGATTGAGATTAAATTTTCAAGTTACTAAACACCACAAATAACGTCCGTATGACAAAATGTTCTAAGTACGTTTACAGTCAACAATGTCAAACTTTACGATGTATATGTCAGATAGCGCCTAGCAACGCTATTGTTGCCAATTCCAGATACATAAATAACAACCATCATAAAGCATAGTGAATATATTTTCAGTTTTATTGGAATATGTACAATAAGTGTTAATGTTTTTGTTATTATTTAATATAATAATAATTAACGTTCATATCTATATCTTAGAGATCAATGAATATTACTAACTTATTTTCAATGCAATATTAGCTGTTAAGCTTAGTTTCCGCCGAACGTATACAATTTCTTTAAAACTGTTATATAGAAATTTTGTACGGCTGATTGTGAGTGGCCTATAATACTTGACGTATCTTCACATAATTATAAAAATTATTTAAAATATATCAATGTTGTTAAGGCGATATGTTATCTTTTCAATGTATACTTTTTCGTTCATTTGACTTGAATCTATAAAAATTTAACTATTTATATATATATATATATATATATATATATATATATATATATATATATATATATATATATACTGGACCCATAAGCTTATAAGCAATCATGACTGTGCAAGTAATGACAATAATACCCCAGGTTCTAACCAATCCACCCATCGACAGACGGGAACCGGGTGCTCTGATTCTGGGGAACCTGGACTTTCACGATTTCAAAATAAGTCGGAGCTTTCCGGCAAATTTCCATATAAAATTCCTACATACATTGGCACCTTCAACATCAATACGCTAATCCAACCAGAAAAACCTCACAACATAACCTCAGAACTTAACAGACAAAAAATTCTTGTGCTTGCCTATAATAAACACGCATTACAGGACAGACAAACAAGTCGCCAGGGGTGCTCCGTTTCTGGGCATGGACTTTGTGGTACACAAAGGGATAGTTAACTCTATTAAGGAAATTACCCCTATAAACAATAGACTGATGACAATGCCCATACAGTGCGCCAATAAAAAATACACCATGACCACCGTACATGTCCCACAAACGGGGACAATAAGAAAGACCCCAAGTCTACAGAGAAATTATGGGCAACACTAGAAAAGATAATAGCAAAGGTCCCAAAGGATGGCATCAAAATTTTACTGGCCGACTTTAACGCACAAATCGGGAGAGAAAAAATCCATCAGAAAACCGTAGGCAAATTCCCCGGTCACAAACTCACCAACAAGAATGGCATAAGGCTCATCGAACTATGCCAATAGAATAACCTGAAGATCATGTCAACATCCCTCAGAAAATCTCCACGAAAACAGAGGATATGGAGATCGTCTATACAACAATTTGGTGAATTCCAGATAGACCACGTTGCGATCTCATACCCACAACAAAGAGAGATCCATGATGTTCAAGTCCGCAGGGGCGCAAACATCGACTCAGACCACTACCTAACACGAATAAAAGTAAAATTCACCCCAAAGGGAATTCATCTGAAGAAGGCACACCTACAGAAATTCGACGCGAAAAGGATCAAGGAATCCACCATAATAGAGGAATGGGAAAAGGAACAGGCAGATACATGGGAAAAATTCCACAAAAAAATTACACAAAAAGCACAGGAACTGATCCCATTGAAATATAACACAAAACACCCGTGGTGGGACTCCGAATGCGAAAGAGCATTGCAGCGACGCAAACGAGCATTTCAGTAGTACAACAGTAAAAAATCCCCAGAAAGCCAACAGCTTTTTAACGAGACTAGAAAACAGACCGCCAAAGTTATTAGACAAACTAAGAGGAAGTATATGAAGGAACAACTAGCCTCTATAGAGGAGAATTTCCGCAATTATGACACGAGAGACTTTTATAGGATTTTCGCAAGAGAAATCCCTGGGTACACACCACAAAATATTTGCTTTAGAAAGCGGAATGGGAGATTAGCGGTAAACAATCAGGAGAATTATCAGGAGCTGGCACACTATGTCTCTGATCTCCTCAATTGCCCCGAACGCAACACAAGATTCCCCAAGGAAAATTGTATATATACCCACTCAGAATCACCATCACCAACACAGGAAGAGATTCACAGGTACATACAAAAACTGAAAAATAACAGGACATTCGGTGAAGATGGTATCACCGAGGAACTATTGAAAAACCTCGGACCAAACTCACTGCGGGAACTCACGTAAATTATCACGAACATCTGGCAAACAGAAAAATTACCAGATGAATGGAAATGTGCTCTTATACACCCGCTGCACAAGAAAGGAGACAGAACAGATGTGAATAGCTACAGAGGAATCTCCTTACTGCAAGTCACTTACAAAATCTTCTCAGCATGCCTTCTCCAGAGAACACAGGAACAACTAGAACACAAAATTGGCGAGTACTAGGCAGGCTTTCGCCTTGGTCACTCATGCACTGACCAAATATTTAACTTAAAAACAACAAGAAAAAGAAAACAAGAACACTCGAAAATTAGTCAGAATGATTTGCGTGATCCAACCGGGTCTATACACACCTAATATTAATAATAATAGTATATATATATATATATATATATATATATATATATATATATATATATATATATATATATATATATATATATATATATACTTCAACATGGTATTTCAATATGTTGAAATATGACAGTACAACCTCAAACACGGCCCTCATTCCCCGGAGGCCAAGGGACAACTACCTACGGCAGCGGGAAGACCTGCCCCAAGGCAGAGGGTGCTAAGAATCACCGGGTTAGATCAGGCTGCCATTAGACTTTGGACATTGCAACGTTAAATATACGGACTATGAAAACGGAGGCCCGATTGCAAGAACTGTTAATCGAACTTGACAACATATATTGGGATATTATTGGGCTCTGTGAAACACGAAGAAAGGGTGAAGAGTTAATCAAACTGGACCCAACTGGACCCAACTGGACACGTACTCTACACTCGAGGTACGGAAAATGGCCGATGTGGCGGAATTGGATTTCTCATCAATCGAAAGCTGAAGGACAGTGTGGTAAAATTTGAAAGTACATCCGACCGATTAGCCCAATGCATCATTCAGCTGAATAAAAAGTTTAGGCTTCAAATCGTCCAAGCTTATGCACCAACTATAAGCCATAACGATGAGGAAATTGAGGAATTTTATGATGATGTGGCCCAGCTTTTATACAAGAAGAAATGTAGGTACAAAATCCTGATGGGTGATTTTAATGCCAGAATTGGAACAAAAAGAACAGACGAAAATGCAACTGGCCCATATGGAACTGGTGAGCGAGACAATAGAGAGGGGAAGCGATTTTGAGATTGCTTTGTCAAACCGGTTTGCTGCGTTACAAGATCCAGAGGAGGTGGAAATATCAGTTCAATATGAAGAAATCGCCAACAATGTACTTCAAACGGCTGCTTCAGTAGCACCAGAAGAAAAATGTCTCAAACAAACAAAAATCTCCAGTGAGACAATTGATTTAATGAAGAAACGGCGAGCAATGAGAAATGCAGGTAGTCCTTTTGGAAGGGTCGAGTACACTGAGGTCTGCAAAACTATAAGAAAACGTATCAGAGAGGACACGCGCCGATTCAATATGCAGCTAGTGCAAAAAACCCTGGAAGAAAACAAAGGAATTAACAAAGCTAAACAGAAGCTGAGAAACAAAAGAACGCAAATATATGCTTTAAAGCGTGGGGATGGCACAGTGTGCAGGGCACGTACCCAAATGTTAGAGATTGTCAGAAGGTTTTATTCCCAGTTATATGAAGATCAGAGCCAGTCAGGGACAGCAATACCCACGGAAGAACAATATATAATACCAGATATCCTAGTGAAGGAAGTAACAAATGCTATAGAATTGATGAAGAACGGCAAGGGCTCCAGGAAAGGATAGTGTAACTGTCGAAATGCTAAAAGCTGGTGGTCGGACGTTACATAAAACACTGGCAAAATTTATACTCAAAATGCCTCAAAGAACAAAAAGTACCTGACTTATGGAAAAATGCAGAAGTGATCCTTTCACACAAAAAAGAAGCACAGGAAGATTTAAAGAACTACCGTCCAATAAGCCTCCTATCAGTGATGTACAAAGTTTTCACTAAGATAATTTCTAAAAGAATATTAAAAAAACTGAATGACGCATAACCAAGAGAACAAGCAGGATTCAGAAGTGGATTCAGTACAATGGATCACATCCAGGTTGTACAGCAGGTCATAGAAAGGCACAACGAATACACCATGCCACTGTGCTTGGCTTTTATCGACTATGAAAAAGCATTTGATACCATCTCAAAGCATGCGATAATGGATGCACTGCTTAGCCAAGGTGTAGAGAGAGCCTATGTAAAAATATTAGAATCGATATATGATGGAGCTACAGCCACAATTCACCTTGATGATCTTGAAGTGGGAATTAATATAGAACGAGGTGTACGGCAGGTTGACGCAATATCGCCTATTCTTTTCTCGGCTGGCCTTGAAGAAGTATTCTGTAAACTGGATTGGGAACAGGATGGTGTAAAGATCAATGGTGCAAACTTAAACCATCTTAGATTTGCTGATGATATTATTCTCATTTCACAAGACCCAGAGGAGCTGCAAAGACGCATACAAGAACTGCAAAGGGCTGGCGAACCATTTGGCTTGAAAATAAACCTGAAAAAGAGTCCGGTTATGTTCAATAACTTCGCTCAGGACAGAAGAATTTCAGTTTTAGGAAGGGATTTAGAGATTGTGGACAGCTTTATATATCTTGGGCAGAGGATTTCAATGGAGGGGAATACCGCCCGGGAGGTTAGAACGGCGTGTTAAATGTGGCTGGCAGGCATTTGGTAGGCTCAACATAGTGTTTAAGAGCAGACTCCCACTTTGCCTGAAAAGAAAAGTATTCGATCAGTGCGTTCTACCCGTTATGACATACGGAAGTGAGGCCTGGACACTCACATCGCAATCAATTCAAAAACTTCGGGTGGCACAGAGGGGAATGGAAAGGTGTATGCTTGGCATTACAAGACGAGACAGAAAGTCCTGCGCATGGATCAGGGAACAAACAAAAGTCTGTGACATCATTGGAAGAGTAAAACAATTGAAATGGAGATGGGCAGGCCATATAGCGAGGCGATGGGACGACAGATGGACCAAGGCAATCCTGGAGTGGATACCGCTTGATCGCAAACGTCCGCGAAGAAGACCGAAAGCACGATGGATTGATGACATCGTTAAGTATATTGGACCCGAGTGGCAGAGGAAAGCCCAGGACCGTGAAGGTTAGGAAGCATGCTGAAGAGGCCTTCATCCTGCAGTGGATCGATACGGGCTGATGATGATGATGATGATGATATCGCAGTGGCTCAGTCTGATATGAAATGAATAGGAAAGTAAATAAAAGTAGTCTAGAGATCATAGATTCACAGAGGAAAACACATCACTAAATTTAATACCCTGCTTTGCGTTGCAGTGTCTGTACTGTAGAATGAAAGGAAATGATGATAAAAGATGTTTTTCACAGAAAAATCGTTTTTTATTGTAAAGCTAGCGGATGGACTACATTTTTTGTTTATCCGTTTTCTGCATAAACATAAAGATCAGACGGTTTACCGGCTCTGGAGCATGCGGCTTATAATTGCCCATGAGAGAAACATTCGTTTTCTAAATTCAAACCGCACACTTGCAAAGACTGCCCTTGCTCTTTAATGATAGTTGTAGTGAACGCAAGGTGGATTGGAAAAAGTCGTGTGAACTCGAACGCCATGTCGATTGGAATGAATGGTATTCGTGAAGTATTCATGGAAGTAGTACGTCTTCACCTTTATGAGTTCAAATCAGAATTATTGCTTCATTTAGATTGTTGATCAATTTTTTAACTACTAATCGTGTACCATTGCATAACTTTGGCTTATTAATGTTTCGGAATAATATAATTGGCACTCCAATTTTCAAATTCAGAATGTGTGACGGTAATTTGGCGAGTGAATTGAGAAATTCCGTTGGAAAAATTACTATTTCACTTTGGTTCATCACATAGTTCATGGATTTGTATGCCACTCTTTCATCTGCGATTCTGTTTAAAATGTTGTTGATATCGTGTACGTCGATATTTGTCGCCGCTAGAATGGCTCTTTCGCTTATGAAAACGCTTGGGATACGCCGAAATTAAGCTCGGCGGGCGCCCGGAATCTGATAGGTTTTATTTTAACAAAAAACATACGTCACTATTGAAATGCAACGTTGTGTCAAAATTTCAAATCAATCGATCTACTGCTTTTTAAGTTTTGCGAGCTCAAACATACGGAGGCTGAATTTATATATGTATATATATATATATATATATATATATATATATATATATATATATATATATATATATATGTATGTATATATGTATATATATATGTATATATATGTATATATATATATATATATATATATATATATATATATATATATATATATATATATATATATATATATATATATATATATATATGTATATATATATATATATATATATATATATATATATATATATATATATATATATATATATATATATAAACATTTTGTTAGGTGCTTGTTGTTGACAGAATTGTCGTTTGCCTTCAGTTTTTACCTTACGGCTTCAACCTAGC
>JARFXV010001446.1:0-307500 GCA_031761425.1 Cosmopolites sordidus | reverse complement strand
TGCTTAAAGGTAATTATTAGGTAATAATAGTTTTTTAAAAGTGCTATATTGCGAGGTAAAATATACAATTTTTTTAGAATGAATCTGTTGGGTATAACTCTGATCTTTGTTTATGACTTTTCCTTGAAGATGTATGTTGGAGGCATGGAAACCTGGATTAAAACGAATTTCGGGATACTTCGGGTTTCAGGTATCTTATCATATTTTTTTTATACGTTCTATTCTCAAAAGAGTTTGGGAAACTTAGTTTAAGCCTATTTTGTAGACGTTTGGCGTTTTGATCGCATGGTGTTCATTTCATTACTGTATTTTGTCTTCCATTAACTATTATAAGCACTCAGTTCGATTTAAAGCATATTTTAAACTGTATAAGTCTTTATTACATTTGCAGGTCACATTTGGATATACGCCTTGTACAGGGCCAAGTATGAGGTCTAAAATAGATAGTTTTGATTACCATTTGTGCGGGGCATCTTTTCTTTTGTCTATTGTTTATAATGTGTCAAGATTAAAACAAGTAATGATGGTTGTCAACTCGATACGAGTCTAACCTCAGCCATGGCTATTTATTTTACTGACCCATTTTTGAAGAATTATGTGTTTTGTAGTGGCTTAAATAACCCAGCTTAGATTTGAATAGTCTTCCACATGTTGGGCGTTTATGGCCAGGAGGATATAGATAGAATTGGTACACGCGCTCCAATCTGTTTGGCTTCTCGAGCCTGCCTTTTGGCTGATGCTTTTCGGCTAGTATTTTCATCGTGGAGCTGCATAGCTTTATTTGTTTCCTCGCGCCATTTAGGTCTGACTTTTGTCATCGTTTCCCATTCAGACATGCTTGACATAGTTCTTTAGGAACAATTTAATGGCGTCTTTATATTCTCTTTTTGGGACCTCTCAGATTTCGCTGAGATCAATAACCTAACCATCTCAGGCTGCGCTTTTATGATGTAGAATTTTATGCTCAAACTGTTGGTTTTTTTCAAATACCTCCAAATTGGTCTGATAGTTTTCCCATTTTATGTTCAAGATTTACAAGAAGCAGCCTTGATGAAAACTTATTTTATACAGAACGCTGATTTTAGTGTGTTCTATTAGTTTGATTGTTTGTTTGTTTGTTTCTCGAAGAAGTTTCGAAAGAAGAAGTATTCGAGTTAATAAAACAGTTTTAATGCTAATGAATGTATGTTTGTTGAATGAGCATCAGTTACAATTAGCACATCATTTTATTTGTATGTCAGTATTACTTTCCATTGATATCCGTTACGCAAAAGGTTAGTTCATATAACTTTTACTAATCTGTTAAACATCACTTGTTTTTCTTCTCAAGTTCGTCTTAAGCGAAATGAATTTTTTTCTCATCTAATTCTTATATCTGCTTTTGTCACTAGTATAGACTTGTGGGAAAAACACTATTATAGGTGGATAGTTAATGGTTTAAGTTGACACCACCATCACTCTATTGTGATCTATCATCCATGTTCAGGGTAATGAAACTTCTCCATTCTTTTTTCTCAGTATTTTTCTTACTCATCGTTTTGTACTCAACTGTACTCATTGTTTCGAACTTGCTGAATAAGCTCGAGATGCTTCTTTGCACTCACTCTTAAAACCAGTCAACTCCCTTCAGTAGTTTGCATCATTATTATTGATATTGTTTTTGCAAATGTTTTTGTTGGTGGTGCAGATATAATCGTTAATTTAATTAATGATTGAAATATTTTTTATTGAATAACTAACAGAGGGCTTAAGTTAAGCTTAATTTAATTTTCATTAAATGTTTAACATATTTATGGGGTATGTACCGCAACAAGCAACGATGCATTTAGATCTCCAAGTCGTCGGATTACAGGAGAACCCAACCTATCGATCCAAACAAAGAAAACCGCAAAACTGATACGTGTTTAAGATTTTCAATTGGATAATTTAGAAGGTAAATATCTTAACTAGTTTTTATTCATTTGTTATATTATATGCCTTAATTTTAAATGTTTAATTTTTAATTTTAAATCAAAAATATTTTCATATAAAAACATAATAAAATATAAATTACTGAAGCTAAAATTATTTACTCTGTGGGGAAATATAATAATTTATTGTTCTTGACATAATGATGAAGGTAATACATATAATTGGTTAGGTGGCCGGATCAAACCAAGCCATAAACCAATCAGCTCGGCCTGTAGAGCTAAAAATGTATTTTTTGTATATAGTTTAATGGACTTATACATTCATTACAATTCAATAAGTTAGTTAACAGCTTAGCTTTAGCTTGATATTTGATTTCATAAGCCACAATATTTAAAAACATTTACATTAATCAATTAAAAATTCTCATTTTTATAAGAAGAAGAATAATTATTTAACCTCAATTTTACCGTGGAATGTGTTTTTGAATAATTGCAATAATTCCTAAATATCGACAATGGTTAAGGTAAAAAATAGAAAAAGAATATCTGTAGACGACATTCAGAAAAGGAGAAAGGTTCAAAATGACAAGAAAAAAGTTCTCAATCCCTTTGAAGTACATATTAATAAAGAAAAAATGAAAGTTTTGGGTAAAAAGTCTAATAATCAGAGAGGATTACCTGGAGTATCTAGAGCTAAAGCAATTCAAAAAAGAAAGCATACCCTTTTATCGGAATATAAAGTACAACATAAATCGAATAAATTTATAGACAAACGGATAGGTGAAAAGTCTAAAATGTCTAGTGATGAGAAAGTGGCAGCTCGGTTTGCAGCATTTAAAGCAAAAGCTCACAGCAAACAAAGTATCTTTAATTTATCTGGAGATGTGCTTAGTCATAAAAAACATACTCTAAGTGAAATAGAAAAGTTTGAAGACCTTTCCTCAGAAGATGAAGAAAATGATGATGATAATAAAACTGGGAAACTTGATTCTGATTTTATAGAAGAAGCCCACTTTGGCAATGGGGTATTGATGGATACTGGAGTAGAAGGAGTCAAAGCTCATAGAAAACTTATAGAACAACTCATTGAAGAATCTAAAAAAAGGAAAATAGAACAACAAAGAATTAGGGAAGCTACATTAGAACTGACAGAGAAATTAGATGATGAATGGAAAGATTTGGTTCAGTTAGTTAGCAAAAAAAGGAAAGGTGATGACAATAAGGATCAGGATAAACCTAAGGTTGATGATTATGATAAATATATGAGAGAACTAAAATTTGAAGCCAAAGGTACAGTTTCTGATAGATTGAAAACAGAGAATGAAATTGCCAAGGAGGAAAAAGAGAAATTAGAAAAGTTAGAACAGGAAAGAATAGATAGAATGAAAGGAGTTACTGAAAACAATATTGCAAAGGTTTGAATTGACTTTTGGTGTATTTTCTATCTTTTATGAAGTTATTTTTATAGATGAACCACAGAAGTGCTGATGATTTAGATGATGATTTTGTTTATGAATCTGATACAGAAGAAAATGTATTATCATATGATACTGCTGGACAGTCCAATGTACAAGTTCAAGCAGAACTGAATGGAAAGTTAGTTGGAGCAGATCAAGATGGTTTAGAGGTATGGTATTAAAAACAAGCTTGTTATTGTTTAATAATGAATTTTATTAGGAATCTCCAAATGAAGAAGGATCAGATAATGAAGAGGATGATGAAAAAAATTCAAGTAATGAAGAAGAAGATTCAGATTCAGAAGATTCTTTGGCTGATTTAAAGGAAGGTGAGGAAAGTGATGTTGAATCAGAGATATCACCATGTAAACCACAGCATGAAAAAATTGAAAGTACTGTTGTATCAGAAAATATTAAGGATGTTCAACCAAATAAAAATAAAAGAAAATCTGTTGAAACTTCTGAACTATCTAAAACCAAGAAACAGAAAATTGACAGTGTGGCAGAAAATGATAATATTTTGCCATCAGAGAAAGAGGAACTTGACAAAGCAGGAAATGAGTTGCCATTTACATTTAAAATTCCTGATTCTTATGAAAACCTCATGCAAACTTTTAAAAACAAATCTACCAATCATCAGGAAATCATTTTGGAAAGAATGATCAAATGTAATCATCCTAGTTTGGCACAAGGAAACAAAGATAACTTAGGAATTCTTTTTGACTATCTCCTGCAATATTTAAATGATCTGTTCACAGACATTGAAGATGCTAAAAGTGTGAATGATAGCTTTAAGTTATTTAAAGCCTTGATGCCTCATATATATAGTTTGGCTCAGTTGAATCCAGAAAACACACACAAGTCTGTCTTGGAGGTAATCAAAGAAAAACAGCAGGAATACAGGAAAAAGAAGAAAAAGTATCCTGGCATTGAAGTGTTGATCTTCTTAAAGTTAGTTAGCTTGTTATTTTCTACGTCTGACTTCAGACATCAAATTGTTACTCCATGTTTTGTTTTCATGGAGCAAATGTTAAAAACTTGCACAGTTAAAACACCAACAGATATTTCTTATGGATTATTCCTTTGTACATTAATATTAGAAGTAAGTTATTGCTTTATGTATATTGAATCGTCATATTTTAATTTGTTTATCTTTTAGTATACATCTCTTTCCAACAGATATCTTCCTGTTGCAATTAACTTTCTTTCTGGTATTCTTCATATGTCCATCCCAAAAACTAGTGTAAAACTGATAAAAGTTGTGCCACCATTCAAACCATTATCATCTGAGTTAGTTTTGATAAAACAATGCTTAAAATTAACAACAAATGATAAATTAAATGTATCAGCTTTGCTCACAGCAGACTTCACAAATCAATTTAAAATATCAGTTTTAAATATGGTCTTAAGATTATTGAAAGACTTTAACGATATTTTCAAAAACTATCCCAGTAATATTGACATTTTTGATACTATTCAGACATATATTTCTCAAATTCCATTCGAACTTTATCCTGAAAAAGTCAGAAAAGAACATCAAGAATTTTGTGATAGTTTGGATAAACTTAAATCCGAGAGGAAGCTTCAGTACCTCATTTTAGAAGAAAAAAGACCTAAGGCTTTAAGACTGTACGAACCGAAAATCGAGAAAGTGTAAGTACATTCAGGTTGGGCATTATCATAGTATCATTTTGTATGTTCTTCAGGTATGATGGCAAGAGACGCAAAGTGCAATCTAGAGAAAAGGCAGATCGTGATAAACTGCTCCAGAAACTTAAAAGAGAAACAAAAGGTGCTCTTAGAGAGATTAGAAGAGATAAATCTTTCTTGGCCAGAGTTAAAGTTAATCAACGTATCCAGAGGTACTTGTTTATAACTAAAAGTTATTCGCGTCTTAATAAAATTGATGTTTCAGTGATAAGGAGAGGCGAGAGAAAGTTAACAAAATATTTGCTGAAGCGGCGATTCAACAAAACGAGCTCAACAGTTTGGATAGAAAAAAGAAAAAAAAATAGATATTCACAGTTGTTTTTTTTTTATTTTAAATATAAGTTTATAGAATTAAATGTTTTTTATTTGTATCAAAAACAGAAACGGTTATTGTTCGTTCGTTGGTTGTCAAGGACTTCTTGTTGGCTTCTGCACCATTACAGGTACCAAGTCACTTGAACTCTTTTATTAGAACGTTCGGTGTGAAACACTAACGAGATTTACCACTAAACACCAAATAACTTTTTTTTAACCTCTCGACGCACGTTTTGCTAATCATGTTAGCATCATCAGGAGATAATTCAAACTGGATTGAATTGAATAGAATTGAATCATCTCCTGATGGTTTAAAAACAGTAATTTAGTTTTTAGTGGAAAATCTTATCGAGTTTACCAAATCATTTGTTTTTAATTTCTTGACGCTCTAACAATGTTTGCATTATCAGGAGATGTTCAATCATCTGACATAGATATGCTAATATGGTTATAAAATATCAAACCCTTCTACATCTATCATCACCACCTAAACACAGTCTAGATTAAAGTTCTCCAAACTAGGACCCACCAGTGTCGTCAATCCGGCTTGCGACTAGCGAATTTAGCAAGCTGCTCGTTTATGCGACTAGGCGTTTAGGCGCGTACTCATCGATTAGTCTAGAAACTATAGATAATGGCAGGAAAATTAAATTGGTTTTGGCCCTTGGAACTTACTGGAGTAATCAGTATGGCCCGAAGGCTGGAAAGTTTGGAGACCCCTGGTCTAGACTAAAGCGAAATAAAGTTTTATTTCTTCTCATTTGGATTTTTTTAGTAGGAACTAGAATTTGCCCGTGTTCCGCTTCAAGTCGTAATGGTAGAAGGAAGAGCTTGATAAGGCTCTAGAATATCTTGTTGGAGGCTGGAAATACGTTAGAGCTCTGAAAAGCACTTGTAAACTTAAAATTTAGCATAGAAGTGGGCTTTTGGACGAAAATCGTTTCATTCCATTCTAGCATGCTACCATTCTAAGCGACGTGTCATGTAATGCTCTGTAAAGCTAGGTCCACACCCATAAAAAATTGCGTGTAGAATTTACTGTGCGGTGCGATATGCTGTACGCCCCGCCCTGTCTATGTGTGCAGTGGAATGTTGGTAGGTTATGGTTTATTAAGTTATTTCGCCAAGCGTTAAAATCAGTGTTTATAGTTATTTTTTTATTTTCTGTAGTTTATACTTTTCTGTTTTGGTACAAATGTATCATTCAAGCCTTTTCTTATGATTTTTTTCCTTTTTTTATTAAATTATTCATTATTATGAATGCAGCACACTTCTTCGACATAATGCTGGACATGCTGGGACATGCTTTGACTACATTTACTCAATAAATAATAACTTACTAAAAAATTAATTTTAATATAGCTACGTCACGTAGGTATCTTTTTGAAACTCAAAACATTAATTTCACTCAACGCCCACACACAAATTCTGTGCGCCGCAAATTATGATTCTCGACTGAATTCCGCATTAAATGATTCTCGACTGAAGGTACGCCAGCTAGATGACAATCTAAATATCTCGAATTACCGTGTACACAACATTTTACACGATGTTTTGTCAAAAATATGAGGTCTTTAGATCACTTATTTACTTGCTATTTTACTTGAGTTTCTTGGACGTTTTATAACAGTAGATGAAACATTTATTCATCATTATAGACCAGCGATGAAGTAGCAGTTCAAACAGTGCTTTGTTGGCGCAGGTAAAAATGCGCCAAAATAAGCGAAAACGCTTTCATCTGCAGGAAAAGTCATGGCTATGTTTTTCTGAGATTCTCGTGGTATGGTGCATCTAGACTATTTAGCAAAAGGCAGGAGTCACTCACTACTTGATGAACTGAAGGATGCTATTCAGGCTAAACATTCATATTTAGTTAAAAAGAAAGTCCTGTTTCATCACTATAATGTACTTGCACACACGTCATGGCATGTTGCTGTAAAATTCTATGATCTACGCTTCAATATGCGCCATATTCGTCGGATTTGGCTTCCAGCGATTGTTTCCTTCTTCCAAACTTAAAGAAGTGACTCGCTGGACATAGATTCAGTTCAAATGATGAAATCACACCCTCTTGAGCTGAGACAACCGCTTATTTTACAGTATTCGACAAATCGTATTATACTGAGAATATTTAATAAATTGGAACGTTGTTAGTCTAAATGTATTGAATTTCAATTTATTATGACTCAGTTATAATAACGGGTCTTTCAAATTGAGCGGTTTTTTTTTTAATTCTTAAATAAAACACATATAATATTGTAAATTTGCCTAGGTCTATTTGAATATTTATATTCAAATCTAGGTCTAGCCTCATTTCAGAAGTGTGATATATGACATATATAAAAGTGGCGTCGTACACAATATAACAACGCGTTAAAATTGTTGAATTATTTTGTGAAAATGGACTTGGATTTTGTGAAAAAGGTTTTTAGAAAATATTATATTCATCATCATATTTACGGTTTGCACAATCGTTCATCTGAACGCACTATTAATTGTTCAAAAAGTTCAAGAAACTGGTTCGCTGGAACATGAAAGAAGAGCAATCGTAGTGGTCGTTCACAAGAGCATATTGATTTGGTACGTGAAAGTGTTGCTGAAGACCCAGAAATTTCCATTAGTCAACGTTCACAACAATTTGTACTCAGTCAGAGGCATATATTACGGAAGAATTTAGATCTGAAGGCATATAAGGTTCAAATAACACAGGAACTAAAGCCACTGGATCTTTCAAAACGTCGTGCAATTGTCAATTGGATCACTATACTTCAATTATCAATAAAAAAAATATAAATCAACGCAAATTATGTGTGTTATTTAAGAATTAAAAAAAAAACCTCAATTAGAAAAACCCTTTACATTTCCTCAATTCTTTAGGTGTGAAAGGTGAAATCTAAACAAATGAACATGAACATTTAAGCAGTCATGATAAGATAAATTAATTATTCCAAATAAAAATAAACTAAAAGGAAATAAAACCAAGATTCTTTTTAATAAAACTTTTAATTCATTCGAATAAATAACAGTTATTAGGTTAGATATTGAAATTATCTTAAAAATCATTATGAAAAATGCGCGGCGCAAGGAAACAAATTTGAAACCAGTCTGTACCCTGTGACACCGCCTCGTAGAAGTTTTCCTTATTTTTAGATGTTTTTTCAGAAAAGATATTTTTGTATATAGTTTTTTGTTTCCATATACTGAAATATTTTTGCGTTAAACAAATCTTTTTGTAGTACTGGGTCATTTTATGTCTAAGCATATTTTCTTTCCTTTGGATACCAGCCAGAACTATCATTCGAAGAACTTCCTCGATTAAAGAGTTGCGATAAAAGGTTTTAGCTTTGGTAATATCGATTCTAAATTCAACCTTTTCCATCCAGGTATATTTGATTCTATTGAAACATTTCCTTAATAGCAAATTATTGAAAATAATTACAACTTTGTGGTATAAATGTTTTCTGCATTTTTTATATTTGATATATAATTTCAGCCTTATCATTACACTCATTAATAATTTATTCTTATAAAACAAACAACTGCTTATTTTGGTATGATATCTTTCAGTTTTATATGTCTTAAAAGAAACCCACTTCGTGAAAGAATACTTTAACTTATTAATAAGAATGATTCTCTTCATATGTTCTATCTTTATATTGGCATAATATTTCTTATTAAGCCTATACTGAATATAACGTTTCAATTTTGAGATAGCACCACCTTTTAATTTATTGTTTCTAAAGTCCTTAGAAAGTTCGTGTTTATATTGTTTTATTTTTCTTCTGTTTATATAAAAAAACCAGTTTTTGAATATTTTTTTCAGCAGTAATTTATTAATCTCACTCAATTTATTTTTTAGATATTTTTGCCTCCTGTTATATTTTCTTAACATTATAAAATATTTTATTCGCAAATTTAAATGGTAACAGGCATCTGCCAATATCACGTTTTCTTTTGTCCTTTTCCTCTCGTATAAATGGTACTTCCATTGATTAAATGTGGAAGTTTTAAGTTTAGTGCAGTGATACTGAAACATTTTCTTGTATTCTGATTTCTTTTGAATTTGTTTCAACTTATGTTGTTTTATTGCATACAAGCATTTTTTCTTTAACTTGTTCTCGTATATTCGCATTACCATTACTAATAGTTTGTTATTTTTTCTCATCACTTTCACCAGTGCTTTCCATCTATAAAAATATGGTCGTAACGTATTTGGGTAATGGTTAAACTTAAAAAAAGTCCACGCCATAGAAGAACGTTCCTTCTGGAATCTTCGGTGTTTTACGAAATATTTCCATTTATTAAAAAATATACATTTTAAAATAATTCTAAAATGTTTCTGATAATAAACTAAAGCTATTTGATTTTTTATTAAACACGCTTTTTCCATATTGTGATATAATTTCCATTGTTTGAAACATTTTTCCTTAAGATTGAGATTATGATGGATTTGAGCTCTTAGCATATATTTCCATCCAACAGTTTTTTCGTAGCAATACAAGAACCACCTTGAAAAATATCTATTTAAAAGTTTTTTTCTGTAATATTTTTGTGCCTGAGACGGTAATATTTTACAAATTGTTTTACGATAAAATTGATAGCCATATTTTCTGTAAATAATTTTTCGACGTATTAATTCAATCTTTCTTTTAATTAAATATTTGGGAATATTGGTTTTCATTTTTATAAATGTCAGGGTGACAAGAATAAATATTCCGAGTCCGATCCTGTTCACTTTATTGCCAACTAAAACTAACGCTATACTTAGTTACATAGAATTACATTCTATTTCTAATACTATACAGAAAAATACCGAAGTAAACTAATTTTTGTCAGTAATCTATAATAACATATCTATTTAATAAATGATACGAACAAAAAGCTAATAGTTTTTATTTGTTTATATTGCCAGACTGTTATATGACATTGACAATAAATGACGTTTAGATAAATAAGGTAAATATATTTATTTCTTTAAAAATTACAAAAAAATGTCATCATGATTAAGTTAAGGAAATAATTTTTCTTTTTCCTGGCACCAAAAACGTTTTCTATTTTGAAGCTAAATTTTTGTTATGAGTGAAGATCAACAATGAACTCGGATATCGTTCAGGATGGTGAAAATTCTTCACTAGAAGATCAAAAACAAATCCCTGTTAGTAATAAGGAATCGGGGCGTTATTGCTGGGTATGTTTCGCCTCCGAAGAAGAGGACAGGGAGGCGGCCTGGGTGCAACCGTGTAATTGTAGAGGAACCACGAAATGGGTACGTACATACTGAATTTTTGTTTGTAATGATCAGAGAAAGTATTTGCAATGCAAATTACAGTGATAGTACATAACACAATTTCCTTACAATATGGTTTAATTTAAAATATAGACGGGATAGTATTATTTGCTTCATTTCATAATCTGATGCAATTTTGTTAACATTTTAACCAGTAGTAGCAAAATTTAAGTCAATCAGGTGATTCTCCTTTTTTATATATATAGTTTTGCTATATGTGGTTTTAGGCAATATTTTAATTTTAAAGAAAGTTAAATGAAAACATTTAAACATGAATATAGTGTTATATTCATTGCAATCAAAATCTTGCACAAACTTTTTATTTGCAATTGAGATGTGCTGTTCTAAATATAACAAGGTTACTTTTGTACTTTGAGATATATAGTATAAATAAAAAATTAACATGGTTATTACATTAAATAGATTAACATAAACACAGGTAGGTACATGATTATGATAAGAAAATAAATACACATTGATTAGCCTCACTGTTGTAAATCATAGGGTGTTGACACAGATATTCTAATTAGACTAGTTGATTAGAGAATGTAGGCAAGAGTAAATTACTTCGATGAGGAATGAATTTGATTTTGAAGCATTATTTTAACCAATCATTTCATGATATGATATGAAATATTAAGTCTTTTTGTCTGGTTATGGTGATTATAGCAATATTAATTGTTACTTTCATTGTCGGGTATCAAATTATTGGGTACTTTGGGGTGTAAAGTTTTGTTCATTTGTAAAAATTATGTTAAACTTGTACAAATACTGTAATATGAGATTGTCCTGAAAGTTCGTAGGAATTTTCCATTAGCAGCTCTTTGTTGCAAGACTTACAAAAATCTGTGTTGGATTAGTTGTGTTTATTGGCATATTATTAATTTCTGTGGTATTTACAATGTTTACATTCAGATTCGCTTTGATTCAAGTTGAAAATGTCGGTCGATGACTTGCATTTACGCCACATTATGCTTTTTAAATTTAAAAAAAGTAACGATGCTGTCCAAACAAAAAACAAGATTTGTGCCTTTTACGGAGAGGGTTCTAATGGGAAGACCAAGGTGTAAAACTAGTTTGGTCAGTTCAGGGGCAAAGATTTTGAGTTTGAAATGAGTTGAAAACGTTGACATGAGTTGTTTTGCTGACAGATGTTGCGTTTGATCCGTGAATAGCGCTCGTAAATTGTATCGGGTTGTCCGGAAAGTTCATAGGAATTTTCTTAAGAGAAATGCAAATATTTAATTAGTCTATTATGTAATTATTATTATTATTTATCTTTTTGCCAGCATTGTGGTAGGTCTTTAATGCCCGGAATAGATGGTAGTACGAGGGTGCAATGTCCGGTGAGTAAAGTGAATCAAGCAAAACATACCAATTGAAGCTCAATACCACAGGTCAACAAATTTCAACTTTTTTGCGGTAACATTGATGAAAATAGGTGTATACAAACTATTTTGTAGTTCTAAGTCAGAAAATGATAAGCTAATTACTGTAACACATACAGTTCTTTTGTTACATGGTATTGGTGATGGGAGAAAAAAAAGAGGATACATTTTTACAATCTAATATTTATTAAATATAAACATGTTAAATATATGCAAAGACATTACTGATGATTATGTGAATAAAAAATATATTACATGAGATGTCACAGCGACAAAAACTTTGACTTTTTCCTCCTGTTCTGCAGCATCATCTCGTTTTAAAAACCAGCAGTAGTCGCCCAACATAGATGGGTTTCAGCATCCCTGGTATCTTGCCTTCATCATCCTGATGTCCTGGTGAAACCTCTTTTCTTGTTCGTGGCTTACTGCACCTAAATTTTCCAGAAAAAAATCCAAAAGGTAGTGTAAAAAATACATTTTTAAGTACATGTGACTCTAGTATTTCATAGGCTTTCAAGAGTTCATCTATGAGGTTTTTATAGTTTTCATATTTCTTGTTGCCCAGAAATCCTTTTACTACACTTACAAAACATTTCTAAGCTGCCAATTCCTTTTCATTTAATTTGTCTTGAAAACGGAAATCACTAAGAAGCTTCCTTATTTAAGATCCAATAAATATGCCTTCTTTTAGTTTTCCATCACTTAATTGACGAAATATTTCTTTTAGGTATTTGAAACCATTACCTTCTTTGTCCATGGCTTTGACAAAGATTTTCATTAGTCTATATGTCCATTAGTTCATATAGAGAGGCGAAAGAAGCACCTTTTTTGGATTAACAAGGTGGGCATATTTTATGTTTGAAGTGTCAGGTTATGGTACCAGTACAAATTTCTATGAGACCAATCTGCCTTACTGTAATATTCTTTTATTGTCCTACTGTGCCATAGACACAGAAAAGCAATACTTTGCAAAACCCCCTTGAAGTCCTCTCTTTTTTAAATCCCCACAAATATCCCACTGATACTGTTCATATTTAACGCGATTTAGTATGGTTGCTAAGTTGTCATAGGTTTCTTACATTGTCACTGAATGGACTAAAGGAATAGATGGGTTTTTATTTTTCATTCATGAAGCCAGGCTACGAAACACCTATGAAAATACGCCACTCGGAAGATACATGTTCCATGTTAAGCTCATTGATCAAGCCATCAATATCACAACAGACACAGCGATCCTTTCATTTTATAAAAACTTGAAAATGTTACATTCCGTTTTCGGTCAAGTGAAACGCATTTTTATCTGACAGGTTCCACTGTTAAGTTTTTAACCAAGTAGTTCCGATTTTTGTTCTCAGGTTTGTTTTGTTCTCAGAAAGTTGTGGATCAGATCCTGGTGAAGAATTAGAATCACCTGGAAATATGTCCAGATTTAAAGGCATAATCGGTATCGGTAGTTCCAGGCTATAATGAACTGGCCTAAGTGCAGAAGGCGAATTTTGATACTGAATTTTGTCCCTTTGCTTTTTGAAATCCCTTCTATTTTAGTGATACAAAAGTAGTCAGTAGGTTCTCTTCACACCATAGGAACAGCAAAGGGCATAGAATTTTTTTGCGATGCATCCACTGAACTAAATTTACGTGATAATTCACACACAGCAAATATGAGCCCAACTTTTATCTTGATCTCCAATTTGGCACTTAAAATATAAAAGTTAGGCTTTTTTGACTTGGTTATAGATCTAGCTTGTGACTTTAAAATAAATTGTCAGCATATATAACGAAACTTATCCGATGGTTTTTTGCAAAATCGACGACCAGAACTTGCCATTTTATATAAAATCGACTTAAACACTTAAGTACGAAACGAGACAGAAACAAACTAAACTGTACAAAAACAATAAAAGTGCTCTTAAAGGTTCGTACAATACTGTGGAAATGCCCCCTCCACGGTCTTGTGGTAATTCCTACATTGTCCAGTCCAAAGTCAGGTGCAAATAATTTCAATCGCCCCATGATATAAAGGAGAAGTAGGTCCTTGAAAATGGGACGTGCAAGACCATTTCTGTGAAAAGGTGTTTTAATAATTACCTAAGTGAAACGTAAAAAGAGCATTCTCATCAATGTAACAAAAATCATGACGAAAGATGACGCCTTTTCTGTTTACTAATTCTGGCGATTTTTCTCCTCCTTCAACCAATCTAATTATGAGCAGTAGAGGTCGATGTTGATGATTTCATTCGACCAAGAATCTCACAGTGTGTGGGGTCCATATCAATACCTCTGACAAGCCCCATAATTTTTTATATTGTAGGATTATCACAGGCGATGAAAAATGGGTTACCTTTGACAATATCGTCCGCAAAAGACAGTGGCTTGATAAGGATCAACAACCCCTACCAGATTCGAAAACAAACATCCATGGAAATTTTTTTTTATTGTGTGTATGCTGGGATTGTCGAGGTATAATTCATCACGAGTTGTTGAAGTCAAATTTAACGATTACTTCAGAAATATACGTTCAGCAGCTGCAAAAAGTGAAAGAGAAACTCCATGAAAACCGTCCTACACTCGTCAATTGCAAAAACTTCGTTCTTTTAGATGACAAAATTCTTGAGCTTGGATAGTCTGTTTTATCTTACCACACACACCTTACTCCCCCGACCTTGCACCGGCAGACTACCACCTTATTTGTTCCTTACAAAACTTTTTGAATGAAAAAGCCTTCAATTCTGAAGAGCAAGTCAGGCTGTCGTAAATTAAAACTAAACAACCATATTTTACCAGGAAGGAATCTATAAGTTGCTAAGAAGATGGGAGAAGGTCATACATAATAGTGGTGAACATACATAATAAATTAATATGATTTGTTGTTATTTAATGAAAGCAAAATAAATGATAAAAAAAACGGAAGTTATTTATGACAGGACCTAATAGTATGTAAATAAATAGTGCTTCAACACAGATTTTGTTTAAAAGTGTTAAGAAAACAACTAATGGAAAATCAGAGTCAAGAAAAAGATATCATTTTAATATGTAAGGTAACAATGAGGCGCTCGATTCATGTGTAGGGCCAGTAACACTGCTCTTTACAGATACAACAAATTTTTTGATACATGCTCTAGCAGATATTTAACAGCTGTTTTCTTTAGATTGTGATATTTGAATAGTACAAAATAGCAAGTACAATTCATTTAACTATTTAATAATTAAACCAGCTAGATTTGCAAACAGCATTCAGTGTATAGATGAATTTATACAGATCCTTGGTTATATATTTGAAAATAAATAACCTTTTTTTAGGTACATCAAGCATGTCTACAAAGATGGGTTGATGAAAAACAAAAAGGAGGAAATATAAGTAAAGTGACTTGTCCACAGTGCCAGACAGAATATATAATAGTTTTTCCAAATATGGGAACTTTGGTTCTTATTCTGGATACAGTTGACAGTTTCATATATAAAGGATGTCCATTTATGGCTGCTGGTATAGTAGTAGGGGCGGTATACTGGTGTGCTGTTACATATGGTGCCATTACTGTAATGCAAGTTATTGGACAGAAAGAAGGGCTGGCCATTATGGAACAAGCAGATCCATTAATTTTACTAATTGGTCTGCCTGCCATTCCAGTCGCTTTATTATTAGGAAAAATGATCAGATGGGAGGATGCTCTTTTAGCATTTCTCAGAAAGAATGTTAGCAAGATTCCAGTCATTAGAAATATTACACCCTTTAGGTAAAGGTAAAATGGATATTATCTATACAGATTATTAATCATAACAAAACTTTCAGAATTGCCACACCAACTACTCCAAATCAAGAGTCAAATTCAGACAACGAACTTCCAACCCTCACCAATGCAGTATCAGCAACCAGGATATTGTGTGGAGCTTTGCTCATGCCCACCATTTCCACATTTTTCGGTAAATTTTTCTTCGATTCGGTGAAATCAAACTTCCACAGGACGGTCCTGGGAGGTTTAGCATTTGTAGCGATCAAGGGCTGTTTAAAAATATACCACAAACAACAAAATTATATCAGACAGTGTCAGAGGAAAATATTGGATTATACAGAATCGAATATATCGTTGTATGTAAGAAATACTAGACGAAATGATGAGTAATTTGCTAATTAACAAGCACCACTGCCCTGAGGAGCACGCGTTTTTAAAGAACAATTAAAATTTTTACAGAAAAACACGTTTTTTATTAAAGGAAACTGTAAAAATATTGTATCAAGGGCCTAAAAATAATAGTTAACATTCATAGAAGTTATTTTTTAGTGATAATATTGTATTTAAAGAATAGTTGAGGAAATATTAAGATATTAATAATGAAGTATTGTATGCTGAATGGACAAATTGGTATCTTGTGAGAAGTTCATATTAAACAATTGACTATTTGGATTATTTTTATTTCATTTTTTGTTACCAAGATCTGACTCATAAGATTCATTGTTGCTCACAATCAAACCAATATGTTGTTAATCTTAGTGTTATAAAAAATACAGAGTTTTGATTTTATACTGGCTTTATTTGGCGTTGCAAGGATGCCTAAATATTAATTGTAACGATAGTTATCACTTAAAAATAACAAAATATTGACAAGAAATTGTTCGTCGTAGACTTTTTGACCAATGCTATTAGGAATTAAAAGAATGTGATGCCATTTGTAAAGATCCATTTTTATATACACACAAATACATTATGAAGTATTCACTGGTGGTTTCTGTGTTATATAGATGCGTTTCAGGTAATCTAGTACATAGTATAGTGTTATTTTTTATTAAAATGGGAAGATGATTGTTAACTTTGAGAACTTTTTTGCTGTTTTAATCTGTTTGAATAAATTGAAATTATATTTTTTGCACAGTCGTTTTTATTGTGTTTGTTAGGATCCTCTAGTATGAGGACTACTCAAAAAGTTCGCTGACTGATAAAGAAAACTAAATATTTTTGGCATTTTTTATTTTCCAACGTCGTCAGTTTTTAGTACTTTCTGCAAAATAAGCGGATGTGTCAACTGTAATCCCATCATTCGTAATGATTATTCGTCCAGCGTGCCATTTATCAAATTTTGGAAGAAAAAGTGACCACTGGAAGCCAAATACAGTGCATTTGTAAGCGTAGATCATGGAGTTTTGCAGCAACAACCCTCTACACGTGAGAATATTAACGTAGTGAAAGTGGGCATTATTATCGTGATGCTTCCCGATAAGAAGGAGTATTTTATCATGTAGTCCATGAGTACTACTACACCACGAGAATCCCAAAAAACCGTAGGTGACTTCCCTTTCTTCAGCGAACTTTCATCTGCCACTCACCCAATGTTTGAGCGGCTGCTTCATCTCTGGCGTGTAATGGTGAGTCGATGTCGCATTTACTGATATAAAACGTGGAAGAAACTCTTTTAAATAAATATAACGCGGTTTAAATAAGTGAAATCTAACTCTTTTTGTACATCCATCGGGGTTAAACCCAGCGAAACAACTACAACTCAAACTTCAATTGTATCCATTATTCAGAAAATCACAAAACTTCTTTGCTTTACTTCGTCGCCTCAAACAAATAACTACATATATACGCATCATGTTATCTAAAGAATATATTTGACAGATATAGTAATTTTGTTATACTTGAGCCTTCGTTCTACGGCGCCTTCATATTCCTAATCATCATCTCTCTCTGTCCTTCTATAGACCGTCTGGTATTTCTTCATCGATTACATCTATTCAGTTTCTCCTTGCCTCCCGCTTCTTCTCCCTTGTGGTGAATATTTGTTATTTTTAGCTATTGCCTAATCCCACAGTATTGCGTTCATCATAGCTATAACCTTTCTCCCTAACATGTTTTTTTTTTATTGTCTTATCCTAAATCCCATCTTGTGTTATTCTCAGTCCTAGGTATTTGTATTCTTCACATTGTTTAATTGCACTCCCATATTCCAAATTTATATCTTCTGATGATCCTCCAGTACACAGTTTACTTTCAGGTCTTATTTTATATAATCTTCTCCCAGTTTTCTGGTCATATAACTCAAATCTTCGTAATCTTTTGTTATTACAATCTGGTCTTCTGCAATTGTGTCTATTGGATCTATTTTTAATTGTTCACAGAAAGTTTCATTTCGAATTTTATACATCATTGTTCAATGAATCTTTCAGGAAATCATTTTAAAGCTGTTACTGTTTCCATATTATTTTGGTTGCCTATGTTTCGCATGCGAATGTTTGCTTATGTTTTATAATTATCCTTACTACATCCGTCTTTACTTTTGGTGATCTAGTACAAATAATGATCGTTTCGTATTTCTGCTCACATTCCTAATATTCCTTCATATTTCCTAGTTTACTAAAAAGTAATCAATTATGGATGTTTCATTTCTTTTAGATTCCTCTCGTCAGGTTAATTTGATATGGAAAATATAAAATGATTAGAAAGGTGCTAATTTGCATTCATCATTTCCGCCTTTTTTTCGTATACCCAATCAAATGAAAAGCTCGTAGCTTTTCTCTCAGCTCAAGTTACACAAAATGCAAGTTAACCATCTTGTTTTGGAAACTCAGATTTCAATCATTGTGGCATATTGGATATGTTCTTTTTTCAATTTTTGATTGATACGAGTTTTTTTACTTTTTTTAATATCCTAAACTGGACTAATCGGAAGTTAAAATGCACGGTGAGTACTGCATTTCAACAAGCAACAGTGTAAAATCCGACAAGGAATCACAGATGCTCTTCTGAGAGGTATTCTTTATTGGTAACTCGCCAGTTGATAGGCTGCCTCCAAGATCTCATTAAACTGTAGGTCCGGTCGCTAAACAGCTTCAGTTCCTGATGTGTTCCTAATACTTAAAACTTTACTTTTCAGGGAAAACATAGCAGAAATTAAATTTTGCACCTAATATTATGTTTACCTATAACATTTATAAATATTTGATACATTAATCTGATATTGTAAATTTAATAGATGATTCGAAAAGTTTTATATCATCAATTATTCATTGATAAGAGGTGACAAGGACATTTTAATGAACTCTATAGAAATATATTATCTCCGACTTTTTCACCAGGTTTTTCTTCGGTATAGATGAATTTATTATTCACAGGGCCGTCCTTGGAAATTTAGCATTTGTAACTGTGATACATTTTTAAAAATTCGCAACAAATTACAAACAAGGAACAATAAATGAGTAATCTGTTTTTCAACAAACACTTCTGTTATAAAGAACAATGATCCGAGAAAAAAAGATAGAACCGCTGTTGTTACGATTTTTTAAATTTTTGTTCCAGATTATTCATGCCTTATTGTATTTAATAACTTGTTTATTTATCGAAAATATACCTGATGAATTGACATAGATGATGGGTGTTACATATGATTTTAAGCTGTGCCAAAATAGATAGGGATAGTTTTGATTTTTCCAAAATATCTTTATTGAAAAGATTTATAATTGCAAATTAGCAACCTGTAAACCCCCCTATTTTCTCTGAGACTGCAATTATTTGATTGGGAAGAGGTTAATAAGGGCACTTGATGATATTTTGAGGAAGTCTAACTCATTCTTCCTCAATTGCCTTTTTTAATCCCTTTTGAGATTGAAATTGCCTCGAACTAAATGCGGATATTCTTGAAAATACTCCTTAATCAGAACCGTATGTACAGGAGTATTCAGTCTTACTGAAATAAAAATTAACATTTGGCATCATTTCCAAATATTTCTCTAATTGTATAGGAATCATATTTAAGCAGTTCTGACTGGTTCATTCGGCGAGAGATGAAAACGATTTCAGTCTCTTTTTCTGCCTCAATTCGGCAGCAATTTGGCCCATCAAGTATTTATTTTTGTCAGAAATCATATGTTTCCATCATTTTTCCCAACGAACGTGGTTGCGAGCGAACTGCTTTCGATGTTCTTTATGAGCATCTCTGAGGGGTGGGTTAGTCTTCATTTTCGTCCTCTGAATAAGTGAAGGTGATTGAAGGACTCTTCTAGTGATTTTAATGTTGGTAACCACACCAGCTTTATACACAACCTGACGAGATGTCAGTGTACCATTAGAAACTGCGCGTAAGATTGCACGTTTTTGTCTGTCTGTCAATGCAGAGGGTCTTCCAGTCCTATTCTTTCTATAGCCTTCAGGATCTTAATCATATTAACAATTACGTGTCGACTCATTCCTGTACATCGAGATTTTTCCGAAATCGACGCTTGTGCATTTGTAAAATTGTTTTTATTCTCACAATGAGTTAAACATGTTGAACGTCCCATGATGGCTTTATTTTTACTTCGATACCAGAAAGGGAATTGAATTAAAATTGTAGGTTGAGGAAAGATAAACAGGCTGTAGTTACGAAATAAACAAGTGTTCTTTTTGTCCTACCGTATAATTAATATTGGTATACATTTTATAGGTATTAATCTATATTGTAAACAAACTGAAAGATGCTGTTTTTGTTTAGTAAATTCGGTTATAACATACAAGAAGAGATCAATAATATTGAATAATAATGTAAAAATACACATAAACATGGTCTGTCCTATTTTTTTTTTGTTTCGGACCTTACATTTTTAGACCAATTACAATTTAATTCGGGATAAAACATTTTTTATTATAAAATATAGCAAAAGAAAATGATTAAGGGTCCAGAAATAATAGTGAACATCTGTAGAAGTTATTTTTGTTGATGTTATCGGTTAAATTGTGTAAATATAATGGAATTTTGAGAATCGCCACACACACTGATTTTTTAACTACGTATTTATTACATTTCGTATCACTCATATCTGGTTAGTTATGGAAATAACTATCATCACAAAACCAATAAAATAATTCAATTACTTTATGTGTTTCATATTTTAAATCATGTTGAAATCGTAGTTGCGCCAGAGGAACTGTTAAATACTATTAATAGTACTTAGCTCACTACAAAAATTTTTGCAATCGAGTGATTCTGGCGATTTAAATATTTCATTATCATCGTAAAATTGTATTTTTTTTATGGTAGATAGTATTGACTGATCAAAAAGATACCAAGTAGTTTCATTTACTTAGCACTTGAAAATAAAAACAAGTTTGATAAGTAGTGAACATTGTTGTGTATATGATTTTACGATTATACATGTAATCTAACTCAACAGCAATGTACCAACGCCTTCATTCTGATTTTGGTGATGAAGCACCATCCAATGGAAGGATATGTTTCATCTCTATAGTTTATAAAGCCTTGCTCAATAAGAATGTCAGCAGTTTAAAATGAGGCACAATGATAACTTCAAGTGAGAATCCGGTAATTTTTATTTTATCTTGTAGAACAAATAACGGCATTATATTTTAAAAATAATCGCGATATACGAATCGTTGTTCAAATGCTCCCCTCTGCTTCGTCTGGTAGAATTCATTCGGGAGACCCAATTTTGATGACTCTTTCGCACATATCGCGTTGTATATTTTCAATGGTGGTCTGAATGTATTGTTTAAGGTCAAGAATTGTGCGGGGTTTATTTCTGTAAAACAGTTACTTAACATAACCCCACAAAAAATAATCCAAGGGCGTGAGATAGCACTGATCTTGGTGGTCAGATGACTACCATTTCCCGAAATAAAGCGTCCAGGAAACGTTTCTTGGAATAGATCTGGCGAGACGCACCGTCTTGTTAAAAAAAAACATTGTTTATATTCACATTTATCAGTTCAGGTCAAAGATATTCTGTTAGCATATGCTTATAGCGTCCACCATTAACAGTATACGATTTTCATCATCGTCTTCAAAAAAATAAGGTCCTATTCCTCCTTCGACTTTCTGAAGATGAAAGAGTAAACTCCCTAAATTACTATTTTCATCAACCCAAATACTGCAATTATGTTTGTTCACAAAACTATTAAGCGCTTCGTCAGAAAATATTATTTCCCAAAGTAGTGACCTTTTGCCAACTTCCAAGCGCTGTTACATTAATCGTATACCTTTCCACGGTGAATTGATACAATGTTCTGAACACAGCATTGTATGAGTGACAATTACATTTCAAATAGTGTTACCGTTATTACATTTCAAAGTTCTGACACTTGGAAAAATTTTGATATCGACAGAAATGATAAAACTTTTTTTAAGAACTCTTGTTTCAAAAAAACAAGAGCTCTTAAATATGATAAAAAAGGGAAAAGAACTTAGAGACAGGAATGGAAAAGTTATTGAGCAATAGCATTAACTAGCATTCCAGATAAAGTTTATGTGAGTATCCTGGAAGGCGGAATAAAACTAGAAATTTCTAGGGAATAAACTTAAACAGGCTTCCGAACAGGAAAAATTATAACTGATCTGATAATTGAGGTATTTTGTCTGAGAATACTAGGCGAAAAAGTGATAAGAATAAAAAGGGTCCTAAAGATATGTGTGAAGAATTTTAAAAAACGATAACACTAGAAATTAATTAATTAGATGCATTATAAACATGGATGACAACAAAAAAACAGAAATAAACTTAATAGCTTTGCAATGAAATTCCTTCGAAAGATACAGTGAAGAACAATAATGGATAAAATACGAAATGAAACATTTAGATGACATTAAAAATAGATCTAATAGAAACAACAATATAACAAGGCCAGCTGAGGTTCTATTTTTTCAGTTCCGGACCTTACGTTTTTATACTAATTACAATTTAATTCGGAAAAAATATAAAATATATGTAAAGAAAATGACTAAGGGTCCAAAAATAATAGCAAACATATGTGGAAATTATTTTTGTTAATGTTATTGGTTAAATTATGAAAATATAATGAAATTTTGAGAATTTCCACACTCACAGATTTTTTAACAATGTATTTATTTCATTTTTTATCGCTTATATTTGATTAGTTATGGAAATATAATAATATATCACAAACCCAGCAAAATAATTAAATTACTTAATGCGTTTCATATATTAAAATGAAATGGCTTTTATAAAAGTAAATCATAATATTTTGAAATCGTAGAAAAAGAATATATGAAGCGAGAGAACGAGATAAAAAAGGAAGAAAACCAAAATCTGGAGGGAAGGCGAAGGAAGGGCGGTAGAGGTGAGAGGAAATAAATGGAGGGTGATCAACAGTAATACAATACAGAAAAAAATGGAGGAAGTTGTGTAAGTGCAACCGATTTTCAGAATAGACGTACACCTAATGGTAGTTTTAAATATGATGTTGAAAGATTAAAAGCAAATAAATGCACTAGGAAGGAATACCAACGTAGAATGAAGTAGGACTTAGAGAAACCTGAGGCTTATAGAGTAGTAGAATCGGTAGAAGATGGATGGACAACAATAAATTCTGTTACGGAGAAGACATAGGAATGGTACGACGATGAATGTAGAAATGATGGTAACGATGAATGTAAAAACCCAGAACAGCACAAAAAGAAAAATACGAGAGACTGAGAAGGCCAAACCTGTATGCAAGAAAAAAAAACGGAAGTTTCTAAAAACGCAAATATAGAAGATACAAGAAGCATATGAGACAAGAAAATTCTATTCGAATACTAAGGCAGTTCAAAGCTTTTAGTCTAGCAATACTTTGATCAAGGACGCAGATGGCGAAATTTTAATGGACATGGAGAGTATACTAGTGCGATGGAAGACATTTTGAAACACTGTTAAACATAACCACCAGAGATTATAATGATAATTGTAGAAGTACCGTCATTGCAGAGGTGGAGGAAAGTTTAATGAAACCTAAAAGTAATAAAGCTTCCGGGATAGATAACATATTTTTAGAACTACTGAAGCTTGGAGGCAAATAATTATCTAAGCCATTTAACAATGAATAGTTAACATCTGTCATAATGACCAGATGCCTGCCGAGTGGCAACAGGCGGTAATATGCCAGATTCATAGAGATAAACTGAAATGCGAGAACTATCGTGGTATATCATTATTTTGCACAACTTGTAAAGTTCTAACATGTCTAGTAATACAGAGTACCATATATTGAAGAAGAAATAAGCGAATATTAGGCAAGGTTTAGTGCTCAGTGAAACAGACAGACGTAAATGGATAAATAAAGAAAAAAAGACGGTAGGAGAGATGGACTTAAACGAAATAAAAAGTGAAAGCCAAAAGAGCCGGTCCAGAAATAAATACAGACAAAACAAAGCTGAAGGAAAAAAGATCTAATCCAAGAAGAGAACTGTACTGGACAATCGACGATTGCAATATTGAAATTGTAAGAACTTGTGAAGTAAGGAATATTGAACTGATAAGTTTTGAAGGAATTTGCGTATCTGGAAAGCAAACTTAGTGGAAACAGCAACACAGAAACTGTATTATAAATGGTAACAAATTTACTCATTCCCTGCCTTCTGTCCTAAGATCTAAACTTATTCAAAGGAACATGAAGATTAAGATATATAAATCACTTTTGGCCAGTTGTCACTTATGGCTGTGAGCTTAATTGTTTACTGTGATCAGAACTATTTTATTGCTTTCTATCTTATTAAATATATTAAACTGTTATCGATTTATATTTATTGAAATTATTTTTTTTACATTATAGGGTATATTAAATCCCTCTTATATTTATCATAATCTATAGATCAGCTACTTAAATGATATTGTGAATTAAGGAAATGATGAAACTAATGTTGAGTTTTCAAATATTTATTGACAAAAGAGAAGCAGAGCTCTTAACAATAAATATTAAAAAATAAAATGAAAATGGTCAAAAAAAAAAACAATTTTGGCAAGGTCAATTGATTATTCTAGAATTATATCCACAAATAATTTGCAAAATAATATAAATAATTTTTGGACTATTTATTTCGTTGTCTACAAAATAATAGTGGTTACCCCTAATCAATTTTTTAATGAAATATATTGTTATATAACATTTTCGAAAAAATAAACTTACAAAGGTGGTAATTTTTCCAGCATGCATCTAGAATCACAAATTATTTTAAACTTGCTGAATTCTACTACTTATCAATGAGAACGAGTTTTAACAAGCAATTGAGGAAATATCAGAAAGCCATTTTTTCTTTTTCTGATCAGTGTTTTTTCATTTTCTGTCTATCTGAATTAAAAAAGTTTATTCCAAACTAAAGTGTATTTAAAACCACTGTTACTTTATAAACAACTTAATAATTATTTATTATTCTACATTTATCTAAAGGTCTAAGATAATAAATACTTTATAAAATTAAAAACAATTATTTACAGTAAAAATAAAAAAATATTTCAAATATTGTGATAGATGTACGATTGATATATTAAAATGAAAATGTAAAAAAATAAACTATTTAACAGCACATTAGGAAACATTCATTTCATACAAATCTGGACCTGTGTAAGGATAAGAATCTGTCCAATACCAACTGGGAGATCTGATTTCTTGTAAACGGAAGATGCTTGGAGCCACCTGACTTAACTTTGTGTAATAAGAACAAGATCTAGAACTAAATTCATCTAAGGGGTAGTCATAGGGTGGTGCTAAAATATCCAAGAAAGCTGCTGGGCCATCTAAACTCTGTATTTCATGTAGATTTTTGAAATCTGGTTCTAAAGTACATGTAGGGCTGCTTGAATTTGCTATTGTAACACCACTAAGTTCTGCAGTTATAATACCATATTTTTGTCTATGTTTGAAACGAAGCGGATCGTCACCTTGGAAGCTTTTCTCATCAATTTCTTTAGTTTTCGATGTATTTAAAGAATAACTAACTATTTTAACTTGTCCAGCAATAACTTTAATTAACCCGTGCATTTGTGGATGATTATGTAGTGGCAATTTTCCATTTGGTTTCAGTATAAATATTCCCATGGATACCTGTTCATCTTCATATATTCCAATACAACTGACCGGGGCTTTGCCTGGATGTGTCCAGATTTCTGGGTTCAAAAAATGTGACGGAAAATTGACGTGCTCTACTGTTGTATTATCCAACAAGGCTATTAGAGCTTGTAAATTAGAAACGAAGGATTCCGGTTTGGATTTCTTTGAGGTAAACGTAATTATAGCTTGCTTCAAAACGTTGAATATGTGACAAGACATTTTCCGTTAATTATTATAACGATTCGTACGAGAAATATTGCGTCTTGGATATTTAATCATAATGATAAACACAACCGTTTATTTTCGACTCACTTTATTACACGAACAATCAAACTCAACAAACGTATATCGAAAAAGTAAGGTTAACGATTTGTTGTTCTACGTGACGCAAAACCAGGATTATTGAAGCATTTTGATTGGATATGGATACGTGACGTATTATTTATCACTTCTGTTGGATATATGGTTTTTGGTTATTCTACTCTGAGGCGAATTCGATTAGTAATACAAAAAAAAAACAGGACCGTAATTAAATTATTTCAACACTTTTTTTGGTGTTTCTGGTAGTTCAATTTTTCAAAAATTTGAAAGCAATGAAATTGAGTTTATACTTTCTTTTGATTTTGGTCAAACTAAATAATGCTAAGTTTGACGGTTGTTCTTATATTGAACTTCTTATCGATCAATCGTCATTTCAAAGTCAGTTCTAGCTGTCAGTAGAATCTCTACTCCCAGAAAAGTCCCAGAACATGACAGCTTCAAAAGTTTCCGGTTCCTGAGTTCATGAATATCGGCAACTTTACTTTCATACTGCAGAGGTTTTCAAAGCAGCATGCCCTTATAGCAATGGTTCCCAACATGGGAAGTAACAACTTATCTTCAGGTTTTAGGCCAGTATACCCAATAAGCTCCCTCTTCAACGTAACAAAGAGAGCGATATTTCATGCTCTCAACTACTTAACCAATATAGAAAAAGTTATTCCAAATGAGTAGTTCCAACTGGTATACTCGTCCTTTCATCGGCCTCTATTCCATAGTCTCTATTCCAAAGTTGAGTGTCGCTAAATCCGCCTTCTTCGCAAACAGCACATACAAAACAAACTTCACAAGCAAATGGACGCTGTGACCAAACCCCAACATTTCTGGTACCTGCAGGTCAACCCAAGAAAGAACCAGACGATATTCTTCACTAGAAAGCGCAGCAACACTGACCGGTAGAGAAGGTCGCGATATCTTAGTTGTACAAAACAAGTCACCTAGGGTTGCAATTTGATAAATCATTGAAATGGTATTCTGCAATCTAAGCAGTCTATATGCAAGGGTTATAGTATCTTTAAATTAGCATGCAGAAACAGCATATTGGTATTAAAAATCAAAGCTGTGATTTATCAGAGTCAAATTAGATCCGTCGTATTATAAGGATCAAAAGTCTTGTCTAGTTCCCTTTCAAACGGCTCGTCCAAACAACTTCAAATCTTCCAAAACGAAATCCTTTCATGGCTTTAAATACACTCGGGTTTGTTAGAAACAACCAGATACATCGGGAAGCCGAAGCCGCTCCGGATTCCCAATACTTCAATTTATCCTTCGTGAAGTTTGGCCAGAATACATCGCTGATAGAAAATCCTTTCGTCAAGAATAATCTAAGCTTCTGCCCTAATCACGGTGGAAAATTCTGGTAATATTTTGAATCAACTAAAGGTCATGATGACCTTTAGTCATCAACACTTCAATCCCAAGCCTCGGTTCGAGGATAATTCAAGAAATAGAAATAAGGGTCCCAGGGCCAAGTGAAAATATGGTTAAAGAAAACAGGACCTGTTATGTGTGGTACTAGGATGTAAGAAAATTATTTGCTTTTTTTGAGGTACTTTATTAATTACTATTTATAGTTAATCACTCTTTGGGGGCATTCCTATACCTCGCTAATGCCTGCTAACGGCCGTGTCGAATACTACTAATTCCACTGAAAGTTTCCTAGTGCTTGTTCTAGAATCTGCAGCCACAACTTCTCTTAAAACTACTCTCTTTATTTATAAACAAAGGAAAAATCCCAAGTACTTTTGTTACATGCTAGTATTACTATTAAGGAATATGTTGACCCATCATTCTTAGACGAGGCACTATTTGTTTTCGTTAGTGTCATTGTAATAGGTTGTCTTATAAATTCCCGCCCTTTTTATAATTCGTTTGTTTTTCGTCTATTTTTATTTTGTTTCACCAAGGTTAATATATGCATTCGTATGCCCTTTTTTTACTCTACAAAACTATTGGCTTCATTTCTTTTGACAAACTTAATTTTAATTAACTTTCAATCTTTTGAAATGGAAACTCCAGGCGGCAAAAAAATTAATTTGAACACATGCTACATTTCGTCTTCCGTCGTGGCTACAGAGGCAGTTCTAGACATTTGCGACGTATATGAAGAGGATCAGACTGCTCAAGATTAGTTAGTCAAGTTCAAAAATTGCAAATTCGATCTGGGCCTGACACGCCCCGCTTTGGTCGACCTTTCGACAAGGACCATCTTAAAGCGCTTTTGAAGGAGGGTGGCCGTCAAACATATCGAGAATTATCTGAGAAGACGAACTGCGGCCTTGCGACAATCTCCCGACATCTTTAATCTATGGGCTTTACTCAGAAACTTGGAGCTTAGCTGCCACATAAACTGACCGATGATCAAGGAAAATCGCTGCAACAAAGCTGCTCAGAATCTCGTCCGACACCGAACAACGCGTGGCCACAAGCAAGAATTCTTGTACAGAATCGTTACGGGAGATTATCGTCAATATGAAGTAAAGGAGGGAGTGGGTGACCACAGGAGACACACTAAAGTCGAGAGTTAAGCAAGATTTCCATCTCAAGAAACCCATGATCTACGTTTGGAGGGTCTTGTATCTGGAAAAATCACCTCGTCTGCTTGCTATCCAACCAAATGAGGAGCGTAATCTTCGCCAACGTTAAGGACCTCAAAAACTGGCTTAACAACTTCGAGTCCAGATCCAGTCGTTTAGCAACTGGATCTGTAACTGGAAGAACGACAATCATCAATTACTGATTAACTTCGATCAGAACCCCTCTCGGTTATAAACAGATAATTTTAGTCTTCAGAGACGTCTACGAACTGGTGAGTGAGCAATGTAGAAAACCTCTACGTTCAGAAGTCATCCGACCTTACCCAGACTGGTTACTGGCGTTATTGGAGGTTATTGATTTGTTTGATTTTATATTTTTACCTATTGAAATACAGCCTACACATGGTTTTTCACCGAACTGTCATAACATCCAAGTATTAGCCGTAACAAATAACGCTGCATTTCAACCTCCAAGTTAATTAAAGGATATGCCACCTACCAGTCAACAATACTTGAAGATCTCTCGAAACGGAGGAGGCATGGTGTTGTCTGGTGTTGTGTGGTGTTATAAAATAATATATACCTATTATTTAAAAATATGTATATTAAAAAAAAAATACAAACAATTTTAGATAAATAATAATACTATTTTGACTTAATTGACTAGAGCAACCGGTATAGACACAGATTTGGGTTTAGTCACTGTTAAATAGAATACCATGGCCGATAAGCTTAATAACCCACAAGCTATCGTTACATAAAACACATATCGAAACCAATAATCATTCTCTAATGATTCCAATTTAAGATTGTACCATACCAAACACATTCCGAGATTTTCCAAAAAGACCAAAACGAAAAAACCGTAATATATAAAATAAGCTTTTTTAAATTTAATTTTAAATTCTATGATGCAGAACACGTAAACAAGTCCAATAAAGAGGAAAAATATCGCTTTGTCTCTTTTGATATTGTCAGTTTTTACGTCGTACACCAAGAAAGCAACAACGATAACGATGTGAGTGATGGTGAGCCATATACAAGCGGTCATAAAGAAATAAGCGAAAACCGAAATAGCTAAAATGCGGCCTAAGAGAAACGTAAACCACCAGAAGGAAGCTATGAGTTTTCCTGCCATATCATCTTCTTGCAGTCCTGTTACTTGTATTATTCGAGAGATGTTAAAATCTGGTTCTGCTCGACTCGAAACTGGTATTATCCTATCATCTGAAGTACCTGTAAGAAAATATACTCATTTAATTTGGAAACAAAAATAACGTGGAGTTTCACGGATATAGAAATGTTTTGTGGTTGATTCTGGTGAAGAGTAGACGTTTCGTTAAAATATTATTTGTTTTTTTTTATTATTTTTTCTCTTTATTTCTGCTGCCAAGTGCTATTCAGTCTGTTTAGAGTATACATCACGCTCATTTGCAGTTAGTAATTGTAAGCTCAAATATTATAAATATTTAGGAACCATAATTAAAACTAATGGAAAAATTGAAAAGAAAAAGGGAATATGGAAAATTTTCAATATGTTGGATAGAGACCGGACTTGCTATATAAGACAAGTGAATAAATCGTTTCATGCAAGGGCGTGTGCCATCACTTCATTCTGTGAAAATATCTATGCCAAAATGTTTATAAATTAAGTTCAATTTTTTTTTAATTAGATTTATAGGGGAACGTAGGGTAAGACGGGGTAGTAAGGTAAGATGGGGAAAGAAATAACCCACGTTATTTTAATATTCAGATTGTACTTCGATGGTACTGATATGCCATCTAGTAGTCTTTCTACAAATGTATTCAGTGTGCTGATCACTAAGAGCCGGGAGGTGCACTTTACGATTCGGTGAGCAAAAATATTTTTATTTACTATTTTATCTAATTTTTTAGACATATAAAATACATGTCTGTTCGTATAATATGTTTTGCTACTAGTGTATTATTAGTTTACCGCAAACTATATTCTATTTACTAAAATATAACCGTCGTGTTGTGTCGGTCGCGGTCGTTTTATAACCTCAAAAAAAAAATAAAAATATTCAAACATTTCGATAAGGGAATGATGAGGCATTTGCACTTCACTTACAATATCAACTATTTCGGATCCAATGCAATCATCAGAATCAGGTCCGGTGTCTGCAATAGACAATTTTCAAGAATCACCCCAGCGTTCCAAGTTACTACCTGGACATACGTCTGGAGAATAAGGAGTTTCAAACGATTCCTCATTTCGCCTTGTATTGTATCCGAAACAATTGATGCCTTACCCACATACGGTACAAAATACAAGAAGACAGATTCGTAAGTGAGGGAAGACTGCAGTTACTACTTCATCTCCGTATGAACAGGAAGTTGTTTATACAATAGAAAATAAAACAAAAAAGAAAAATAATCGGGTAGTAACTCTAGAGATACTGAGTGTCTTTACTTCCAAAGCTTATATACGCAGTCTCGGGAAGGATAGATTACTTGCCAGGCTTGCGGAAGGAACTGTGGTTATGCCGGCAAGGAAGATGATGACGAGAATTCTGTTCACATCTGTCCTTTTTGTGAAGACTGTATAATGGAGACTGTTAGTACACCATCTTGCCCTAAGGATGGAGCATAACGGGGCAAACGGAATGCTTTTTTATTGATTTATTTTGCTAAGAAAAGTTTTTTTGTGTTTCGTTTGATTAGATTATGAAGATTGATGTTGATTAATTTGTTTCGTTTGATTAGTAAAGACTGTTGATTATTTAAATATAAGTTTATTATCTCTAGAATTACATTATGTCATTTTTCTAACCGATAAACCTTAAAGGCACCATCTTACCCCACCTTCCCCTACATTCGACACTTGTGGAATTAGAATATTACTGAAATAAATGTGGTTTAATTGAAGAAGTAGTAGGAGTATAAGAAGTAGTAAAAAATATCAGGGTGTTCTCAGTAGCTATTTAAATTGTTTATTTTTGTTTTTTGTTCAAATAAAAAAGTTAGTCAATAAAACCTGGACGATGTCATCGTTAAAACGATCGTATTTAAATGACCTGAACACTTTTTCTACGTTTGTGAAAAAACCTATATCTGAATTTATTCAAAATGCTTATTTCGCTTATTTTAACTTGAAAATCAAAGACGTTAATAAACCATGGATTCCAAACAATGTTTGCAAAATATGTAGTGAACATTTAAGGCAATGGATGGATGGTAAAAGAAGTCAATTGAAGTTTGGTGTATCTATGATTTGGAGGGAACCAAAAGATAACTACGACGACTGTTATTTTTGCTTAGTCAAGGTACATGGTAGTACATGGTAGTCAAGGTACATGGTAGTCAAGGTACAGAATGTAGTACATCCGAAGATAGGCAAGCTTATATTAGCCAAGCAAGTGATAAATTTGAAGCTACGTCGTCAAAACCCCTCATTTTTACTCAAGAAGCTTTAAGTGACCTTATCAGAGATCTCGACCTTTCAAAAGATGTTTCAGAACTGTTGTCATCCAGACTTAAAGAAAAGAATTTATTTTCTATTTCCTATTTGTTATCGTACTCGAGAAAAAGTACTGCTTTCGCTTTTTTGCTCAGAAAATGATGTTTGATCTCGGTGATCCCGATGTCCTTTTATCAAAAATAACTATCAGCCAAATGAGTTGAGACTTTCCAGAGACAGTTCCAAGTGGACTTTGAAATGTGTTTTACTACATAATGCGTGTAATACATTTGCGGTTCCCATTGCTCATTCCACTAAATTAAACAAGTATGAAACTACATCTCTTGTATTGGCAAAATTCAAGTACCATGATCATAAGTTGATTATATACGTTGATTTAAAAATGGTAAACTTTTTATTGGATCAACAAAGGGGCTACACGAAATTTCCACGTTTTCTCAGTATGTGTGATAGAAGAGCTAAAAGCGAGCATTAGATTAAAACAAAGTGGCCTGAAAGAAAAGACTTGACAGTTGGGAAACAAAATATCATAAATACTGCTTTAGTTACTAGGGAGAAAATAATTTTGCCTCCATTAAACATAAAATTGGGACTAATGAAACGGTATGTCAAAACAGTATTGGATAAAAATGGTTCCTGTTATAAATATACAAGGTGACACAAAAAAAACGGGAACTTTTTAACAATTCAATAAAACCAAGAGTGATGGAAGAAAAACATTTTATTCATGCTAATTGAGACCTTAAAATTTGCTATTTAAGAAACATCAATGGAATTTTTATAATTTTTAAAAAATTACGTCCTTTAGATGCCGTCCTCCTGTACGAATGCAATGCAACACACATACTGTCAACTTACTAGCGTCTAAAGGGCGGTTATGAACTTCATTAGGATTGGTGTCTGTCCAGTAACGGAAGTTCTGCTTATTCACGTAACCTGCGAGATGAAAATGGGCCTCATTTGACATCCACAACTTGCTTAGAACTTCATCATTGTTGTTTATGTTTGTTATCATTTGTTGACAGAATTCTAATCGCAACTGGTAATCGTTTTCCTTCAGTTGTTGCACAATTTGCAGCTTGTATGGATGAAATTTCAAGTCTAAATGAAGAAGAACACTTTTCCGTTGAACGCCGTGAGCTCCGTAGACAGACTCGCGTACAACATCAATGTTCTGTGGAGTACTAGCACTTCTTGGTCGTCCTGTTGGTTTCTTCTTAGTTATTAATCCAACTTTTTATCGCGTGTTTTGATGGGACGGCACCATAACGTCCTAAGTTGTAAAAATGTCGGAACTCTCTCTGCGCAGCTTCCAAACTGTCACTGTTTTTATAAAACATTTTTAGTGCTAACGCACGCTATTGCCAGTTCCACTGATCCATGGTTACTAAAATAGCTAAGTGTTTACTTACTCAAGGTCATGGCTGCTCATGGCTGCCACTACGCATTTCAAAAAATCCCGTTATTCTGTGTCACCCTGTATATCGAGGAAATTTCCTGATTTGAGCAACGAGAAATTTAAGGCTGGGTTTTTCGATGGACCGCAAATTAGGCTTTCGATGAAAGATAAAAAATCCGTGCATTCATTGAATGATATAGAATCATTAGACTGGTTTTTTTTCGTCAATGTTGTAAAAAATTTCCTAGGGAATTATAACCAATTAGGGAATATATTCAACCTCCACAATCTTTGGACACATTTCCGGGCAACCTTGGCTCTTACAGTGAGGAACAAGGAGAACGATTTCATCAAGACCTAAAAAACATGGAAGAACGGTTCCAGGGTCGATGGGATGAACATATGATAGTTAATTACTGCTGGAGTATCATGAGTGAGTGCCTGAAAGGAACTCACTCGAAGAAATCACAAAAAGAAGCTTTCTCTATGTTCAATGATGCGACAGAAGGTAAAAAATATGAAATAATCGTATTTTTTCGACAACTATTATATCTCGAAAACTACACGTACATTTCAAAAAATAAATGTACCGTTAGGACCAGCATAACGAGTATATTCATAAACAGTTTTAGTCTTTACAACACCAAATCCACTGTAGACCTGTGATAATTAAATTCCCATATCTATAAGTTGATTTTTTTCTACTTTTAATAAATATCTATTTTCATATAGACTTTGGAAAGCAAAGTTAACGAAAACATCATCACTGGATATATCAGAAATCATAATATAAAGGGTAACAAAGAACTTATTATTGCATTCTGTCCGAAGATCTAAACTTATTCAAAGGAATTCATTCGCCCAGTAGTAACTCAATGGCTGCGGGACGTGGGCCCTCACAAAGAACACGTAGGAGATGATTGCAGCATTTGAAAGAAGAGTACTCAAAAGAATTTTTGGTGCTATGAATGACAATGGTATCTGGAAGATTAGGTATAACTTCGAACTCAAGTATTTGAACAAGGATCTAGATATTGTTGACTATGTGAGGGTTCCGCGACTCAGATGGGCAGGACACGTGTCGAGAATGCCAGAAAAACGAATACCAAGAAAAATTATGGAGGGACGAATAAAGAGTTAACAGGAAAAGAGGTTGATCACAGACGCGATGGCAGGCCAATGTAAGAAGATATGCTAAATAACTACTGCACATCAAAAACTGGCAAGGGACTGCTGGAGATAGATATGGTTGGAGCGGAAGGTTCAAGGCGGCCAAGGTTCACTAACAAGCTGTAGCACCACAGGAAGAAAAAGAAGTAGTTTTACTTTCATCGAATCATTTTTGAAAATTGCAAAAATGTTGTTAATAAGGAACAACGTTATCTATAAATATATACTTACTTGCGTAATTCACTTCGTTTATATCGGTATTGGCAGTGTTTCGTGATGTACTTGGATTTATTGGTTCTGGCTCTAAATAAATATCACTACTTCTTCTGTGAGCCGCTATAGCAGCTGGTTCTACATTGTAAAACCGGGTAATATTACTGTTTCGACTATTTTGAATAATAGATCTGTAAAAATAACGATAAATAACAATTTCTCTTACTACAATAACTTTAAAGCAAACCTAGAGTTCGAATTGTATGAATTTCTCAATATAACAGTCCGTCGTCTAGAATTAACACCAGATCTTAAGAGTTTGTTCCTTTTCAACCAAGGATATTGGGAACCCGTCAATTTCTGTGCTTTAAATCTTTGATAATACGTTGTAGTCATAGCAACTTTAGCTAAATTTAGCACTATGCAAATTATTTGCGAATCTTCTAAAAAAAAAATAATTCAAAAAAATGAATTTTATAGGGATGTAATATTTCACAAAAATACACATTTATAAGAACAAACCTATATACTTTACTTGACTCTTTGACAATGTCGGAATTGTGCCGTATCAGGATGTATAATTGCAGCAGAACTTGTGGTAATGAATGCATGTAGGCTTGAAGGAAAACGTATAGTTCGATGATACGTGGAGCGCTGGCTAAAGTGATGGCTTCAGATATGCCTTCAGTGCTCTTGCTTCTGATGGCTTCAATAGACCAAAAAATTCGTTCCGCATATCTAAAATTGATGTTAAAGTTACTATCAATAGTAGTATACCGTTCAAATTATTTGAATTGATTCATTTAAATAAAGGGTGTCCTAAAATGTACACAATATTTGTATTAAATAAAAAACACAGTTTTTTTATTGTATTTTTTTTTTATTTAAACATAAAATACATAGGATAGAGTTATGTATGGAATAGCACATCGGCCAAATGACCTCCACGGCTTTGCTGGTACATATGCACTCTTTTGTCGAAATTTTCCGTGATTATTTTGCGTAAATGTGGCTGAATTCGTTGATGCAACGTTGAATCTCCTCCTTCAATGCACGGGTGGATGTGGACTTGTTGACATAGACCTTTGACTTCAAATAGAAATAATTCCAATTATGTCACCAACACTCTCACATACTGTTTCGGGATTATCATTTGAACGGCTTGTTATTCGTCGGCCAGTGCATTTAGCGTTGATCGAGTCTCCCTGACTTTTTTAATAACTCTCTTCACAGTTAATAATTCTCACAGACGAAGTTAAATCAATATTCTGTAGAACTGTAGCAGTCAAACTTTCATTATTTTTGAAATATTGTTCAACAATGAAAACGCGTTGTTCTCATTGCTGTTGCTCTCAGCTGTCAAACTGTTTTCTTTTTTTGGTTGTCAACACTTTACCGCACAAATGGCGGCAAACTCAAATCTTGCGTGAATTATGGGACACCCTTTATAAAGAGTTTTTCAATAAGAGTGTCAGAACTTTGGAACGTAATAGCGATAACACTGTCTGAAATGTAAATATCACTCATAGACTGCTGTGTTCAGTACATTGTGATATGATTCAATTGCGCGTAGAAATTATTCGAATCTACCATCAAAACGCGGGTTCAGATTGGCGAAAAATAATTTCCGGCGAACGGCATTTCTGGTTTAATGGCTTTGTGAACAAATATAACTGCCGAATTTGGCCAATGAAAATCTTCAAGTGATTCAGGAGTTACCTCTTCATCATCAGAAAGTCACTGTTTGGTGCTGTTTTTGTGCTAAAGGAATGGTAGGACCTTAGATTTTTGAAATCGATGATGGAAATCGTGTTACTATTAATGATAAATAATATCTTTGGCCTGAAGTTATAAATGTGGATATAAACAATGATTTCATTGAATAAGTGCGACTTGTCATACATCTTGCTAGACAATCGATTTATTGGAAGAACAGTTTCCTGGACGCGTTAATTCGTGAAATGGTAATGTCAACTGTCTATCAAGATCCTGCGATCTCACCCCTTGTACTATTTTCTCTTGAGTTATGTTAAATCTCTGATTTGCAGAAATAAACCCTGAACAATTCCTGATCTTAAACGAAACATTCAGGTCACTATTGAAAATTTACCACGCAATATGTGTGAAAGAGTAATCGAAAATTGGGTCTCCAGATTGCATTCCACCAGACGAAGCCGAGGGGATATTTGAACAATATTATTTGCCAAACATAATGCCGTTATATGTTTTTCAAGATAAAATAAAAATTACTGGATTATCAGTTGTAGATATCATTGTGCCTCATTTTAAAGTTCTGACACTATTATTGGATAACCCTTTATAACAATTATAGAGTCTAATTTAAAACAACGAATTAAACACGTTACGTTAATCCTCAGCTACTGATTAATCATGGTCAGTACCATCCGGGCTATCAATCCTTAGTCTATGTTTAACCTTAACGAGAAGCCTACCTACTAACAAGTAATCGACTTAGAATATCTTTCAAGCTGGAAAAGTGGCATTGCATTATGTATACGTTGGAATATAGCTTTAACTCACTTACAATTGGTCTTAATTTTAGGAAATATATTTTCATAAAATTCATGCGCTGGGATTCTCTAAGCGCTTGAACAACACAAGTATGGTAAGAGGAATATTATGGAAACAGTCGGAAAAGGGGAAAGGGAGGGAGAGACCAAGAAGAAAGTGAAGAAAAGATGGAGGAGAATGAATTGGGAAGTTGCAAGGGACGGCAAGAAACGAAATACAATTACAATGCTGTAGGCCCCTACAGTGGCTTGGTTAAAGCAGCGCAACGTTCAGAATGAGCAATATTCAGTCTTTCAGAACGAGTCCTTTTTATTGTAATATTGAGATCCGAAAATAGTCACAGGAAGCCAGGTAAGTCGAAAACGGTGTGCAGTCAAGAAAAATATTACAAAATATTCAGCGATATTATCTCAATGACATTCTAATAACCATCTAACATCTTAAATGGTAAAACTCATCAGTTTTATTTAATTTCTCAATATAACTACTCATAATTGACCTCGGTGGACGATTGATTGCTTTTCGAATTGTGTTCAGATTCTGTCTTCGGAATGAATCAACTACGAGGGTTACTATTTATCATATCATTGAAAAATGGTTTTATTGTTTTCAAGGTATTTTCCGCGATGATCGATACACTTTTCTATAAGTCTGAACCATTTTCGTAGCTCCTTTTCATTCCGATGCAGGTATCTCCAAAACATGCATTTTGAATCCATCAACTGCTTCTTCTGGCGCCGAAAATTGTTGACCACATAATTTATTCTTCACGGATGGAAACAAAAATATATCATTGGGTGCTGAATCAGGACTGTACGGCGGATGACCCATCAATTCGATGTTTTGACGAGTCAAATATTGAGGTGTTCGGTCATATGTGTGAGAGGTAGCGTTGTCATGGCGAAGAATGATCCTGCGTTGCTGGTTGTTGTTCTTCTGTCTTCAAAGACTTCTGACAAACAAATGGTTGTGTGCTATTCAGAATTGACCGTTTCACGATTCTCTAATGGTACTAAAGCCACATGCCCATTTATCCGAAAAAACAGGCGACCATTAGCTGAAGTGCTTCTTGCGCGAACAACTTTTGTTGGATTTGGCTCATTTTGAAAGATCCATACACTCGACTGCTTTTTGCTTTCATTCCTTTTAAGATTTGTTACCTGTGTAGATGTTATATACGGCTTTTGACGCACCACCAAAAATGAAAATTCATGAAAAATGTTGTGTATGCTTCTTATACTAATGTCCAGGGATGCCTCAATCTCACGGTATACCATATGACGATCAAATGACGATCTTTCTTTATTAGTTCACGCTCATTATGGATGTTCTCTGCTTGTGCTTCAATGCCAAAAGTCGAAGTGAGTTGATCGATTCACTGTTGTTGAGATAATCCACATCGAAAGTCGTAGTAAATCATCGCACATCATCACGCGATGTATTTGTCATTTGACGCCTAGCCACACTATTGTTGCCAATTTCGGATACATAAATAGCAACCTTCGTAAACAGTTCGTAACTATATGTGCACTATAGATAATAATCTCATTATATATATTCATACCATATGTCGAACCATATGTTAACCATATGTTAGAATATGTAAGAACCATATGTCGATATGATATGTCCCACACGAACTTTTTCCTATGATATATTGCTGGAACAAAAATCCGAGGCTCAATTTTTGAAGCCGATGGTAACTGTTTTCGAAAAGTGTATCGTGTTCAACAACGTGCAATGAAAAACATCATAGGGGTAGTCAAGGTCAGCGGTTTCAAGTACGACGAAAGACTGTATTCGAAGAAAATTATGCTTTGTATTTGGTGGGATTAGGGGGACCCATACATTTTGAGCTTCTTCGACACAACCAAACCTTCAACACCAACCTCTACTCTTTACAATTAAATCGACTGTAACTAGCAATTGAAGAAAAACAGCCAGAATTAGCAAAGAGGAAGTCTGTCATGTTGCATCAAGACAGTGAACGACCCCACATTTCAATTAGGATCCAGATAAAAATTTTGAGTTTCAATTGACATGTGCTGCCCCATCCACCTTACTAATCGGACATTGCACTCTCGGATTACCATCTATTCCGGTCCCTTCAAAAATTGTTTAAATGGGAAACTTTTTAAAAAGGAAGAATACGTAAAAGACAACCTCTTGACATTTTTTGGCAATAACAGATGGTAGTTTTTTGGCAAAAATACATTATGGATCTACCACTACGCTGAAAAAAAGTTGAAAATAATAATTATTTGCATTTTTCTTTCTGTTAACAAAATCCTTATGAAATTTCTGTACAATCCCATAGTATAGATATATATATATATATATATATATATATATATATATATATATATATATATATATATATATATATATATATATATATATATATATATTATAATTAACTAGATGACTCAACTGGTATCAGTTTTAGAGAAAAATCTTTCTAAATTGTTAGAGTAAGTTTTTTAATACGATGTTTTCTTGTTTTTTTTTTGTTTACCCCACTCTTACCTCCACATACTCCAAATTGGAAAAAACAAATGGTCCAATGTTTGTCTTAATAACCATTTTGCGTTGGTCCTCGTCAATTCCTGCTCTTCTTCCGGCCAGTAATCAAAATCAGAGATAATGATCATATAACTACTCAAAATCGGTAGATACATGATCATTATTGTAAGCGAAGCCCATATAGGATCTTCATCTTTGTAATGGCGAAATATAACACTGATATCTCCAGCAATAATAAATATATAAAGCACACAAGCACATATAGACGGTATAAGATAGTTCACTAAAGCGTTCTGTTTAGGGGTCAGTTCAAAACCCAGCAATGTTTTTGAGTTGTTTGTAGAGTTTGATTCTGTTGCCATTATTTTAATTTTACGTAAACGAATGAATGCGTTCAATATCAGGGTTTGAGTTCATAACAAAAGTCATGTTTGCTTTGACATGACTAAATAGATAATTTTTTAGATTAGATAAGATTGGAAAGCAATCATAAATTAACATATGAATGTCAGTTTCATGTGGATATTCAATAATATTGTGAATACAGGAGGTTTCAATAAGTTTTTGATGATTTAAGACCAATCAAGTATTACATCGTTTACATCTAAATGGTGTCTCAATTTCAACTTTTTTTGTAAATATATATCTTTCTTTAACCTATAATTTTCCTGTTTTTTTTTCTTCTAGCGAAGAGAAAATCCAGCATGGGACGTTCAAATTGTTTAACTCACTAATTGTTTAAATACAGGTAGAAGGCAAAAAATTGCACAATTATTAAATCACCAATGGACATAAAGCGGTAAAGTGTAATCAACAAGATGTTTGTCCATTATGTAAGAAATATTATAGAAGCTCAGAATGTAATTCACAAACAAGGGAGTGTACTAATTGTAAATTTGCAGCTGAAGATTCCACATATTAAATATGATCACATGCTGTTGGATAAAAACTGTGAACATTATAAATGAGCAGTTGAAAGAATGAAGAGGAGAACTAAGTATGCATAGCAACCACTTGATTGCTTCAGTGCTTCCACTAACAATATAGATATTTTGCATATTAATATACAAGGAATGACGAAACACATTTGGCGGCTGAGGCAGTTTGTAGAAGAGATAAACCCATGAGTCTTGTGTGTTTCTGGAACACATGTAACACGAGATGTGGAAGAGAATGAAATTAATATAACTGGGTGTATGTCTGTTGTCTGTTATTCGGAAAGTCGTCATACAGGGTGTGCTATTATTTATGTTAAATCTGGCTTGAAATATTGGGTTGTTTCTGTCGAGACAAAACCGATAAATAAGCTGTTTTCCAGGTTGGTTGCGGCCTGCTGTAGATCGCCTAACGCCTCTGTAGGTGACTTTATAAACTATCAGTGGCGGCTAGTGGCTTTTTAAAGTGGAAGGGCGTAGAAGAAAATAATGCTGCTAAGATTTTTTTGCTTTCCCCTTCCTCCTTTTTTTCTTTTCGTGCTATTGAAACCCTATACAGAAGGTGAACCAGGAAAACGAGTTAAAGGAAAGAAATTGAACGGAAATAAAATATGGTGTTTTGTTCTGAAAAATTGTTTACTGTGATAAATGCTGGAGGAGCGGCGCCCCAACTCACGAGCCGCCACTGTAAACTATTTTGAAGACAACCTAAATGGCAATATATTTCAAAATTTATTGAAGAACAGCAGTGAGTTTAGGAGGTTGAAAGATATTATCAGGGGAGCAGGTTTCATATAGATTGTTTCACACTGATTGATCACATAATCACCAATGAATTTGGAACTGTGGAGGTTGTTAGAGCTTTTCCGATGATAAGTGATCACGAGATTATTGGTACCGAGTATAAACTTCAGGGTATTGTATGTGAAATACCTTGATACACGTATGTTGGCCATCTGAATAAGTAGGTAGTCTCAAGGCTAATTACAGAGTTGGTAAGGAAAGATTGGAACTACAATACCGTTGATTTTAATAAATTATATGTTGATTTTATTCAAAATTTGCATGATGGTATTGATAGGGTTACGCCCTTAAAATTATCAAAACCTAGAAAGTTTTCTTGGGTAGGCAAAGAGCTAAAAAATTCTCAGATCGAGAGGGACAGAACATACAGAAAGTTCTCTTTCTCCTATTTTTGCTGATGATGATCAGATTAGAAATATGCCTGGTTAAAATGATCTCAGACTTACATAGAGTCAAATAATGGACATTTTGAACATTTAATTTAATGAAACAATCAATCATGATTGGACGTGAATCGTTTAAAACGTGTTATAGTGTGAAAAATTAGTGTTAGTAATTGCAACTTTAACTTTAAACGACAATAATATTTAAATTTTCCTTTTTTTGTAACAAAACAAACCAAATTTATAGTGAAACGTATGGTTATAAATATCTGATCAATCAATGTCATCAAATTTCAGTTTTGAGGCGATGTACCGTATAGAATTTTAAATATGGAAACATATTAAAAAAAAATTGAGATAAAGATAGCATTACATTTTGTAAATTGCGTAAAAAATTGGTTCGAAATAATCTCATGCACTCTCATCTCAGCAACCTGAGGGGCGTGTTCAGGTGTATTATCGTTGTGAAAGATCACTTTCTCTTTGGCTAAATGTGCACGTTTAGCCTGAAAAACACCTCTTAATTGGTTCATCAGTAAAGCATGATACTATAGCCTTTAGCCACGTGGTCTATGAACATATGTAGACTTCATCTCTGATGTGTAATGATGAATCCATGTTTTATCTACTGTTAAAAAAACCTGAGGTGTGTCCATTTTACGATGCTCACGTAGAAAACTGGTATTCAACTACCATTATCCCAGGCATCTCTGGGCAAACAAGCGTTGGCATCAGAAATCAGTAAAGGTGGTCTAGGTATGAGTACCAGGTACCCAAGTTGGAGGATCAAACTTCTTAAACAATGCGGGATCCCAAGGCGTAATCTATCGTACCGAGGGAATAAATGTTGTGGGTTAACATATAACGATGTATTTCAGGCTGGTGCCCTGTGATTGTACCAGTGGCGGCTCGTGAGGGAGGGCGTTGGGGCGCCGCCCCTCTAGCATTTAGTACAGTAAACAATTTTTCAGAACAAAACACTATATTTTATTTCCGTTCAGTTTCTTTCCTTTAACTCATTTAAGATACTATTAAAAATTAAAATCTCCAAAGATGCGACCGTACGCCACCCTCTTCTTGTCTCGTCGTTGGCGTTACATTTTTTGTTGGTTGCCAGAATTCGGGGTTTTAATTGCTTTCTAAAACATGCGATTTGGACGTAGATTCCCGGCGACCGAGCGTATCGGTTTAGTTTTTAAAGCTGATTTGACCGGTACGGAGCGTTTAATATGTCTCGCGCCACGTTTGTTTTCGTTTGTCTTGCGAATTCTTGTTCTGATTTGGGATTTGCTACGTACACACTGGGTAGTACTTTTTAAATAAAAAATAGTCAACTTTTAATTGTAAACATGAAGGTGTCTGATTTAAAACAGTTAATAATGACTAATTTAAGTTTGGAGGAGAAAGTTGAATTAAAAACTAACGGTTGTCCCACGCCCGTGTTAAATTTGAGTCAAGTTCAAAAACAATGTAAAAATAGCAAAAAAAATTCTTCAGCAGCACTATTTTCTTCTACGCCTTCCCACTTTAAAATCACACGAGCCGCCACTGTATTGTACTTAGCTTTAGTACATTAAGGAGGTCTGATGTTGTGGTGCCACCCCATCTTAGGATACTCATGAGATCTAACAAATTTTTTCGGGCGTGAGCCTAGCAGTATTCTTTTCTCCTCCCAGATTTCGTTTCTTGCTCTTTAATTCACCATAGAAGATCTGCTTCGGCATCCTAGTGACCTGCATTCTTTGGTAATGACCTAACCATCTCAGCGGAGCTTTCATGATCTGAGCATTCTATGCTCAAACTGCTAGTTCGTTCTTTTTTTGCTTCCTGTACAGGACCCAGGATTCAGCGCCATACAGAACAGTTGGAATTATTATGGCATGCCATGATGGATAATTTTAATATATTCCTTTAAGTATCGGTTACTAAACACCCTTCCGATTAGACGTCCAAAATTGGCATCAGCCCACTTTGGAAAATTTGACTTCCCAAATACGGGAAGCATGCTTCTTCCAGTAGTTGACCATTTATGACAACATTGTGTTTCTTTTCCCTTATTTCGAGCAGTCTGTTGCAATATTTTCGTATTTTCTTCATTAATTTTAAGTCTGAACGCACCGCAGCCTCACTAAATACGTCCAGGTCTCCATCTATTCTACATGATATCTTAAATGAGTGCGGCCATCTACCTCTGACATGATGCAGAACAGCGGCCACAAACACACTGAAAAGCGTTGGCGTGATCACACAGCCCTGCTTAACGCTGGTCTTAATCCCAAAAGCCTCAATTTCACCCATTTGTGTCTCAGAACTTGTGCTGATGCACAAGTCTTACGAAGGTCAAACCTTATGAAGGCATCTTATGATATATAAGAGCTTTCACATTATATTTCCCCCGATATCTTCTTAGTTGCTGATGCGCCTCTAACCTTAAAACTTTACTTTAAAGGCCACGAATAGGCTTTCATTTTGTTCTCTGCATTTTTCTTGTATCTGACTTAGGGAGGATATCAAATTTGCTGTTCCAGGACCTGCTTTGAAACCACATTTACTCTCCGGCAGCATTGGTTCAACATTGTTGAACGATGGAAGTATTATGATTGAATCGTATAAAAAATGGAAATAACAATGTTGCTGTGAGTGTATTGTGTAGGAGTAAGCTAAAATTTGGACAAATACATTTATAGATTCGGTTTTATTGGAGCACTCTTGACTCATTTTCATTTATGAAGTATCTTGCTTCAATACTATAACTAAAAAAATAATATATAATGTTAATTAATAATCCGGAATACTATAGTTTATGTAACAACCTAACAGATAAACTGCGAGTGGAATGAACGGTACAGGCAACTAAACATACACGCCTGTTGAGAACAAACTGAAATACTAATAGGAAAGACTTACTTTAGATAATTAAAAAATAATACTATTTTTCGTTTTTAAGAATTAATTTAATATTGTGTTATATATTCAGTAATTGCCTATTAGATGGAATATACATCAATATGACATTGAACTGGAAAGCCTGACATCTGGAAAAATCAATGTACAGCTGTTTTCTGTTATTAAAGCCATTCCTGACGTTCCTGATTCGGGACCACCTTGTTTCCACGAAAAACGTCGTGATCTAACTGAAAACCGGTCAGCCATAGAAAGAAAAAGGTGTGGGAGGCATTCAAGAATAAACCTGTTTAAAACAGAGCATGATAGAGATGTCTCTCGAAGAGGAATTACCGGAAGAATTTAGGGGCGGTACGTTGCGCATAAACAAAAGTGGAGAGCAACAGTCTGCAGGCTCATCAGGTCTGAGGGAAAGTTACCGTGAAAATAAAGGTGGTTTCAGCAAGACGGACAGCACCAGTAGCAACACCAGTTGCTATTGGGGTGGATTGCCCTTGCCACTAACATCTATATCTAACAAAAGTAAGATTTTAATGATTTTCTTTAAATATTATGTTCATTTTATTGTTTTTTTTTACAGTATAATAGTTATTTTTTTAGCGATAATTATCATTTTATATTTTCTCTTATAAATATATATTTTTTTTAATTTAGGGAGTGAATCAATATGTAATATATGTATTGATATATAATGAAAGTACTGATATGTTACTAAAAAATTAGTTCAATAAATAAATATTAATAGTGTAGTTATTGAGTTGATATAAAAGTTCGTCCCATTTTTCTGAGAGAAAATGAAGAAATTGAAGAAAACATTTAATTACTAAAAATTACATTTAATCAATATAGTATGTGCCGTTCTGTTCGATAACCAATCTCCAGCTCTCCGATAGCTGCATAATTCCGCGCTCATAGAAGTTCTAAGTTTTCAAGTTAGTATTAGATAGTAAAACAATTTACTTTCTAATGTGTTTTGGAGCGATCTAAATAAATAGGCCGGTCGCGTTGGTGCGGCTGTAAGAGCGCCTGCTTTGCCGAATCCGCGCTGGAGCGATAGCTGGTTCGATTCCAGCGCTCGGATGGTTATTTTTCTTTCTTCTGTCCGTTTATCTTTCCTAAATGTTTGTGATTGTTTCTAGGCAAGAGTGTAAAATCCGACTACGAATTACCCCTCAGTCACGCCAGTTAAAGGCTGGGTAAGGCCGGATGCCTTCTGAGAAGTGTTCTACTTTGGTCACTCGCCAGTCGGTAGGTTTCCTGATAGACTTATGGGTAGGCATATAACCAAGGGTTTATAGCCCGAGGGGGGTGCTGGCCTGGGTTTGTCGGAAGCTGATGACCGTGGTTCGGAACCCACATTAAGCTGTAGGTCCAGTCGCTAAATAGCCTAGTTGCTGATGCGCCTCTAACCCAAACACTTTACTTTACTTTTTAAATAAATAGTTGGAGTGCGCAAGGTCGGGAGAGTACGGTTGATGTACCAAAACAGCCCAGTCAAGTTGTAAAAGTTTGTGGAAAAATTAATAGACTGGTTTTCAGGTAATAGCTCATAATAAACGATTCCCTTAAACTTTCACCAAAATGCACAGCATAGATTTCTTCGGGTATAAAGTGAACTTTACGCTTACACGATAATTTTTTACGCTTAATATTATTATGCACAATCCCTTTTTCATCACCTGCAAACCATCCGCTTTAAAAATTGATCAATGTCATTGCGTTTCAATAGAAAACCGCAAGCAGAATATATCAATTTTTTCTCCGTTAACTCATGCGTTAACACTTTGGCCTTGTTAACCACTTCAAGTTGTTGTAATCTCTTTGGCACTATTGGCTAATTAATTCCAAGAATTTCTTCGATCTCTCGAGTCGTTCTATGCCGAGCACTTTCAATTAGGGACAATATTTCGTAGCCATCAGTATAAGCCGGGCGTTCAGGACGTCGTGTATTGCTAAGATTGAAATTGTTTTCACGAAACTTTTTGGACTACTTACACCATGTGGAATCGTCAACGGCATCCTCACTGATCTTCACTGTATAGAGCACACTTTTGTGTCTATGAAGCATGTGTGCCTTTTTGGAAATAAAAAACATAATATGCCGAAAATGCTCCTTATTTTCTGGCATTTTAATGCTTAACAACATTTATAAGCAATCAAATAAAACAAGTAGTCGCTGAAATTCTTTCTGTCAAACAAAAAAAAATAAAGTAGATAACACTTCGGGTTTTCGATGTAATGCCATCTAACTCCAAAAACGGAATGAACTTTTGCATTAGAAAATATAGAAAAATACCTCGATATATTGGGGTTTTCTATGAGTTCTCGCCGTTTTTTATTAAGTTTTATTGAAAAAGCAACAATTACAACTATAAGAAATGAATCAATGATTCTCTGCTCATGATCTGCCTATGCCGTTTCGCCAGAAATCACCGCGCCTGAACTTGTAGAAGTTATTAAGGCAGTTTTTGAGGTCCTCATTGTTCATGAAGGTTATACCTCTCATTTGGTTGTATAGCGAGCGGAAGAGGCGGTAATCGGTTGGCGCAAGATCTGGAGAGTATGGCGGTACGTACGACGAAAAAGCGCCCAGATCATTCAGAATTATTGTCGAGGAACAAGATGAATTGGCCTTGTTGATCGGGCCGTTTCAGTTGAATAACCTCATTTACAGCAGGGCGAGGTAGCGTTCCAATTTTTGAGATCCTCATCTTTGGCGATTATAGCGTATTATAGCGGTTATAGCGAGGTAGCGTTCCTTATCGACCGCTAGAAGGTCTTGTTCTTCTGCAGAATTTCTCAGTACACCAGACCCTTCAAGCCCCACCAAACATAGATCATGATTTTCTTGGGATGAAGATCTGTTTGAGGCGGTCATCCACTCTTTCTTTTGATAATGTTTATGAATTCCGCAGTTGGTTTCTCAGGAAACATTTTGAAAATACTAGGAGTTTAAATGATACACTTGTTGCTTTTTAATGTTTCAAACGTTTATTGTAGGTTTTGCTCTATATATGTTTCGCCTTGTTAGAGCTTTCTCAAGAGTATTATTAGCACTTAGTAAGAGTATTAGTCAGTATTCGTTCGAGCTACCCTTGAGAAAGCTCTTACAAGGCGAAACATATGTAGAGCAGAATCTATAATAAACGATTGAAACATTAAAAAGCTATTAAAAGCTTTTTCCTTTATTTCATATCAATGTAGAGCCATCATTTCTCATCTCCTATGACGTTTCTGTACAAGAATCTTTGCTTGTGGCCGAGTGTTGCTCGGTGGCAATATTTTGAGCATATTTGTTGCGGTGATTTACCTTGTTGTCGTCGGTTAGTCTGTGTGGCATCCAAGCTCCGAGTTTTTGAGTAAATATTTAGATTGAAGATTTCCGGAGATTGTCGAAAGGCCGCAGTTCCAACTAATTCTTGGCATCTTTAACGGCCGGCTCAAAAGCGCTTTAAGATGGTTTATTTTTGAATTTGGAAAATAAATCTTAAGCAGTTCAATCGGCTTTAGCATTCCTCCCCAATATACGAGACAAATGTTTGGAACTGCTTTTACAGCTTTTTGAATACGATAAAAGGCGAAACATAGCAAGTGTCGAAAATTAAGTTTTTTGCTACTTGGAATTTGCATCTCAAAAGCCTGAATAATTAATTAATTAATTAAGAAAAGGGCTTTCGAATGCTTATGTACACTTGGCCAAATGACATGAAAATGGAGGAAAAACAAACGAATTATAAAAACGTTTAACACTCTGCGGACGGGCCTCTTCGCTATACCTTAATGACGGATCGATCCATATTTGAATGAGAAATACACCTGTTTTAGTATAAAATTTTTCTCTATTTATATAAATTAGTATACAATTAATTAATGTAGTTAAAAACAATACATTATTTACCTATATAGTTACCTACATTTATCATATAGTAAATTACTCTGTTCTAAACATACGTTTTTGTTACATTTTGAGCACATACTTTTTGATTTTCTGTCTTTTGCTTGGACAACTTCTTTTTGGCTCACTGAGGAACCACTTCATTGAGGAACCACTTCTTGCATTTGTTGATAACTCTTCAACTGATTCTTCTTCTTCAGATATCCACCCAGTTCCTTACCAAGGGCTATCAAAAACTTTCTTCTCCTTCTACTTTTGTTACCAAACATGTCATTATGACTAAACATGAATACAATAAAAGCATTTAGTGCACTTATATCAATCAAATTTGAAAATACTACCATTGGCCACCGGCGACTTTTTCTTTTCACAGAATAATGAAATATTTAGTCTGCTTGATCCACTCCTGTTTCTTTTCACAGAATAATGTCGTAACATTTGGTCTGCTTGATCCACTCCTGCCTTTGTTTCATTATAGGTGGTAATTATATCTGGTTTATTTTTTATTATTTTCGTCAACTCTATCCTTGTCGTGCAAGCTACTCAGAAGAGTTAAATTTTTTTTTTTGCAGTATGAAGCAATCTTTATGTCATATTGGAACCTAAAAAGTGAAGAATGAACTGTACGGCCTTTTGTCACTATAAATTCTAGTGGGAGTTCTGGTATATTTTTTCTAAAAGTTCTAACTAATATTAGGTTCATTTTGAAAAGTTCTTGAGCTAACGAGAAACTGGTGTGAAAAAAAGTGTATTCCTAGAATATATTAATGCAATCCACAAACATATAAAATTTACAGTCGAATTAGAAGAAAACAACAGTTTAAACTGCCTGGATCTAACCATTTAACGAATCTCTAACAAACATAGTTTCAAGATATTCCGCAAACCAAAAAATACATAATAAATCATTACACCCACTACAACATAAATTAGCAGCTTATCGTAGCCTTGTACACAAACGGATCAATATTCCTTTATCAAACGCAGATTTTAATAAGGAACTAAACATCGGATATTCAGGGACAACAATATATTACATTCTAAAAAGAAAATTGTACAAAAAGGCTGCCTCTGAAAGATATACACAAAAGAATGATAAAGACCATTCATTTAAATTTATAACATACTTTGGTAAATCGCCGGAAAAGATTTGAAAAATTCTTATAGAAAAAACAATGCAAAAGTAACCTTTAAAACCAATATCAGCCTTAGAAAACATATCAAAGATTGCAAAGCAAAAACAAACAAAAAAGATAAATCAGGTATATATCAACTATATTGTGGGTCATGTTCAAAAACTTATATAGGACAAACATGCAGATCTTTCAAGAAAAGAATTAAAGAATACGAAAAAAGCTTTCTCGGTCATAAACATAATTCGAACTATACATTTGTTAATTGAAAACCATCTTTTTAACAGTGAATTTAAAATTCTACATGTACATAACAAAGGCAAAAAACTAAACCATCTGGAGAGTTTAGAAATAAACTGTCTCAAGGTGGGAAAACCCTTCTAAATGAACAAATATACCTGAACAAATCCCCTTTACTGAATTTGTACAGACAATAGCTAGCATCTGTGTTGATATCTAAAAAAAATTATATTTTTATTGTAGAAACTTTTTGTATTTATACCTACTTTAACATCGAAAATAGCCAGTTTTGAAGAAGCTACAGTGTTAGGCGAAACGCGTCGAATATTAATAAGAAAGCGGAAATATAGAAAAAACTTTCATTAAACTTTTATAATGAATTTCCAAGTAGAAGCCAACACAATCCAAAAATTATAAAAAAGGCAGAAATTTATGGAACAACTCATCGAAGAAAAAATACATTATTTTTTGTTTTATAGATAATGTCTGAGAGGTGACCCCGCCTCTTCGTAAACGCTCTTCCAATTTCAACTACACATTAATATACTTTCTATAAAGCGTAATATTTCATTGATCGTTTGATCGTCTCAATGCCAGAAAATCGAATACCAAGGAAAATCATTGAGGGGCGAATAGGAGAACACAAAAATAGGTAGATCAATGACATGATGGCAGGACAATAGAAGAAGATATGCTGAAGAAGAGCTACTGCACATCAAAAAGTAGCAAGGGGCTGCTGGAGGTCGAACCTGTTGGAAGCGAACGTGGAAGAAGGTCAAGGCTCATTAACGAGATGTAGTACTACAGGCAGAAGAAGAAAATTTAATAAAATGAGCCTGGTTAAGTGTTGTGTAAAAAACCTCTCGATAATGTGAACATAACCGGTTGATATAACGGTAGTTTCATTTTCCTTGACATTCTCAAAACAGTAAGAATCAATAATACTAGGGGCTGATATTGTACGCTGTATATAAAAAAATTAAGATTTGTGATTCATTATCGGAAAAAATAAGTGGTTTTCAGAAGTAAAGATGATTACTGTTTTCGTTACACGTAGACGGAATAAGTTGTAGGAATATACAGATATGTCCAAAAGTTTGGAATACACACGTTTTTCAATTTTTGCACATTCTGTTAATATTGGTATTTACTCATTATATCAGTTCTTTTTCAATTTTCGATTAAAGAAGAATTAATAAAAGAAACCTGGTTAACTGTTATGCAAAAAAACATTCCTATCATGTGAACATATCCGGCTAATATGATGGTACTTCCATTTTCCTTGACATTCTCAAAAACGTAAGAACCAATATTGCTACGAGCTGATATTGCACGTTGTATATAAAAAAATTAAAAATTGTGATTCATTATCGGAAAAAAGTATTTTTCAGAAGAAAGACGATTAATGTTTTCGTTACAAGTAAACTAGATGAGTTGTAGGGATATACATATGTCCAAAAGTTTGTAATATTTGCAAATACGATATCTACACCAATGGTACTCTAAAAATTCTGATGGATATTTATTTTAGACTGTTTTTAGATGAAAATAATAAAATAATTGTTTTGTTGATAACACACGTTTTTCGATTTTTGCACATTCTGTTGATACTTGTATTTACACATTATTTCAGATCTTTTTCAATTTTCGATTAAACCATTTAACAATGCCTAGAAACATGATATTTAAGACAACAGGGATTTAATCAAAGTGATATCGCGGAAATTATAGGTGTTTCCCAAAGTGCTGTGTCGAAAATTCATAAAAAATTCCTAGAGACAAATAACGATGTACAATAGCTGAACAAGACCGGCAGATATCAATGATAGCTCGAAGACCTCGTCTGGAATCTATAAGTTGCATATCAAGGGAGCTTGTTAGGCTTGAAGGAGTAAATGTTTCAGGACAAACGATAACACGCAGACTCAAACGGTAACTTTATATCGCAGAAGACCATTACGTGTTCCCAAACTAACCGACGGATTTGCTTTCCTGAATGACAACGCACCTCCTCATTGAACAGCAGTAGTACAAAATTTTCTTGGAGAAGAGGGAATAACCCAATTAGGGTGGCCAGCAAATTTCCCTGACATGAAATTCATTGAACTTGCTTGGAGCATTTTGAAAACTTGGGCCATCAAGAAATGAAACGAACTAAAAGATGCTGTTCGTGAAGAATCGAAAAGAATTCCACAAGCCCAAATTGATCATTTAATCGATAGCTTGCCAAATTGCCTACAGGCATGCATACAGGCCCAAGTAGGAAATACTGCTTATTAGTTTTATTAAAGGTTATTCTTTTTATTTTTAAATTATTTTGAAGGCAATTGGTACATTGTAATTTTTTGACTCCGAAATAAAAAATTAATCTTACACACTCTTGTCTTATGGTGTTGAGTTTAATTTTGTACCAGTAAGGGTTGTAATAAAATGATAATTACGTAAACGTAAAAGTAAAAGAAGAAGTTAATATCAATAAAATAATAAAATGTTTGATTATTCCAAACTTTTGTACATATGTGTATGTTAGGAAGTCGATTAACACGAAGTTTATTTATCGGTTGCCAAGTTGAATTGGGTTCGGTTTGGCGAGACATACAGGACTCATCGTTCAACTGGGATGCCATCTGCTCCGCCAAGAAGGGAAATAAGACTTGTATTGAATTCCCGTAAGACTGCAAGAGCTAGAGTGTAAACCAGAGTAAGGAGTGTTGATTGAATTGAAAGGGAAAACAACATTAAATACATACCACAAATTAGCCCGATTGGCTTTCCCTGAAAAGGTCATGTCGTGGACTAAGCAAGTGAAGAAAATCATTTCTTCTGACATAAAAAATCAATTTAGATGGACTGGATGGCTTTTTTAATCAACTTAATGATCTCAGGAAGGAAGAAAACATTTTATCGCGATGGCAAATGGGAGGAGATAGTGTCATGATTTGGGTGAGTATTAGTTACAAAAAAAAACTTTACTTAGCGTTCCTTTCTCATCGAATTAACTCTCATGAATATAAAAATCTATTGGAATAACAAAAGTTATATTTTAATGATATGAGTGAAACTCCGCCCGTGTTTCAACAAGATAACGCCCCCATTCATTCGGCAAAAATTATAACGGATTGGTTCGATCAAAATAATATTTAAAAATTGGACTAGTCTGCTGTCTCTCCAGATTTGAATATCATTGAAAATGTCTGGGAGCTGCTTTTAAGAGGAGTTTATAGCGAACGAAGGCAATTTACAAATATAGAAAATTTGAATAATGCTATTCAGGCTTCATGGGAAGAAATTCAACAACAAACAAAAAAAAACCGTTGTGTAATTAATTACTAAAATGAATTTTTGATTTAATAAAAGGTGGTGATTAATTATTGGTTAATCCGAAATAAAGCATTCAAAGAGTGGAACAGTCAAAAAACAGACATAAACTATAATATCTTTTTGGAAGTAAGAAAAGGAACATCGAAGCTAATTAGACAAACTAAAAGAACATATGAAAACAATCAACTTAATGAAATAAAGATTTTAAAAAAATAGCACCCGAAATTTTTTACAAAACATTTAAAATCAAATTAACAGGTACCTAACCCCAAAGTCTTTGCTTTCGAAAGAAAAACGGACAATTAGTTCTAAATAACCAAGACAATTGCAAAGAACTTGCCAAATATTTTGAACAACTACTAAACTGTCCTGAGTCCTTAAACAGATTACCAATACAAACCTAAACCAATAAAAAACAAACAAACCCAGATTCATTACCCAGCGATTGAAGATGAAATGATTAGTCAAATCAAACAACTAAAAAATAACAAAGCTTCTGGTGAAAATGGAATCACTGCTGAACTTTTAAAATCCACTGGTCCAAGTACAATCAAGAAAATAACCAAAATTCCACAAGAAGTTTGGCGAAACGAACGGATACCGGAAGATTGGAAAGATGCTCTGATTCATCCACTATATAAGAAAGGAGATAGAACGGACGTAAACAACTAGAGATGAATATCTCTTCTCCCAGTTTGTTACAAAATTCTATCTCAATGTCTACTAGATAGAGCACACGGAGAGTTAGAACCTAAAATTGTTGAATATCAAGCAGATTTTCGACAGATCCTAAATCTAAAGTTGATCCTAAGACATCAAAAACTATACAATAAAAATCTCGTTTGTACATTTGTGGATTTCAAAAAAGCATATGCTTCTATTGACCGCGAATCTTTATTCCAAATCTGGAAAGAACAAGGGCTAAATCTGAAAACGCTGGCAATTATTAAAACAACACTAACTAACACAAGGGCAAAAGTTAAATTCATGGGTGGCATCTCAGAGCCCTTCGAAATTAAAATTGGAGTGAGACTAGGGAATCGACTCTCGCCACTCTTATTTAACTGTGTTCTAGAAAGAAATAATACAGGATAATACTGAATATTGACCAGCCCATTAAACTGGGGAGAACCAACATCAAAATAGATTGTCTGGCGTTTGCTGATGATCTAGCAATTTTAGCTCAACATATATTAACGACACAAAAACAGAATGAAATCTAGAATGAAACAGCAGAAAAGGTAGGACTCAAAGTTTCCTTTGAAAGACACTATACATAACCTGCAACTGACTAAGAACACCATTTCTGAAAACACAATATGGTAACATCAGACGAGTCTCTAGGTTTAAATATTTGGGTGAAATAATCATGGAAAACGGGTTGGAAATAGCGGCCAATAAGAATAAATGGCAAAAAATGCAAAACTGCAAAACTGCATTGAGACTTACACAAAATATTTACGACAAAAAATACATATCTAAAAACACAAAACTGAGACATTACAGCACAGTTATTAAGCCAGAATGTCTATATGGCGCATAAATGCTCATTTTGAATAGAGAGAAAGACATCGAGGAGATTGAAAAGAAAGAAAGAAAAATTTTAAGCCCCAAACAAATAAATAGCACAACATACTGATTTCGAGAAAACCAAGAAATAAAGCAATACACAGATATACATTGCGATATGAGAAAAAGAAGACTAAGTTTTACGGACACATAAAACGGATGAATCCGAGTAGGCTAACTAGACAAATAGTTGAATTTTATGAAAATAGGAGTAGAGCTAAAATAGAAACAATTAAATGGATTGCTGAAATTAAAAAGAGCCTAAGATCAGCAAATATTATACCAAGTGAAATTCAGGATAGAAACTGTTGCAGACACAAGGTTAACGTTTGGAAGGTTGGCCAGAGAGAACAATGTAGGAAGACTGGAACAACTTGGTCTGACGAAAGGAAAAAAGCTCATAGCGAAAGAATGAAATCACCAGGGCCCATACGTGAATAATAATTAATAATAATAAAAATTGGTGGAAAGACTACAAAATGTTTTTTATTTATATTTTCATTTTGTTAACTTTCCTCTTACCTATAAAATTGAGCCCCATCTAATATTTTGATGCATCCGTTAAAAACTAAAAATTTTTTTTTTTCTTGAGAAACATTTTGTAAAACGTCTCGTCTAAAAAAACTTACTGAAGTTTTCATATTAATGTGTTATTTTGTAGTCTTAAAAAATAATTAGATTCAAGTGTGTTTAAAAAAATAATTGTTCATAGGTGTAGAGTTATCAAAATGGTATATACTTTGAAATAGAAGATAAATGAAATAGACTACATAATTTCATAAAAAGCCATCATTTAAGACACTGCTTTCTTTGCTCATTGTAAATAGACAAATAAGCTATTGAAGATATGAAAAAAAATTATGCTCTTCTCGGGGAAAATGATGTTACACGTAAAATGTGTGAACATTTCTAATTAAAACATTTTTTTTAATTCTATGTAATCTATGTAAGGCATTAATTCATTCTGCTATACATACAACATTTTACCTCTACAGCAAAAATTTTATAGAATTAAACAAAAACAATTTTATTAACAAATTATGGAATTCGATTCAGTAAATCTTAAAATATATTAAATCTGTTCACATTTGTTTGAAATTTATTTGAATCTAAGAATCATCCTTATATTTGTTATGTTTAATTTAAAATAACTATGAATTCACCTCTATAGCAATAAATTTAATTCTAAAAATATGAAATTTCAAATAGATTTAATATAAACATTTTATATGATGAATGTTTGATTTTTTTTTATTACAACCAGGAATGTATTTAAATATTTCTGTGGTTTTAATGAGCGTAAAATATTAATTCGGTTAAAAAACTATTCAAAATATTCTACCCTATTTTCTATGATTATCCCAAGTGGTAAATATTATTAATCACCATTTCTGGTGTATTCTGAATTTGTGCCCAGCAATATTTTGTGGGGGCTAAACGTACCTTGCTCTCCAAATAAGTCCACTAACAAAAATTACACGGTGTTAAATCTGGCAATTTTGCTGGCCAAAGCCCCTATATCGGAAGCTGATATGATTGGGTAATAACTGACTAACTGCACTTATTAATCTCGTACCAGTGTGAGTAGTTGCCCCATCTCGCTAAATGAATGTGTCTTTAATAAGAGAAAAACTACTGACTAGGGCCAGCAAGTGCTTCCCAGGACCGGGTTTCTGGATATATATAACGAGGGTTGCTATTTATGTATCCGGAATAATATCATACGCATAGATCATCCCAGATTCGACACATGTGTAGATGTTATACACGGCTTTTAACGCACCACGATTGTATTTTTTAAGCATTTCTTTGCACCAATCGACACGAGCCTTTTTTTAAGCGATTGTTAAATTATGCGGAATCCAACGCCTACAAATCTTTTTCACGGCTAAATGTTCATATAAAATATTGTGTATGTTTGTCATACTAATGCCCAGGAATGCCTCAATCTCACGGTATGTCACATGATGATCTTGCTTGTTCAGTTCGCGCACAGTATCTATTTTTTCTGGCACAACAACCGATTTTAGATGACCTTCCTTAAAGTTGTCGAACACGAACAGCGAACGACGGTCACGATTCAATTCACTAAATCAGTGATATACACTGGATTTAGGTGGCGCTTCATCGCCAAAAGTCGAGTCAAATTGATCGATGCACTGTTGTTGAGATAATCCATGTCGAAGTGTCTCAAATATGGTTTATTGTCAGGTCGTACTACTTTTTTAAGGCTATATAGCCTACTTCCCTAAAACATTTACTGTTTTGAGAACTTGTTTCAAATGTTTTCAAGCCATAAATGGAAGATACACTATTTATTTTGGAACGTAGCATACAGGAACACTTGCATACAGCATACAGGAACATACAGGAACATTTTGGAACGTAGCATACAGGTTTTGGAACGTACATATAATAAGAAATTATATTGTTTATAAAAAATATTGAATTAATTGGTATTCCTAGTATATCAAAATACACTGCAGGTAAAAGCATTAAAGTATATCCAGTCAAAAATAATATTTACGTGCAGGTATTATTTATAGTGCATCGATGTATGTTATTTATAACAAAAAAACATCACAAATCACGTTTCATACTTGTGTTATTAGAAATATAAATCACTACTTCTTTTGTTACGATAAATCCACCTACTGAGCTATCAATTTTCGCTAAATATTGATATTTGTTTTGATAATAGAACAGTGTGACAATATTCATATCTGAAAGCTTTATTCATCAGTATATAGACGTTGTCTGTTAACTGAAGCTTATATAATGTTATGTCCATTCATACAGGTTTTATATTTCCAACTTATAGCAGCTTAAGTAAGTATTATGAATTATTACTAAAATGCAATAGTATTGGAGTTAATTCTTCCAAACAGCCACTATATAACAACCAGCGGCGGTTTGTGGGGGAAAAAACAGGTGGGGCACGTATTACCAAATTTTGGAATGGGTATAAGGAAATGCATCGCAACCAAAAATTTTTCATTTCTTAGTATCATACACACACTTTACTGTGTAGAAATACGAGTGTAACTGTCAGACATCAAATTTTCATTTCATTTTCTAATTTTTTAGGTGGGGCAGGTGCTCACGTGTCCTTATGGACCAATCGCCACTGATTAGTACAACTGTACAGCAAAGTGGTTATCAAAGCGTTTAAATTATGTAAATATTTTTGGTGAATTTTAATATATTTGTGCTATGTTGCACAACGATTTTGTCTAAAATTTGGTCTTGTGGGGGATTTTTCTTGTGCAAAAAAAGTAGATACTAAGAGGGGAGATTTTCGAATTGAACAAAATATATAAAAGGGGTAGAAATAGCGCTGAATATTAAAGTAGCCTTGGAAAACCTTATCCATAAGGAAATCCACAACATATGAATGGAATTAAAGGAATTAGTACTTAGTAATCGATGATCGAAAATATTATTGCCATTGTTCGTAATGGCAATTTTAAGTGATTTTTTGCTAAACATTATTTCGCAAGCTCTATATTCCGAACAATATGATTTTGTCTTATTCTCTCTTTAAATAAAATGAATAATATTTCGTTACCTGGTTAAATGTCTGTTAATGCTTGGCTGAATAGATTTATAATTGGATAAGTTCCCTTATTTTTTTATTGTATTTATTGATTTGAGTAGTAAAACTCTTTTTTTTCTAAAAACAGAAACAAATTACAGTTAACTAACAATAAATCCCAATAAGGTTATTATAACACACTGTAACTTTGTATCCCATGTACGTTATACACGTGTTTTAAGTTTACACTTGCTGACAGCCAGAGCTATTGCTCAGGAGTTTGACCAGTTCTATTTTATACGTGTTCAATCGGCGATATATCTGAAGATATTGCCGACCAGTTGAGTGTCGCCAAAGGAGATTCTTCTAAAACTGCCCTGTTTGAGCTGTATGCAGTTCTGACATCAAATGTGTATAACATTTGAACGAGCCTGCCAATACGGCCTAAGGACGAGTTACTTTTAAATTTCTTCTGATAGCTATTAGAGGTGATCTACCTCTCAAGCGTATAGTCTCTCGTACCATAGTTCTTGGAATGATAGCTATATGCTGTTCTGATATGAAATGATTTCCTTTCACCCCAAAAACTTTTCACCTTTTCACGTTCATATGCTCATGATGAATGCAAAAGAAAAGAAAACCTAGATATCTCACTAAAGCAAATAGAATTTAATTTAAGGTTCCATTCACTTCGAGATCACAATCATTCACACGTCTTATAGTGCGCTATAAGAGGACGCACCTAATAAGGGGACTAAGCATTCACCCTCATCGCAAGTAACCGTAGTGTAGCAGTTATAGTTGAAAGGGTCCTACTAGTAGCTACAACAAAAGCATCACACATTGCTGTTTATCTTCATATCAGTCCGAACAGCAAAATACTAAAATATTGTTAGTCATATCCCGAAAGTTCCTTCTAAGGCGATCAGAACCTCGCACTCGTATATAACTTTGATATTCAAACCGTCTTGCCCACATCCACATACCAGTAGAACCAGCAATGTCCAATCGTCTCACAATTTAACTAGTACTTAAATAGCTTCTTTCATAGCAATAGGTCGTCTCTTTTCAAATTCAGATAAATAACTGAAACGACGTGATGCAAGAAGACGTGGAATTTTAGCAACACAAGAATACTATTTAACTTGGTAGCTCACAATATGATAAAAACCACAATTTCAAAACCTTTTCTTTTCACATCTTCTTCAGTTGCGTTTTTGTTTGTTCTCCATATGTTAATATAAATTGATTGTGAGGAGTAGTCTGAAAAGTTTCCAGCCTCAACATGAAGATAGCGTTACTCGTCAAAAATATTCTGGTACTATTATTGCGCATGCGTTGAAAAATAACCTTGAAAATTTCAACCATATTAGATGCTCAGTTGATGTTTAACCGTTATACGCCTAGGTAAATTAAAGCCGAGATGGATGCTATTGCCTTTGAAATGCAAAAATTTAAATACGGCTCGAATTTCGTTTTTTTTCCATCTTTATAGAAATACTAACGTCGACTGACATAAATGACTGTTAAACAACAACTGAGAATCTAATAGTGCTGAAACTTTCAAGGTTATCTTTCAACGCCATCTTCATTTTGAGACTGGAAACTTTTCTTCTACTACTTTCGTAACGACTACCTTTGTAACATAGAAATTGCAACATTATAAGGTGATGCTCGGTTTTATTAATTTTTTGGTAAAACATTATTGTATTATTTGTATCTTGTAATGTAGTGATTTTGACTCGATAAAGTAACTAGATCTATGGATGAGAAGTGGCTAAGAGGACAAGACACACTGATAAGGTTATGTGGACTGCAATATTATCGGTATATGTACAATGCTGTACAGAACTGTAACCTGAAATTGCATCAAGTCGTCTTGAATCTTCCGATTCTCTTTAGATGGACATAATGGCCAAAAAAACAGTTAGACGGTGACGTGAAGTATAATTTGACATTGAACCGCATATACACCGAATAGTAAGGGTTATGGTATGAGTTGTTCTTACTTGAAGAAGTAGATCACTTCACTTCACTGCATCTTTATTAGATCCAATAGAGCCAACATGACAAGGGAAGGTTATCTTCAAGAATTAGTTGAGCTGAAGCATCAAATCTTGTTTTTTCGTATTGATGATGAGATGATTCAATTTTTGAATAATCTCCTGATGATGCTAACATGATTCGCGAAACGCATGTCGAGAAATTAAAAATAAGTGATTTGATATTTTCTTGTAAATCTTTTTGAATTTAGTGTTTCACACCAAAGATTCCGAAATAAAAATTGATGGTTTTAAGGTTAATTCGTTACGAATACAGCACGCAGTGGTTTCAATAATGCCTTACTGCTGTGAATACAGTAAAATTGACATGTTTAACTGTTTTGTAGCAGTCTCGTGAATCGCGTCAATATATTTTCTATGTTCTATGTGCAAAACAGTTACATTAGCTTTGTTCTTCTCTAAATGGATTGGTTAGACCATACGCATCACGAAATTTACGATTTTTTTTTACAGAAAAAATATTTTGACGGTAAAGTTCAACAACTTATCTATTATTATTATGTACTAAGCTAATTGAAATGTTCGCGGAGAGGAAATGATAAAACAAGTTTATAGGATATTCCTCCTTCTTCCGTATATTCTTCCTTAAGTTCAATACATTTTTTCCAGCGGTTCATTTATTCCATCTCTGAAGTGATTTTCTGAATGTCCTTCCAAATACTCATCTACGGCTACTATAACTTCTTCATTTGATGAAAAAAGCTTGCCACGTAGGACTTTTTTGAGGTTTGAGAACAGATGAAAGTCTGAAAGAAAGAATAGACGAAAGTCTTAAAGAAAGAAGAGATGAAAGTCTGAAAGAAAGAATAAATGAAAGTCTTAAAGAAAGAACAGATGAGAGAGGGGGCCAGATCTGGTGAATGTAGTGGATGCTCCAACAATTCGTAGTGTAACTCTTTCAATTTGGCCATTGCAAAAACACCTCTGTAAAGCGGTGCATTGTTTTGATGAAAAATTATTTTTTTCTTCGCAAAACCAAGTCTTTTCTCACGAATTTTTACATCCAATTGATCCAAAAGGTTTGAGTAACCGTTATCTTACCGGTTTGAAGGTAATTAATTAATAAAATGGTCTTTTGCATCCCAAAAAATTGATAACATGGCCTATTTGGTCGATTTTGACCACTTTGGCTGCTTCTGAGCTGAACAACCGTGCTCAGTCCACTATGCAGTTTGTTGTAATTCAAGGATCAATTTGCATTCAGGATCAATTGCAATTCAGTATCACACTGGCAAAAATAAATTTTATCCATAGCTACAAAACTACGTTTAAAATTCATTTTATCCTTTAGTAGTTACACTTATTGGACGTCCAGAATGAGGATCATCATCCAGGCTTGTACGACCACGTTGAAACGCATCTGCCCACTTAGAAACCATTGTTTTTGAAGTAGCAGGTTCCTTTGATAAATTTACCAATACACTATGAATTTTCATTGCCTTTAAACCAGTGGCGGCTCGTGAGGGAGGGCGTTAGGGCGCCGCCACTCCAGCATTTATCACAGTAAACAATTTTTCAGAACAAAACACCATATTTTATTCCCTTTCAGTTTCTTTTCTTTAACTCATTTTCCTGAATCACCTCCTGTGCAGGGTTTCAATAGCACGAAAAGTAAAAAGGAGGAAGGGGAAAGCAAAAAAAATTCTCAGCAGCACTATTTTCTTCTACGTCCTCCCACTTTAAAAATCCGCGAGCCGCCATTGATTTATATCTCTTGTTACAAAGAATTTAATCACCGCACGATTTTCAATATTTTCCATTTTAAAAAATAACATTGATACGTTTACTTAAGCTGCGGTTTTTGTACGGATGAATTGACAGATCAACTTGAAATTTTACATATGTTCATATGAAGGATGAAAGTTCAAAATGTAGTAGATTACATAGTTCTTTTAGTGCTCTGTAGGTATCGCTCCGCGAATTTTTCAATAGACATTTTCAGGACTAGTTGCGCGCAAGCGCGTCCGCCATGTTAACGAGGCGTTAATATGAAAGTTTCGGGCACTTTTTATAAATATGGCTGGATAATAAGGATCACTACCCTTATTATCAGTGCAACTAAATGAAAAATTAATTGATGGTGCTTTATTAGTTTATCCCACAATAGAAGCATATAATTGTATTCGATTACAACGATGGTTAAAATTCCATGGCCGTCCCCAAAATGAAAATAAAGCAGAACTTGTTGAAAGATTAGGATGACAATTGTATTCATATTAGTTTTATATTTATTATATTTAAAACATTACGTTTACTATATTTATAACATTATATCTACATTTTTTAACTTTATATTTATAACATTACATTTATTTTTATATTACGTTTGGAGCAAATTTTAATTTTCATTTCTTTTAATACTTTTTTACTCTATAAGCAGTTAGCAGCAGTTAAAATAATTAACTTGCGCCATGAGTTTGTTTATATTTTTCAGCCAAACAGGCACTTGATGCTTTTACCTACAAAAACATTCATAATTTGAGGTTATAGAATGAGCTATTGGATTAACAATTAAATGGATTAAAATTATCTGATTTCATGATTTTTGTTTACCCAACTGATGGGGTGAACAAATATACGTATCTTTTAATATGATCAATCAGTTAGAATCGACCATCATCTCGTCCGCATTTTTTAACTCACAAATCACATTTAGCATACATATACAAATTTGTATATGTTTTTCTTTCGTCCATTTAATAATTTTTCGACGATATTCAAGACAAGGCTTTGGAAAACTAATAAAATAATATAAATGCCCCGAAAATGATTTACTACACTCATAGCTGCGACATATCCCATAACAACAACGATTTTTTGCTCCTTTTTTTACTGATAGCATTATATATTTTTATTAAAATGCTTGTATTAATATTTTACTTCAAGTATATAACAATAAAAACTGTACTATTGACAGTGAATTAATAATTAAATATGTTTTTTTGTTAATTCAATTGAAAACATAATATTCACAGCTTATACACGCATAAAGTGCCCGAAAAACATGGCGGAAGTTGAAGCATGCGCAAAAAAAATATTTCAACTATGAAAAGAACTATTAGCCTAATAGTTTGTATGTAATATAAATCAGTAAAATGTGCATGTTTCTTTCCCAGTTTCTGAAACTCTGTGGAGTTCTAAGCCGAAGGAGATATCTCCTGTACAAGAAAAGCCAATAATCCAAACCGTACAACCCAGGGTCAACGTGGACCAAGACGTGAAAAAATTCTTCACCTATCGAGATGGGGTGGCTGAAAGAGCGGCCATCGAATGCGCTGAAGAATTTCTGGATATGGAATCAGAAGGACCAGTTCTGGGATCATTTTTACTTACACAGTAAGCTATAGATCAATTGTATTTTCGTATTATCAAAATACAAAAAATCTATAATTTGGTAACTCATTTCATGTATTCAAAAAAGTTTTCACCTTAGCCATTGGACATACCGCCTATTTTTAACATGCATACAAATATACTCCCTCACATTTGCAGGTGTATTTGTTCCATAAAAATACAAATAGTGTTTTTTCGATAATTTATCTCTTTGAGGTAGCCGATACTTGCTGGATAATTCATTTTAAATAAATGAACTGAGACTTATGAAGATTGAATCGCACTTTTTCTTTGAAGCACTTTCGCCTGCTCGCACTATTTGGACTGATACTTCATGTCTGGCCTATAATGAGGAATAAATGATTCATCTATTATTATAAAATGTGGAAGAAGCTCAGCATAATCACATTTACTATAAATATGCTTAAACACTCTTGAAAAATGTGTAGCTTTTTGATATCCAAAAGCTTCGTGTAAAATGTAGTGATCAGGGTTTATCGAGATATCTACGTCAGCAAGCAGGCGTAAATTTTGTAGGATATCAAGTAATACGGTATCGAGGATTTTTACCACCATTTTGTTAGTTGTAGCGATTTTTAGGGTTTCTGAATGTTCAGCATCCATGTTTAAATTCAGCAGCCCACTGTTTTACCGCCGAAAACGAAGGGGCAAACCTCGAACTTCAATTTAATTTACATGGTTACAAATAGTGTTGTGCATTATTCGAATAAAACGTAGTTAAATAATGAATAACGAATAATTTTTATCCATTCCTTATTCAAACCATTCGTTATGCTTTTCCAAGTGAATTTTTCGTAATTTTTATTCGAAACCTATTTCGAATATTTTTTTTCAAAATCATTAAAATTTTAAACTATTATTAATGGATAAAGATGACCAATATTTTCAAATACTACTATTAGAAAATTAGCTTACCAATTACCAACAAAAATTGAAGCCAAAATTTTTATAACGTATTATTTCAATGTTTTTTTTAAGGTCCAATTTAGTTTTTTATCAACCTGCTTAACATTTACGTTGTTCAGCATTATAAGAAGATCCTCCAAGTATTCTGTAACCAGCATCACCTCCGTCTTATCCACGTTTATTGTTCCACGTATTCAAAGACTTCTGCAGTTGCGCTTCTGTTTCCCACAGCAACACCAGATCATCCGCATAAATAAGTTCCTTTATTTCAGCCATTGTACGTTTATGCACACCTACTCTAGCTCCTCGAATATTTAGATCCACTTCCTTGGCCAATTCATCGATAAACAATAGAGGACTCAAAATACCACCCTGTCTAACGCCCTTATTTGTTACACATTCGTTTGAGTACAATACTATTGGATTGCCTCTATCAGATGTCCATTCGTAGGGCTTGCCATATTCGTATCCTGGGAACACTGTCGAATGCCTTATGAAGATCCACAAAACAAAAATATAACTTATTTTGTCTTTCCAAGGTCTTTAAAAATAAGATGCTGTGTGCTCCTGTCTGCTGTAAATCCATGCTAGTATGCGTTCATATATTTTACTCGTTGGACTCAAGATGGAACTTCCTCTGTAATTATGACACATTGAGCGGTTTCCTTTTTTAAAATTGGCAAAATGATTGCTATTTCCCAGCCCCTCGGTAATATCTCTGTTCTTCCATGCAGTTTAGTATTTTAAGGAGATCTGTTCCCGCTTTTCCCATATTCTTGAGCAATTCCACTTCAACCCCATTATTCTTCGCAGCGTTCCTGTTCTTATACATATGAATTGCACTATTAATTTCGTTATACTTGATAATGATACCTTTGAATTCCTGTTAGTTTTCCTTTGGTCCTTTCTCATCATTTACTGTGATGTCCTCAAACTCACTCACTTGCATTGTCTCGTCGTTCTCAGATACCAACTATTCTTCTTTATTTCTGATATCTGTTACCTTTACTCTGTGTTCTCTTCTCATACTTTTTAAAATACTATAGAATAATTTTTGATTGCTCTTAAAGTCCGTTTCCATTCTGACTCCAAAATCTTCCCATTCTATTCTATTGGCTTCTTCGACACTCTTCTTGGCAGCAATTCTTAGATCTGTACATTGCTCATAAGTTGGTATACTTTTATTGGCAAGGTACTTCTTGCAGAGTTCTTTTTTCTTTTAAATTTTGCTTCTGATTTCTTCCGACCACCACGAGGTATGTTTTCTGTTATTTGCTATATTTTTCCTTCCACAAACTTCTTCGACAGCTTCTACATAAATTTGCCTAAATGTGAACCATAGTTTATCAGTATCCTCCGACTGTCATTCTTTATAACTCTTTACTCTTCGTAGTATGCATTCTCTTTTGAAAATGGTCATTAGCAAGGAATGATCGCTGCCTATCTCAAATCCCCTCTTTACTCTTATGTCCTTTACTGTTTTTAAATTCTCCTGCTCAAATAGTATATGATTTTTCGTTCTTATTCCTTTCCCAACGAGTAATTTGGTGAATGACTTTGTGCTGAAAAAATGAAAAATAAATTACATATTTCAAATTCAAAAGTGCTAAGATTATATGCTTTACCAAAGATTCATAAACCAGGGAAATTAATGAGGCCAATTATATGAGCTATTGATTCTCATTCTCATTCAACGTACAACTTGGCAGAATGGTTTTCAAAGGAATCTGAAAATCTACCAAACTACCTACTTTCTTTTGATGTGATAAATTCAATAGAATTCATATAAAAAGTCAAAAACACGCATCTACATGAAGAAGGATATCCCTTGACATATCATCATTAATGAACCTGTGGGAGTTACTCGAGTTAAACGGTTTCAATAACAAGAATGTGTCAGCATACATCTCCCTAACGAGATTATGTATGAAGCAACTTTTTTTCAGCTTAAAAGGTTTTCCGAACAACAAGAAGAAACGGAAATGGGCAATCCTTTGTCGCCGTTCTTGGCCAAGTTATTCATGAGCAAATTTGAGACCGAAGCGAAATATGAATTCAGTTATTTTCCAAGGAGGTGGCTAAAATATGTGAATGCAATTTTTGATTCAAAAATTGAATACTCGTTTGCTGGTAGAGACTTACGGTGAACATGCTCCAACCATAAGAAAATGTGAAACGTGGTTTCAACAATTCAAATATGGTGATTTTAACGTTCAAGGCAAAAAACGTCCTGATAGGCCGAAAACGTTTGAAGATGCGGAATTGCAGGATTTATTGGATAAAGACCCAACACAAACTCAAAAACAATTGGCAGAAAAGTTGAATGTCAGCCGAGTCGCATTTTGTGAACGATTAGACGCGATGCGAAAGATGCAAAAGATGGGAAGATGGGTGCCACATGAATTGAATGATCATGACCTTGATATAATATATAATAGATATTAATACGTTAAGACTGGTTAAAAGTGTAAATAATAATAGGGCTTTGGATATGTATGAAAGCATTGAAATAGAAAAATGTAAGAATACCATGAATCGGAATAAAGAACCTATTTTTTAGTTAACTTTTTCAATTATTAATGTAACCCTTAGTTAACATTATCGTTCATGATTTTTCATTAGGTACGGTTGTCATATAAATAGAAAATAGTTTAGGCATTAAATTAGGATTAAATGATCTCCTGATGATGATAACATGGACGACAACGTGTGTTGAAAAGTTTAAAAAAATGATTTGGTATTTAGTGGTAAATCTCTTCGAGTTTCGAGTTTCACACCGTTTTTACGTTTTAACACACATCTGAAACTTCTCAGCATGCCATCTGACGAATCATATTTGACAAGTATCATAGTCATTTGATCAGGGGTTGGTGCGTTATCTCTGTGCCAGACCAAGAACTTTTTGAATGACCTTCATAACTAATAAAGTGAAAAGTAAACGTTTTTTAATTCCAGAATTAATCACTGGGACACTGACAAAGAACGTCTAATATTATTAACACCAAAAATTCTCCTAGTTGTTAAATACGATTTTATCGCCCTGAAAAGATTGAGTTACAAGAAGCTGCCCTTGGAAGACATCGAAGCCATAATCATCGGAGATTTAGTTTATCCGAATGGTTCTTTGATACCGTAAGTATTATGCAATCTACATCTACAGGTTTTTGAATTAACAATCCTAGATGATTTTGGATTTTGTATAGTTGTTGTTGTTTAATAATTTTTTTTTACATACAGAAAAATAAACGGATTAGCAGATGGGATTTCGAGCATGTTGGATAATTGCTTTTTTAAGATCTCATCTAACGACAATCAGCAATTTCAATCATTTTCATCCCCCACTAGGTATATCCAGTAATAAATTAATGTATGGCTTATGTAGAGCTTTCCGTTATTAAAATTTGAGATCGTATATTATATATAAAAGCTTTGTTAGAAAGAGAATACACCTGTATTATTTTAGGAACTGCTGCTTTATAAAACCAGTGAAAATAATATTGCTGGCATGTCATATTTGATACGGCTTCATTAGATATCATAGAGGCAAAATGTTTTTATAGCAAGATTATTGGAATGTTTGGAATATTTTGAGTGATATATATTAAGGCACTGTAATTGAAGACCCCTTAATCCTGAATCCATAAAGCATCCTCTATTATTATCGATTATGTTGAGTTACGCTGCTACAATATATTGCCATTGTAAAATTATACTGACCTGAAGGTAAAATAAATGTCAATATGCTGTTTGAGTGTGTTGATGTTGTAGAATGTTTGTTGGTAAACATTTTCAGTAGGAACTGGCGTTTTCTTCATTCATCATCAAAAACATATATATTAAGTCTTCAATTTAATTCTTGGTCCATATGTGTCATCGACTGCAGAACTTATTCGAATCAGAATTTTTTCCTGTCATATAGTTATGTTGAAGCGTCACCTTACACCTCCAAAACAAGGTATAACATCGTTTCTCAACCTTTTTAGTGTCGCGACCCACTAAATAGCCAAAAAGTTAAGTAAAAAACGTTGCGACCCTCTCACTACAATATGTTTATTTGACATTTATCAAAGTTTTAAATGGCTTATAAACTCCTGCGAGCCTGTTCACACGCTTACGAATCGTGAAAAAACGAATCATCTATTTGTATTTGTATCAAATGACGGATTTATGTGCGAATGTGCCGCTACGCTTATATCAATAGCACAAATACCGAACTACAACACTTGTGTAACCATTTGTTCTTATATTACTTTTCCCAGTTCGAACCTGTGCCCAGCACTTGCACTCATTGGTCGGAAAAGACCAAATTGTACAATGAAACTTATTTAAAATATGGATTCATTGCTTTGGATGACAAGCCGCAATGTGTAATCACGCGCCTTGAAAAATCAATAATTTGTTGTCAATAGTTCAAGCCTTAATGAGACCGCAACACTTCAAGTATCATATTTAGTAGCATTAAGAGTGACCAAATAGTCTAAGTCCCACACGATTGCGGAAAAGCTCATTTTACCCGCTGCAATTGATATAGTCGATGTGATGATAAGTCCAGAAGAAGCAAAATAGTTGAAAACTATACAACTTTCAAATGACACAATATCGAGACGTATTAATGGAATGGCCAATGATGTTCATGATCAAATAATTGAAAAGGTTAAATTAAGTGAATGTTTTGCTATTCAGTTCGACGATTTAATAAACGTGTCGAACTTGGCGCAATTTTTGTGTTTTGTCCGATACAATACTATTTTTTGTACTACAATTATATATTTTATACTATCAAAATATATATTATATATGTTAGTCCGATATATATATATATATATATATATATATATATATATATATATATATATATATATATATATATATATATATATATATATATTTTAAAGAAAATATACTATTTTGCAAATAAAACCCGGGTCGTACAACTGACCAAGGACTCTTTAAAGTTTTTATTGATGCAACACAAAACGAAAATTTGGACTTTAAAATGCATTGCGGTCTGCACTGATACCCGATAACGGGGAAAAACAGTGGTGTGATATAAAATTTATTTTTATATTATTAAAAGATATGCCACATATGGAATGGACACACTGCTTCACAGAAATGCTCTTGCTATAAAAGAGATACCAGATAATTTACAAAATGTTCTCTCAGAAGCCCTAAGTCAGGTGGTTGTCTTGAGGAAAAGTTCTAACGAGGCTTTTTGAATTGTGAGATGAAAATCTTTTGATGATGTAAGACAGTATCGCGAAAGCCAAAAGAACATGAGAGGGATTCAGTTACAATATTAAATTAACTAGGTTAGTAATATACAGGCAATTTAGTAATGATGTTTTGTAGACGATAAATAGTAATGAACTTAATCTAATGTGACTAGTAGGATAATAACTTATCTTCGGTCAGTCAATCCAGGAAACTCCCCGATGAGTGTCCCATAGGCCAGGTGAGGCGGAAAGTTGGTCTGTGTACCCCTTAAGGTTTCAGATATTCCGTAGATCTGCTCCTATGGGTCGCGAGGACATCGAGGACACCCAAAGACTTGCATGGAAAGAAGCCAAAGATTCACCCGGATCAACCACGTGGACAGGAAAAGGATGAAAAGATGAAAACAATCCCCTCGATAGGCTTCGGGACAGTTCACAGTGTGTTAGCAATAAAATCCAGCAAAGCTGATAAATAACTCGGCACTATTCCCAAAATATCCCGAACTCCAAAACTCTATTCAGCGGAAATTTTGCACTGGGTCAAAGCCTATTGCTGCACAGTCGACTGTTCTCGAAGGTGATCGAAAAAGGAATCTGAAGGGAGGAGATCAAAAATGGTTCCTTCGAAAAATCAAGGCCGCGAAGCAATTCAGGTATTCTGGTACCGTGGTTGATTGACAGTACTCTAACGGAGAGCTACGTTAGAGTACTACCAATCAACTAAGGTACCAGTATCGGACTGAGGTGAACGAAAAGTAACGAATTAATGCGTTAATTCCACGACTAAAATAGATACAAACTAAAGAAACATGATACCGACCCTCTGTTAAAGCCTACTCAAATATGAGCAAAAGATTGATCAAAAAAACACGTCATTTTAATTTTAAATCAACTCTAAAATTTTCGATACTGTCGGGACAAAACCCAAAACCGGATGTACAGTACACAGAATGACTGCGGATATGCGTCCCTTGTGAATGGTTCGACCATGCGTTAATTACCTCAACGACTCGACGCAAAATGTACTCAATTTTTATTTCAGTACCTTCGCCAAAATGCCAAAATATGGAAAGTATGAATAACTTAAATTTTAATATAATATAATATACTATTTGATACTAAATATAATCGTAACAATAATATATATATATATATATATATATATATATATATATATATATATATATATATATATATATAACCGGTTTTGGGAAACCCTTGCTGGCGCTTTGGATAGCGGATGACGGAATGGCAAAGCACGCCGTGGAGCACGTGTGAACTTCCTTACCTTTTTTAATATTTTTCTCCACGGGCCCAGTTCACAATTTTTTGATATATATATTTGAATGACTTGTATATGAGTTTACAAAGGCCGAAATAAAAACATTTTACTAATGACAGACAAAGTCAATGCCTTCATCGAGAAGCTTGGTTGGTATTTGTATTATACGCCTTGAAAAACGCAATTTTGATGTATTCACTGTAAGTTCGGATTATATTACCAAAAATATGGATTTATAAAATTGTGTTATTGATCACGTTTTGGCTTGCACGAAGGTGTGAATACACAAGCCTAGTAACGAGAGCTTTGAAAACATTAATCCCCTTCGCCTTAGTTCTTACTTATACAAAAAAAAGCTTCTCATCTATGGTGGCTTTAAAAACTAAATATAGAAATTGTCTATTATCACTGGAAAATAATTGGCTTATGTGTGCTTGCAATGATGATCCACGTATAGACAAGCTTAGTGAAAAATAAAATCAACCGTCGCATTAAATTATTATTTCAAACAACTTTGGCTATTTAAGTTTACTTTATTATGTTATTACCTGGTAATATTGAATTTTCTAATACTTGTTTTTAAATTAAAAATACTTTAATAACAGGATGTTTCGTATACAGGTCTTAATTTTTGAACACATTGCGACCCCCTACATTCCTGAAGGCGACTTCCCTACCGGTCCCGACCCCCAGGTTGAGAAACGATGAGGTATAACATACGAACATGAATATAACTGGAAAAAATTATTTGTTGACACAATGTTGTTCGAAAATCAACATTTGTGGCACTGTTTTCTTTTCGCCTTTAAACTAACATACTGACGTGCAGTACGTGTGGTTAGCAGTGGTTCCAATAATTCCGAAGTAGAAAGTTTGCGATTTAGATAATGCAGGCCGTCCGGGACAGATAAAGCAGATAAAAATGAAAGAATTGGAAGCATTGCTGGGAGGAAATCCTTGTTGTACTCTGTTACAGCTTGTACAGGAACTAGGAGTAACACCACAAACCATTTCTAAAGGTTTACTTATACAATCTAGGGGAAATTCAAATGGAGAGTCGTTGGGTCCCTTATGAACGTACAGCCGAGAATAATAGTGGACGCTTTAATGTTGTTGAACATCATGTCCATTAACCAGTACCTCAAAACCAAATATCCATGTCAAAACGTCATCTGACAATCGTGAGTTGCTCTAGTTTGGATTAAAGGGTCATTGCTGATAGTTATAAGCTGCAACTGTTGATGTTAGTGATGCTCTGACGGAAATAAGCCTTACATTTTTGACTCTGAAAACAGTCATTGATTTGGGCTGGGGGGTTTTATCGCACCTGGCGAATTCTTCAGACTTGGTACCTTTGGATTTCATGTCTCTCAGTCTCTGCAACATCACCTAGTTGATAACCGCTTCACCTCTCTTGAAGAAGTCGAATAAAGTTGACAGTTACCTGAAAGGCGGCGAAAATGTGTAGAATGTAAGGGAGATTACTTCGAAGATTAAGTATATATTACTTGTTTCATAAATAAATGTCAAAGGTAGGCAAAAAAGGCCGAGGATTAAGCTGAATACCTAATAGTTACCTTGTCTTGATAAAAAATTCAATTAGTTGTTTTCTCCTTAACTATTTTAACACCATCAAGAGATGATCTAATCTGATCTTTACTAAATCATAAAACTTTTTTTGACCAACGTAAAATGACTGGCTGGTGTGGTGACTGACTTACCACTGACTGGTAAAATGTACTGTGTTTTGCAATGCTGCCAACATTTAATTTATTTTTTGTTTATGTGTGGTATAAATACTATGTTATAGTAAAGGATGCTTAGATATGACTATATCAGAAGCGCTCAAAAGATTCTACACATTCCACAAATGATTGATTTACTAGGTGTGTGCAAAAGTCTTAGCCTTTTATACTATTATTTATATATTTTCATATAAAATAATTATTTTATATATAAATTTATCTTTAAATGCTATCATATAAGTGCAAAGATCCACCAGTAATTCTCTATTTTGAAAGTTATTAATATTTATCGTCTCAAAGGCCTATTGTAGATAGGTATGTGGCTAAGTTGACAATTGTAAAGATGCAATGTATTAATCAGCCATTATTATATATATTCGAATTGACAACACTAGTATTGCAACCATTGGAAAAAGCATTACAGTATTGCTTCTTCCAGTGGTGCTACAACCCATCAGTGAGTCTAGACACTGAAGTTTCTGTTGGTCACTATTTGTCCCTCCATGATTCTCCTTGGTATTCAGCTTGGCATTCTAACCAGGTGTCGCTGAACCCTCACATAGACTACAATCAATTCTTTAATCAATCAATTCTATTGGAACGTTTGGTGTGAAACGCTAAACTCGAAGAGAGTTACCACTAAACACCAAATCATTTTTTGAAACTTCTAACATGGTTATCGAAACGTGCGTCGAGAAGTTTCAAAAGGTGATTTGGTGTTTAGTGGTAAATTTCTTCGAGTTTAATAGACTACGATATCCAGATCTTTTTAAAATTGCTTGAAATCAAAGTATTATCGGATCCACCAATTTCCATCGTCATTCACAGTACCAAAAATTCTTCTGAATACTCTTTTTTCAAATAATTTCTTCTAATTTCTTTGTGAGAGTCCAAATCTCGAACCCATAAGTGACTACTGACCGAATGGGTGTTTTTTGGTGTCCCTTTGTATGATTTATAGATCTTAGGACAGATTGCAGAGAGTAAATAGAGCTCTTATTTCTAGACCAGCTCTTGTGGCTTTAATCTTTATTCCATTATGTCTCCCTTAATGATGTTTTCGATCTTGTTAATATGTTTACGTTATCTGTATATCTTATTGTATGTTATTCTTTATTTATTACTGTTCCATTTCGTCTATGTTTGTTTCACTGATGACTTTGTTCTATATTATGATAACCAGTAGTATTAAATTTAAATATTATTTAATAAGTAAAAATACTACAACTGTTATACACCAAGTAGATCTTTGCTAGATTTTGCAGTTGCTTAGAACAAAATTTGCCAAAGTAAAATATCGATACTAAATGCTCAACTGTTTGTTTATTTCCAACCAAAAAACAATATTAGCGTCTGTATTTCAGAGACCGCAATATGAAGGGTATCAGGATATTGTTCGGCAAAGGAAAGCCTATAAAGTTGGCTTCGAAATGGAACCCGTTTACGGAAGATCTTCCTATTTGGACGTTCACCTACCATCCGTTATATTTCCACAAAGGTGAGTAAACCACTGGATTTTCCAGTATTTAGTTAAAATCGGCTATTACGATGTATTAAAGATAATCATATCATAAATGATCGAAGCATATGGTACAAGGGTCGATTAAAAAGTTCTCGACATGACAAAGAAAACCTAAGATTCTTGATTTTTTTGTCGCCTTGTATTTCATATATTTGGACTAACAACACGCGTCATTGACCCAACACTGCAAAAAATAACAGTTGCCTCAGTTTTGATCTCATTACTCGTCTAGTAAGCAATTTCTGCCGGTGTGGGAAGAGAAAGCAATCGCTGAGAGGCAAATCTGGCAAATATGGCGTATTTGCAACACTTTTAAACACTTTTAACACTTTTAAAATAATGTTATGAAGTATGTGTGAAGAACACGTTTTATGGACCAGTTGGGGACGTTTATCCTGAATAACACTTTTCAATTCGTCAAGTAGTGAAGTGTAATATTCCCCGGTGATGGTCTACCAGAACCACATCACGATAATTGGGTTTTTGAATAAAAAATAACTATCGATTTTTTTACTTTATTTGAAAACTTTATAATTGAAAACTTAAATAATATTGATAATCGATGCGAAAAACTTTTTAAAAACTTGTTACAATTAATTACAAATGAATTAAAATGTATAAAATTTAAAATAAAATCAGTGACTACGAATGCGCCGCAATTGGCTGCTGTGTTTGTGACATCAGAATACTAAAGTATTTGCACGTTAGTACTGTCAATGGTTTCTATTCGTATATATACTGTTAAAATTATTATTAGTTAAGTGCAAAATAAAATATTGTTGATTACTAATTTAGTTCAGTAATGCGTGACAAAGGGTTCATAAAGGCTAATTCTGATAATTTACCTGCTGTGGATATTTTTATGGTCACAGATTTTCTGAAAATGACATTCGGTTCAATTCAGCTGAAGTTCGAGGTGTTAAAGCATCGATGTAAGTTTTAAAAAAATAATAATAATGTAAACGTAAATAAGAAGAAAATAGTTCTATTAAACTATTCTATACTATAACTACAAAAAGTTCTAATTAAAGCCGAGTGCGTTGGTGCGGACGGTAAGAGCAGCGGCCTGCAGCTGCTGTGCCGAAACCGCACTGAAGCGGTAGTTGGTTCGATTCCAGCGCTCGGATGGTTGTTTTTCTTTCTTTCTTCTGTCTGTTTACTTCCTAAATGTTTGTGCTTGTTTCTAGACAAGAGTGCAAAATCCGATTACGAATTTAGCCCTCAGCCACGCCAGTTAAAGGCTTCTGAGAAGTGTTCTACGTTGGTCACTCGCTAGTCGGTAGGTTTCCTGATAGACTTATGGGTAAGCATATAACCAACAGTTTATAGCCCGAGGGGAGTGCTGGCCTGGATTTGTCGGAAGCTGATGACCGTGGTTTGGAACCCACGTTAAGCTGTAGGTCCAGTCGCTAAATAGCCTAGTTGCTGATGCGCCGCTAACCCTAACACTTTACCTTTTCCTTTTTTTTCTAATTAAACTATTTGTAGGGTGTCACGAGAAAGTTACGGTAACAAGGCTATAGGTTTTGTTCTACAACAACAACCGCAAAAATGGTACTTACACTGTAAAAGGATGGTTATGTCCAGAACTTAAAGTTCGGAGTAAAGCTTATTCAGTGGCCTTGATTATTAATGAAAAATTAAGAAAAGTTCAAGGTACTCAATGTCATGAACGTGCAGCTTCAGCAGATAATAAATACTCAAACAAAAAAAAATTATATAATGTTATATATTTGTAATATTGGTTTTCAAAAAATAATGAAAAATATAAATTATTGAACCTTCTATTCTATTGGAACCTTCTATTCTATTACTTCTTCTATTGGAACCTTCGGTGTGAAACACTAAACTCAAAGAGATTTACCACTAAATACCTAATCACTTTTTTTAAAGCTCTCGATGCACGTTTTGCTAACCATGTTAGCATCCTCAGGAGATAGTTTAATCTTCTTAGATTAAGTCAATGGTAAATCTCTTTGAGTTTAAATATTGAATAACCAAAAGATATTTTCTATTTTTGTAATTATTTTTTGAGCGAAAAAACAATATAAATCATAAATAGAAAAACAAAACACATACATTCTGTTTAAATCGCTAATCTTATTTCAACAAAAAATACGCTGTTAAATATACATAATAGAACTTCTCCCAACTAGGATAATATATTACAGTAGATTATAATATATAAACTACATTAATAATAAATTCAGAATAAAAACAATCACTGTCCAAATATATATATATATATATATATATATATATATATATATATATATATATATATATATATATATATATATATATATATATATATATTTGTTTGATTGCTTTCATTGAAGTTTGCAATACTTTTAAAAACACACTGATTCTTCAAACCACCACACTATTAACTATATTTAAAAAAAAAATCCACTCATACTACATTATTGCTTTAATTAAGGTTTTTAGTATTTTTAAAACGATGGCGATTTTTCGCCTTATATGTTTTATAAACCACCACATTAGACTCTTAATATTTGCAAATATAAATAAATCTGGCTGGCAAATATAAATAAATCTAACTCTAATGCATGACCAGCTAGAGATTTCCCAAATAAGAGAAGGCACCTTTTTGAGTAGAAAACTTTTATATTCGAAGTGTGGGACTCTCCTGTTAAGGTCTACCCTCTAGAAAATTTCTGTGTTCCACAACATATCCTGGAACCTCGTCAGCCTAAATGTACTAAAATCCTGAAAAACGTTAAATATTTTAACTGTTTTGTTTTACTTAGAATAAAAATATACCATTTTCTTTATTTTTGTTTGGATAGTACGTTTCCCTTTCTTTTTTCTTTTTGCTTTTTCCTTCAGATGTTTGTTTTGATTCCACGGAAAACTGCTTTGCCAGTCCTTAATTGAACTAGTTAATGTTCATCCAACTAACCACACAAATTTCTGTACTCTTCGACCATCTACAAAATATCTATCCTGTACGGCTCTCTCATTGTTACTATTCCTTCTTATAAATTTGGCGCGTTAATTTGTTCTCCCTACATGAATTAAATAATATGAAACAATATTTCATTCTGAACTTTTGAGCCTCCATATCTTATGTAAATATATATGAGTATAACGTCGAAAAGAGCACCAATCAAATATATAGGTTAAACATAACAAATCATTAAAGGTCTACTCTTATTGTCAGTTCTGAGTTCATAAGGGACCCAACAACCCTCCTCTTGAATTTCCTATAGCTTTTGTAAATGTTTACCAGGTGTGGAGGTTAATAATTGTTATTTTTTTCGAGTGAGCGTATATTTCTTTCGTGTAATAATTATGTTGAGTTTCGAGCCAAATAAAGAACATTTGCGGTACCTACTGCTTTTCTTACTCAATCAAAATAAAAACGCCAGTGAAAGCCATCGTATACTTGTAGAAACTTACGGTGACAATGTCCCAACGCAAAATGCTTGTGGGTGTTTGTTTAGATGATTCAAAAGTGATGGTTTCGAGTTGAATGACAAAAAACGCCCAGGCCAACCGAAAAAAATTGAAGATGCCAAATTGCAAGCTTGTTGGAAAAAGACGATAGGCAAACTCAACAATAAATGGCGGACAGGTTAAATCTTTATCGCCGAATCATTTGTGATTGTTTGCATGCTATGGGAAAGATCCAGAAGGCAGGGAAATGGGTACCACATCAGCTGAACGACAGATAGATGGAAAAGTGAAAAAGGGTGTGCCAAGTTTTGCTTTCTCGGCATGAAAGAAAAACTTTTTTGCATCCGATCGTGATAAAATATTGATATATTTCTAGAACCGAAAACGCCGAGAACCATGGCTTGACAACCATCAACATCGATCGTAAGACCACATTGCTTTGGAAAAAAGACAATGCTGTGCATTTGGTGGGATCAGAAGGGTGTCGTGAATCATGAGCTTCTGAAACCAGGCGAAACCGTTCGATACCGTCAACAAATGATCAATTTGAACCGTGCATTAATCGAAAAGCGGCCAGAATGAGTTACAAGATACGGAAAAGTGATTTGCAATACGACAACGTCCCATCACACACAGCGAAAGCGGCCATAGACACCATTTCTGCCTTTGGCTGGGAATTCTTTCCCCACACGTCATACCCACCGACTTGGCCGTTTCCGACTTACGCACTTTCCATGAAATACTTCAATAATTAAGATGTCGAAAAACGGTTTTGATGACTGGACCACCCCAAAAGATGTACGAGTTTTCTGGAAAGACATCTACAAATTACCAGGTAGATGGGAATAATGTGCAGCTAGAGATGGCTCATACTTTCAATAAACCCTTTTTTACCTTTCTCCCAATTAAACGTGTTTTTTTTAGAAAAAAATTAAGAATTATTAACCTCAACACCTGGTAGAAATGGCTTGCGGTGTTACTCCAACTTCCTGTCCAAGCTCTAGCAGTATACGACAAGGATTTCCTACTTTTTTCTGTCTATCCTGGTCGTTATTTTTAATTATATTTAAGTTATATTTAAGTCAAAATGTCCATTTAAAAATTGTTGGAACCACTTCTTACAAGCACTGTACGAAACATCATTATTTTCCAAAGCTTCACAAATCATGTCCTTCCGCAGCATTTTTTTCAGTTGGAAGGCGAAAAGAAGACAGTTCTGCAATCAATGAAACGTAGGGGTCGAGAATTATCTTAACAATTTAATATATGTTTATAAATACTACATTTACATTACAGATTGTACTGACGAGAACCTGAGAAAACTCTACGACCTAGAAAATTTCATCGAACATTTTTGCAAGACAATCATCGAAATCGGGAAAAACTACGAATCTCGCATCCTCCACTCCAACGTTCTGCTGGAAAATTACGTGGGCTTCGGGGCGATCATCCATAACCGACACGATCTCGGTTTTTTTAAGGTGAGAGGCAAGTTTAGTTTTTGAAATGTTTTTACCTCTTTATTAAAATCTGATGTGATATTTATTTGGTCAATTAACATGTGCTATGTGTATTTTAAAGGGATTCCTAGGACCTTATATTAAATATATTGAATATTTACCTTGTTTTTTTTGTATGTGATTACAGAATACGAGAACATTTCAATTAATTTTGAAAATTTACGAGCAGTCTATAAATACCGAATTTGAAATGAAACTATACATATCATGATAAAGTTATTTATAATATGTGCAATCAAAACCAATATTAAAATGGTACTGGAATTAGGCTAAGTCGGTTTACTAAATGAGTAAATACATCTTAAATAACTTTATAAACGATTTTATGCAATTAAATCAGGTACAATGGCCAGTAAAAATATTTTTATACTTTAAGTATTACACAGGCCGGCAATTGTTTTGGTGACGTGGTATTTGGAGCTGATTTCATATGAATTTGAAGCCCTTAATTCAAATATGGTATTCATTTTTGCCTAGGAGCGCAAATTTCTAAGATATAGCATTTTGGTGAAATATACGTTACACTATTTTAAGTTAAATCTATCGATCAAATAAACAAAATTATGGAATTTGTATTATATTATACAAAGATATAGAAAAAAGTCATCGATGAAACCAACTAGTCACTGAACATTCCAGCTTCTTTTCCATGACATTCTTGAATGTATTTTGGATTAGTCCATTTTTAAACCCCAGTAGTAATCTGACATCATGTGTGTATCCCATCTTCCTTAGCTGCAGTCCTTCATAGTTTTAATATCCTGGCGAAATCTTTTACCTTGTTCCTCACTGGTGTCTCTTAAATTTTGAGGAAAACGGTCTAAGTGGCTATATAAATTATGCTCCTTAATGCTCATGTTACACCCAAGGGACCTGAAACTGTTAAGCATCTTGTTTACTAGTTCAACATAGTTTTCAGCTTTGTGTTTGCCCAAAAAATTTCCGACAACTGCAACAAATGAAGTCCAGGATTTTCGCTCACCGCACTCATCGAATTTACGAAGGCAGGTTCCTTAATGAGTTGTCTTATTTGTGGGCCGTCAAATATTCCTGCTTTAATTTTTTCCGTACTCAACTGAGGATTTTTTCCCCTATATATGCAAAACATGATCCATTCTTATCAAGATCCTTTACAAACTACTTCATTAGACCCAGCTTGATATGCAGTGGTGGAAAGATGAATTTCTCTCGTCCAATTAAGGGGTCGTTAATGACATTCTTTTCTCCAACGTCCATGTTTTCTCTCTTAGGCCACTCTTTTCTAACCCAGTGATGTGTTTTGTCTCTGCTATACCAGAGGCACAAGTAGCAAGGATATTTGGTGTGGCCACTTTGCTGTCCAAGGAGAAAGTTTACCATATTTAAATCCACATAAATCACCCATTGATGTTCATGATACTTTATCTTCTCTAAGACTAAAGCTACGGTGTCATATTCTTCTTTCATTTTCGTTGAGTGAGCAATTGCTACTAAACCATATTTGTTCCCATTGTGTAGAAGGACACATTTCAAACTTCGCTGTGAGCTGTCAATAAATGGGCGCCAATCATCTAGGAAATATTCAGGAAGACCCAGTTTTTCCAGGAGTCCTCTAATTATATGACAAAAAAGATGTTCTTTTTGAGAGAAGAATGGTAGCAGACCCCTTCTTTCTTGTACGGTAAAAGTTTGATTCCTTGTTCGAGTAAACTTTTGTTGTTCAACCCGAAAGCCAGTAATTCATCAGCTTCTTTTGACAGGTTGAGATCTCTGGTGAGGTCATTTAACTCATCCTGGTTGAAACATTGAGAAATTGATGACAACCCAGAAGGGTGATCAGATCGGACAATACTCGTCTTCACAGAGCTCTAGTAGCTGATGAAATATTGGGATCGGTACTTCCTCTGTGTGAGGGACCGGGCGTCTTGCAGATCGTTGCACTTGCTACGGTTGTTTCGATTAATTCCAGTAATCGAAGTGGTTTTTGGGTTCTCTTTAAACCATCGGAACGCAGAATTTTAGACTTTTTCTTTTACCGGTAGTCCACTGTCATAAATATTCTGTACAAGTTTTACAGACCAGATACGGTGCCCAGGTTTTATCCTGATCACCAAGCCTAACACCAAAGTATCCAAAATAAGCTCTCTTTACAAAATTACTAATAATTTTTCTGTTTTCTTTTAACGTGTATTCTCCACATACGTAGCAAAACACATCAGGATGATTTACACAAGTTCTTCTACTAACATCAATCAGAAAGTAACATCAGTTACCAGAAAGGCAATGATTACGTCATCTAGTGTATTTTGGAATGGAAGTTAACCTGGAACTAACTCAACGGCAGGCTGATAATAGGGCAAATAGACAGAAACCAATCATTGTATAGTACTTTTAGAATACCCATACTTGAATGTATTGAATTGAAAAAGCATTGATAGATAACTGTATGTATTTAAAAAAGTAGAGCAGATAGAGAAAAACTGATTTCATATTTAGATTTAGCGTCCTAAATATAGCTAAAATCAATTCTGAATTATATATATATATATATATATATATATATATATATATATATATATATATATATATATATATATATATTATATATATATATATATATATATATATATATATATATATATATATATATATATATATATATATTTTCTTTAACTTCTTTCTTGTATTTTTTCTTAGTTAGTCTTTCTTCAGAGATCCTGTATACCTATCCTTTCGATTCCAATTGTTTCTCCTGGATTAACGTCAATACCAGTTTTCTTCTTTTCTGTGATCGATATTCAATGACCCCTTGTCAATTTTTCATGTGCAGTAATTCTTTAGAAAAATATTGAGAATGTCTCCCTTTATGTAATGTGTTTTCTTTCTTTTACTATCCATTTCCTATGACCACATTTGATTGACAACTGGTCTGATCTGCTCTTGTTTTGTATTTTTAAACTAATGTATCATGGTGTTATTTGATGTTTGACTCACTAATTATAAGGCCAAATGCTTCTTGGTACATTAAAATAATGTTGTGTCAAAAAAACTGGTATCACCAATTACAACAACAATGCATTTACCAATCGAAAATATACACTTCCAATACAATCCAAAAGATATTTTTTTGCCCAATTAGAGTTAATTTTCAGTTGATCTAAAGCCCAATCAGCAGGCTCAGGGCGTTTACGATGGTGACGTAGTTTCAGTTTTGAGTTAAGATAACTTTGAGGGTACTTTATTCACACATCTCGTAAGCATTATCTCCTATTTCTTATGTTGAAAACTTTTTTCGGGAATAACTTTCTTTAGTAAGTCCAAGGAGTAGAGAATGATTTTCCATAAAATTGCTAAGCAATATGCTCTATATGTAAAACATGCGTAAAATGTGTATATAAACATTTTCACTGGCTATTTCCTTAATAATATTGAAATTATTTCGTTTTTTACTGAATTCTTAGTTTTAATGCATATTTTGCGACATTCCTCCATTACTTTCTGAAAAATATTAAAAAACAAGACTGATTATTTATTATACCTTGTATCGTGAACAAATTATGCTAGTTATTGCTTGTACCGTCTGTATTTTTAATGTTTTTCAATTCAGTGCTTCACTCCACACTCCATAGGGAGAAACTGCTGAGAAACAGAATGCACTGCCAGTGAATTTTCTATGCTTGGTAGATGTATAAACCGGCTTAGCCATTCGTGTTCTGTAATTACCTTTTAACTTAAGTAAATGAATGTATGTATATATTTGATGTGGCCTACATATATCAGATATGCATAAAATATAATGCAGCTACCTATTTTATGTGTAGATTAGTGCGTAACGTGTACCAAATCTTAATATATATACAGGGTGGCATAAAAAAACGTTTATTTCATGATTAACAATTTAAGATTTAGCGAAAGTAAATTGGGTGGTAAACTGAATGTATTGATTATATGTTAACGAGATATTATCACATTAGTCAGCAGTTAACAATAATTAAGAGAGTTTTCTGCGAAGTAAAAATCACTCTTTCGTGATAGCATCTCGCTACAAAGTAAAGTAGTATTTAATGGAAAAACTAAGTGAGTTAACTTAATAAGAAAAATATACGCTATAATCGCATTGGAAACATAATATTATAAGCAATTGATCCCCTGTATCACAAATCTATAATGTTGGTTTATAATAATTCTAGTTATAAGTCTATGATGTTTATTTATCCTGCGTCTGCAAGACGTATAGGATAGAAAAAGTTTATTGTCGATTTGTTTGAAATAACTTTCAACCACCTTCAGGATAAGGTTTTCGTCTACGAAATAAATTACAGTTTAAAAAATCTAAAAAACACGCTTTAATGGCAAACCGAACTAAAATGTAAACAAATAATTTTTATTATAAAAATAAAGTGATGAACGAGAAAATTAATATGTCATTGTGAAGAAAGCGTGGGGTGCCTCCTCAGCAAATTTATTGAACATGACCTGACTCTTCTTCTGGTTTATTTTCAAGTCAAATGGTTCCCCAGGTTCCCCAGCCCTTTGCAGGTCTTGTACGTGTCTTTGAAGTTCCTCTGGATCTTGTGAAAGAAGAACGATACCATCTGCGAATCTAAGATGATTTAAGTATGCACCATTAATCCTTGTTCCATCTTGTTCCCAATCCAGATTACGGAACACTTCTTCCAGGCAGGCTGAGAAAAGAAGAGGCGATATTGCGTCAACCTGCCGTACGCCCCGCTTTACATTTATTCCAACCTCAAGGTCGTCAAGGTGGACTGTCGCTGCAACCTCATCATATATTGATTCTAGTAGATTTACATAGGTTTTTTCTACACCTTGATTAAGCAATGTATCCATTATAGCCCGCTTTAAGATTGAATCAAATGCGTTTTCATAATCGATAAAAGTCAAGCACAGTGGCATAGTGTATTCGTTGTGTCTTTCTATGACCTGCTGTAGAACCTGGATGTGATCCATTGTACTGATTCCTACTTGCTCTCTTAGTTCATCATTAAGTGCGTGCGTGCGTGCGTGCGTGCGTCATTAAGTTTTTTTAGTATTCTTTTGGATAATATCTTGGTGAAAACTTTATATACCACTGATAGGAGGCTTATTGGACGGTAGTTCCCTAAATCTTTCCGTGCTCCTTTCTTATGTAAAATAATCATTTCTGCATTTTTCCATAAGCTGGGTACTTCTTGTTCTTTGAGGCATTTTGAGTATAGTTTTGCTACTGTTTTATGTAAAGGCCCACCATCAGCTTTTAACATCTCTACATTTATACTATCCTTTCCGGGAGCCTTGCCATTTTTCATCGAGTCTATTAGCCTTAGTCACTTCCTCGACCAGGATATCCGGCACTTGTTCTTCAGTGGGCATTGCTGTTCTTGCCTGATTCTAGTCCTCATATAATTTTGAGTAAAATCTTCGAACAACCTCTAACATTTCCGTCCGTTCCCTGCACATTGTACCATCCTCACGCATTAAGGAAAACATTTGTATCCTTTTCTTTCTTAGCTTCTGCTTAGCTTTGTTAATTCCCCTGTTTTCTTCTAGAGTTTTTTGCATCAGCTGCATGTTGAATCGGCGCGTTTCCTCTCGAATACGTTTCCTTATAGTTCTGCAAAGCTCAATGTACTCGACCCTGCCAAAAGGACTGTCTGCATTCTTTATTGTCCGGATTTTTTTTCATTAAATTAATGGTCTCATTAATTTTAGGTCTCATTTTAATGAAATTTTTGACTCTTTGAAACATTAATCTTCTGGTGCTATTGAAGCCGCCGTTTTAAGCACATTGTTGGCGATTTCCTCATATTGGTCTGTATATTCCATCTCCTCCGGATCTTGTAACACAACAAAGCGATTGGACAAAGCAATTTCAAAATCTCTGCCCCTCTCCAACAGCTTCCAAAAATCCACTTTGTCCCTTTTTGATCTTATCATTCTTTTGCACTCTTTTCGGCATTTTATCCTAATCTTTGCTCACCATTTCCATATGGGTCAGTTGCATTTTCACCAGTTCTTGCTTTTCCGATTCTGGCATTAAAGTCGCCCATCAGGATTCTAAAATTTGGGTCACATCATCATAAAAGTCCTCAATTTCCTCATTTCTATGGCTTATAGTTGGTGCATAAGCTTGGACGATTTGAAGTTTAAACTTTTTATTCAGCTTATGTATTACTAGCTTAAGTAAAATATATGTCCTATGAAGCCAACAAACACTAAATTAATAAGTGTTTCGGTTAATAATGTCGATTTTTTCGTAAAATTTGAGCGTTTATTTTCATTACAAAATAAATTACATTAATAATCAAAGTATTGGCCATCGTTAGCTATGCCTTTTTCCCATCTTTCTGTCAAGGAATGGATTTCGCGCACAGCGATAGGAGTACCCCCAAAAAGGGAAAAGCCAGGACCCGTTTCGGGGAAAAATTAATCCAATAAAGGTCGGGGCCTACGGGTCAACCTAAAACCAGAATGAAACAGCGGGGTTTTTTGAGACCATTCCATCAAATCATATTTTCACTTATTCGTAAGAATGTAAGTGTTGTCCTGAAAGTCTGTGCTGTATCGATCGAAATATGTTGTAGCTTGGTGAATACGGCGGGTGGAGCGATTTCACCAGGTTTCAGTAGTTCGTAATACACAGCTCCCCTACTATACCACTAAATACACAGCAAGGCCTTCTTTCCATTTATATTGCGCACTGTTTGTGATGTTCAGGCTGGCCTGGATCTACATGATTTTTTGCGCTTTGGGTTATCCAGATAGATCCACTTTTCATCGTCTGTCGCAATTAGATGCAAAACACCTTTTCTTTTCTGTCTGGCAAGCAAAATTTCACAAGTGCTTTTTCGCCTTTCAGTGTTTTTTTCTTCAATTCATATGGAACCCACTTTCCTTCCTTCTGGATCTTTTCCAGTGCGTGTAGACATTCGGAAATGGTGGATTGGGCAACATTCAATATTTCTGCCAATTGTTTCAACATATGTGTTGAGGCTTCATCCAATAATGCTTGCAAATCTGCATTTTCAAACTTTTCAGGCTGTCCTGCATGCTCCTTGTCTTTTATATCAAAATCACCATTTTTCAAGCCATTTTGTTCACAAGTTTTCTAGGTTAGAGCATGTTCTCCATAAGCTTCAACCAACAATTGATAACTTTCAGTAACCGTTTTCTTCAAATGAAAGGTTATTAAACTTCCCTGCAAATCGTCTGTTTCTCGTACATAATTCGACATATTCAAAGCCTTGAAAATCTATGTTTTTTGCACAATGACAATTAATAACGAACCGGCTTTTAATGGCGCATGTTTACCCTCTAAAACGCCATTGACGTCATTAGTCTATACCAACAAATGTATTAGTAACACCATCTCAGCAAAATGGACATTATTAACCGAAACACCTATTATCATTAAGAAATGCATATTTTTCCTATCAGAGATAATTTCTGTTATCATTTTGTTGCATTGTAATTATCATAGATAATATTAGTTTTAAATAGGAGATCGCATTGTATAAAAATCCAACATTTCAATATGCTTTCGAAATACTAAATTCCAGAGCTGGTGTCTCTGGCTTTTGCGTTGGTTGAAAAGACATGTTCGCCCTTGCACTATGATCTCTTACGCTTAACATTATTAAACTCAATTAATTTTTCATTACCTGTTCGCTTATTATCACCATTCGCTTTAAAAATGGATCGATATCGTTGCGTTTCAATAGAAAATCGCGAGCAGAAATTTTGTCAATCAATTTTTTTTTCTGTTAAAGACATATAGGTGTAGAAATATTTTTATGGATAGAAAGAAATGACCTAAAATTACTAATGTAATGTAGTTATGACAGTCAACAGGACCACACACATTTCAGCAGTATCATCATCATCATCATCACTTAGCCAGTGTGCATCCACTGAAGGTTTGGTATATCTCTTCGGCATTTTTCCGACTCGTGCGGTCTTGAGGTTTCCTTAGCCACTTGGCTCAAATATATTTGATGACGTTATTAGTCTTTTTTGTGCACCTTTCCGATCAAGTGAAATTATAATTAGAATTTGTCTGTCCTTCAACATGATCTGACTCTTTTGTAGGTTTATTCTCACGCCAAATGGTTCTCCAGCCTTTCGCAGCTATTGTATGGGCTTGTGTAGGTCCTCTGGTTCTTGTGAAAGGAGAACGATATCATCTGCTAATCTAATCTGGTTTGATTAGGCACCATTGATTTTTATTCCATCTTTCCCAATCCAGTTTACGGAACACCCCTTCAAAGTAGGTTGAGAAAAGATCAGGCGAAATTGCATCACCCTACCGAACGCCTCGCTCTATATTGATTTGAACCTCATTAATGCGAATTGTCGCTGTGGCTTCATCATACAATGATTACAGTAGGTTTGCATGGGCTGTCTACCTCTTAGTTATGCAATGCATCCATTATTGCTTGCTTTGAGATTAAGTCAAATGCCATTTCATAGTCAATAAAGCCAAGCACAGTGGCATGGAGATATTCATTGTGTTTCTATGCCTTGTGGGATAACCTGTATGTGATCCATTATACTGAATTTATAATAGCTAAAGAATATTAAGAACATCAAATGATGCACAACCAAAAGAGCAAACTGGATTTACTCACTTTTATGTTATTGTTTCCTTTTCACTTACTTCTGTAATATTATATTGCCTGGTTTATTTTCAATGAAAATTTTATTTGGATTTTAAGCAAACAAAACCTTCCAAAACAAATTATATACCGAACTTAATAAACTAACAAAAACATATGAAAAAGAAATCTTAAAGGTCATAAAACAGAAAATGGTAGAAATTAAATGCCCAAATTTTTAAATAAAGTTTTAGGTACAATTAAAGATATTGATAAAGGACATTAAGAGGGAAATCTGCTTCTTAGTGTAATGAAAAAAAAAAGTTCAACATACGAAGAGATGAATTATATATTTTGTACAAATACCTTGTATCGAATTTTTACTTGGCACACCCCTTACTATGCATAAAAACAATCTTAAAGGAACCTTCGACTGGAAATATAAGTAAAAGTTATATTTTATATTTTTATATCAGAAGAAAAAAAATAATTATTAATTTTCATGATATATCTGAACAAAATTATATTTTTTCAAAATATAATCACTTTTAGAGTTTTATATTTTTAGCAGTAGTAAAAAGTTTAATCTGATGGTGGATTAGATAATGTTACTAATTTGTTATACGAAAAAAATATATATCGTGGACTTCTTTGTACTGTATGTGCTTAAGTATATGTGAGAGTGTGTTAGAAAGTATTTTGATTGTTGTGTAACAGAGATATATAAAGTATATCATATATGTATATTCCATATTTAAACTAATTAGAAGTTAAATTTGGTGACAATATTTACTTAGTTTGTATAATTCGTTTACCATATACTTAAGAACTACAAACATATCGAATATTTACAGTCCGTCTATGTAGAAATATTATCAAATAAAATAATATCACTAAAAACAATCTATACAAGAAATCTGAACAAAAGCAAATGTTAGTAACATAATGTTTTAAATGTAATACGAATTAGAAAAAAAATCCAGATTGGATGAAATTTTATTTAAATCACTTGCTTCAGGCTTGTTTTAAGTATGATGAACGAATAAATTTGTTAGAATTTCTGTAAATGTTCTGTAAAATGTAACGAAAACACCACGCCACAAGAACTATATTTTTTATAATTGTTTTTTTATTGTATGTTATTTTTTTGAAAAAGTTTATAAATAAATAAATGTGTAATGAATAAAGAGACATTTTGTATTATTAAAATTACTAGAAATTAAATAATACATTTTGCTGATACTACCATGGCTCTATTTAGCAGCAAAACTTACTGCATAACTTTTTGGAGGTTTGGAGGTTTGAAATTACGATCATTATCTACCGATCACAACAACCTTCCACTCGGACCATCAAACTCTGATTTGTCCCTACCTTCGTTCTTCTTTTTCTTTTGCACCTGATGCTATTGCCCTATATAGTGCTAAATATTGCGGGTAGCAGGAGGTACTCTTTTACGATTCCGGTAAAAGTCAGACCTCTTCAGGGAATTGGCGACCCTGCCCTTGCAAGCCCTTAGTTCCTCTTACACCCATCCTGGAGGAATTCTGGCCTACACCTCAAACCCTACCCCTCTCTACTATCATCCTAGTCTCCGTCCTATTACTGCAAGCTACTGTGAATGAAAAAGGTTGCTGGAAACCACATTGCAACTATTAGCAGTCGGACCAGCCCCGTATCAGAACATTTGTGTCGTCGGATAACTACCCGTCTACTATGCCACAGGCAGGTAAACTACATGCCGGCCTTGGTTTCCAATTATGCAGACTTAACCTTATTAAAAATGGCCTAGAGGTAAAATACCCACTCACTCGAATCTTCGGGGGAGACACTTTATCTTTGCAACCTGGAATACTCTAACACTGTCAACTGCTGTCTAAATGTCAACACCCAGAAAGAAGGATTGCTATTTGGTCCAAGGAGTTAGAGCGATTAAATGTAGATATCGCTGCACTGCAGGAAACGATATTTCTGAGTGACAGCTGTATTCAAGAAGAAGAGTATATTTTTACATGTGTACTATATGGGGTCGGGTTTGCTATTAAAAAATTTATGGCGACTCGTCTTCAACAAATACTGAAGGCAATTTCAGAATGTATAATGGCAATAGGCTACTCTATATGCGATGTTGCAGTGCCTATGTTCTAATGTTGACAACCGAAACGGAAGCTAAAGATAAGTTTTACCGAAATCTTGAGGCCACAATAACTGGAGTTCCGCAGATGGATTGTCTGTGTCTCATGGGTGGCTTTAATCCGCAGGTGGCCAGAGAAAATCACGTATTGCTAAAAGTAATTGGCACGCACGACATCGGTACCATGAACCAGAATGGTGAACTACTTCTATCGAAATGTTCTGAGCATGGGCTCGTCACTACCAACACAATATTTAAATTAAAACAAATATTTTCGAATTTCGGCTTACGTGTGCGATAATGGTCCACCATTTAATTCGTTTGCATTTGGTGCCTTTTATAAAGCTAAGGGCATAAAGTTAAACAAGTTTCCGCTTTATCACCCACAAAGTAATGGATTGGCAGAAAGCGCAGTACAGTTAAAAAGTCTAAATCAAGCACTTATTGATGCTCAGAAAGAGGATTTGGTGGGTTTTTGGGGCACTGAAGGGCGCTGCGACTGTTTTTACGAAAGCGAAGATGCCTTCACGGAAGCAATCTGGACTAGTTTTGTTGAACAACCCAGGCAATTTGCAGTATGCCATTCTCCGAAGTTGCAGCAAGTTGTTGAACTCTGGCGATCCTTTTTACACTCTCTGGTGGGGTATTCGTCCGCGCTTTCTGGGAAAAGACATTTTTAATATTGTAGACGTCCGTATCTTCTTTATGAACAACTACTTGGACGATTGCCATCGGCTTGCCTGATTTGGTAGTTGCTTTCCACGTGGACCAGATGGAAAATCATTTCAATGAGGTCGCTGGAGATTTGTGGAGTCGGTTGCGCACATCAAGGGTACAAAAAGTGTGAAACGGATATTTTCATTCCTTCCAGAACTGGATGTTTTTTCTTTACATAAGCGCATCACCTGCAAGTACACCGATTTGTTACGCAGAATAGCCGGTGGCATGCTGGAGCTTTTCGCTGAAACAGGAATACCGTTTGTGATTCTTCGTCTTCAGTATCGTAGGGCGTAGTAATTTTTTTTACCTTCCGATGCCCCTTAAGTATTCCGATGAAGTATTTGTCATCCACCTGCTCCTAAGTTTCCTATTTCATGCCAATATCAATTTGTGTTCCATGATGTGTTGTCGTAAGTTCGCCCGCAGATCATTATTCGTCTACGAGACCATCGAATTTATTCGTTTGACGTAAAGAACCGCTTCTTCAAGTCCACGAATAAGCGTTTCTTCTAGAGACTTAGTCAAAGACTGATAGGCCTCTTGCGTGATGGTGAACCCAATCCCGGGTCCCCATCAATATTGGAATTAGTTTGTCCAATAAAGCCCGCACTCGGTTGAAGAGATGTAGTAGAAACGATAATGATGGCGGAACCAAAGGAGTTCTTTATCACCGAAGATATAATATATAAACCTATAAAGTTCTAACCAAGGCCATTACTGATAAAGACAAGCGCATTACTAACCTGGAGGGCTATTGAAGATACACGGAACAAATGAATAAATTTGCCGCAGAAGAAAATGACTACGCGAACAATGATCTGAACTGATCTGCGCGCGAAATTGGTCTACTTAATTGACGATTTGAAGAAAATGGTTACGGAAAACAAGAAGCTACGAAATAGTCAGGTCAGAAAAAATTCCGGTGCTTTTCTCAAAGTGTGGATGGTCAAAAGAAAAGAAATGCCATGCCTGCTACGCCTGAAAATTCCGAAGATGACGATTCCCATATGGACGGACCTATGCGATGGAGGCTCTTCATCTGCCTCTGAACCCGAGCACAGCCGAAAAACTGCCACACTGCCAAAAGCTCCGACCAGCGACAAGGAATTCCACGACGGTTAAAGAGGATTTTCCGCCTCTTAAAAAACTGCATCGGCAAGTCCTTAATCGCAAGCCCGTATTCAAAAAGCCAGCGCGGCTAACGAAGACTGCGTTCAAATCCCCCGATCACGAACCTGGCCCATCGTCAGGTACTTCTGTATCGACGAAATCTTCCATGAGGCCGCCGGTTGTCCCTGTGGGTTCTTAGCAGGGCCCTTTTGGAGTCGATTCCGACTGATAGTATCCCTAACCAGCTCATTTTAATGTGCTTCCATCCGGTCCACATTGAAAGGTGGACTACAAAGTCAGGCAAGTCTATGGCTATCATTCAAGTGGTTGTGCATAGAAAGGATAAGAGTTTTAAAATTATTTTCTCAAGAAGTCAAAATCCACTTTCAGAAATCGAATGACCGTGGTTTAACTGGCAACCTTTTTGGCCAGTCGGCCAGAAAATATCACGCTGGTCCTATCTGCATTAATTGCGCGACGCCGTACTCTACAAGGGACTGTAAAAAAGATGTAGGTTTTCAGTAACTTACTGCGTGGAAACGCATATTGCGAATTTCCTGAATTGATGGGCCTGACCAGTCTAGGGTGCTTCCGGAGTATTTCCACATAAAAATTCTAGAAGTTAAATTCTACAGTTAAAGATATTGTGAAGAAGCCAAAAAAGTCCATAGCGATTCTAGTAAAAGCAAATGTGTTGACGAAAGCGACAAAAACTTAATTCGAAGCAAAATGTATGCTATGTATGAAGAGCAAACTGGCCCTACATTGCATTCATTGCGACTACACATTCAACAGCGACATTCAACAGCGACTAAGGAAAGATGATACCAATATTCTTGGCAGCAGAACTAGCCTCCGGAGAATATTATCTCTAATGGGTTTTGCATATCGGATCATTAATAAAAGACAAATATTAATGGAATCACAACGATTGCATCGATGACGGTTTGACTACTTAAACTCTATAAAAAAAATACAGATTATAAAATCGTCCCATTGATGAAACATGGTTCGATTACACAAGAGACGCCAGCAAAAGGATTGATAGATACATCAAGAAAATGCCAAACCAAAGCACCAGTAAACAAAGGGAAAAATAATTACAATTATACATGCTGGTTCCAAATATATACCAAATATATATATTCCAAATATATATACATCAGTCCAAATTGTTTGGATGGGTTCCAAATTGTCCCCAAATATATTAAACATTCAACTTTGGACTACCATGATAACACCACAGCAGAACTTTTTGAAGATTGATTTATAAATAACCTTTTGCCCAATGTGTCTAAGGATTAGGAAAGTGTAAATAAAAGACAAATTTCATATTTTGATTATGTAATTTGTTACTTTTTAATAAGCACTCAATAAATAATAAAACCAACAGTTACATTATGTAATTTCACGTTAGAAGGAGAATTTTTGCTTTTTAGGGCAAAAAGTACAACAAAATGATTTTTATAATATCTTTGAAAACAAACATCTACATAATAATTTTTGAAAAGTTCAATCACTATATTTACAGTTGTTATACATGTACTATCACCAGTAAAAGTTTAATCTAATAATGGTCACAGAAAAAAGTTAATAAGATTTTTTTACAAAAAGAACAAAAAATATTGTGGACTTCTTTGTAATGTACGTGCTTAAGTATATGTGAGAGTGAATTAGAAAATATTTTAATTGTTGTGTAAGACAGTTTGGCACATATAAAATATATCATATATATTCCATATTTAAACCAACTAGATGTTAAATTTGTTGACAATATTTATATATTTGTTTATCATATACTTAAGACCTACAAATATATCGAATATTTACAGTCCTTTTATATAAAAACAATATCAAATAGTAATATTATTAACAATAATGTATTCAAAAAATCGGACCAAAAAAGCTCCAAATGTAAATGGAATTAGAAACAATTTAAATCCAAAAGGGATCATATTTTTTTCAAATCTGTTGCTTCAGGCTTATAATTAACAAATATGTTCTGTGAAATGTAACGAAAATAACAGGTCTCAAAAACTATATTTTTTATAACAGGTTTTTGTTGTATTTTATTTATCTGAAGAAGTTTATAAATTAACAAACATGCTATAAGTAATGTGATGTTTCCACTATTAAAATTGCTAGAAAGCAAATAATATTTACATATAAAACGCAAATAAATTTCGAGCAAAGAGGGAACAAAATAGTAAGTACCAACAAGCAACATTCACAAAAAAAAATCAAAAAAACCCTTAAGTACTGATCATATATATATGAACAAACATTATTGCACTTAATGTTAGAGTATAAAAGATTTACATTTCAAAATAAATGGTAATATAAAAATAATCTGTATATAATTTATAATATAAAATAAAAAATCCCTTTTTATTTAAATATACAAAGAAAAACGAATAAAGTTACCCTATATAAACAAAGGAAAGGCACAAAATAACAATGAACGTTAAGAGGGAGTGACAGGCGAATTGTTAAGCAAAAGGTAAATTAAATTGCTTCTTTGGTTTTTCTTCTAACCAACTCTAGAGTTTTGTCCGGTAATAATAAAAGAAATAGTAGTGAGCTGCCTAACAATATAGTATGAGTAGAATCACAAACTTCAGTACAAGTTTTAATATTATTAAGCACCAAAAAATATAATATCTACAGAACGATACAAAATTGTTAACATAATTATAAAGGTGAATGAACATAACCTTAAATACTTTTTTACAGGCACGTTTAAGTCTTGGAAGAATGAATTCTTAAGTGGAGGAATTCTTTTACACACGACTTGTTACGATTATGAACATTCTTTGGACATATTGAACTGAACAGTGGTTTGAAAATGTTATAATTTCCCACAAACATAAAGAGTTTTGATGAACGCTATTTGGAATATTGAATAATTATCAGTAATAATCATTGTTATTAACATTTTGAAACCACTGATGTAGTAGATATTTGTGCATGTGAGATGACTGCTTTTGTAAAATACCCATCCAAAACTATTTTTGAGTAAAACCATTTTTACGTGCTGGAGTATTTTGATATTATTTTGGGATGGAATATTTTCCTATTGTTTAAAGCAATTGGGTGGTTTGCTGAAGTAATTATTTATCAATTCTTAATTAACTTATCATTTAATGATAATGTGACTGCAATTCTACATTAATTCCACTTGGTTTAATGTATCTTGAGAAGATGAGACAGTAAGTTGAATTTATAGTTTCAAATTATGCAGCTTTTATTAAAAGAATGTATAATTTGAAGATACATACAAATTAGTAAAGAAATATCATAGGAAAATTCTCATAAAATCAAGTGGAATATTGTCTGGTTATATCGAATCCACTTATACATTTATGTGAAAATATTTGGTTTGACATATGATTCTAATTTCAGAGCATACTAGACCACATTTAATCTTCACTGAAACACGCGCAAAGACAAATGGGCGGTTAAGACAGATACTGTCAAGTGTATAGAGTATAGAAAAGAAACCTGGGAGGTAATTAAGTGATGTAATAAAATCGGTAATTTAATTGTGTGAATCATATAGGTCAAACATTGGGTATTAGATTACATCTCCAAACTACTAATTACACTTCTTAATGCAGCAGAAACAATACGATAAACAATCCCAGATTGCCTGGGCTGTTAGCAATATCTCTGATTACCCCCCAAAAAGCACAAATGTAAAAGAACTTATATTGCAGCAAAAAAAAAAGAGTTGGAACAGTTTTGTATGAGGACCACTGTTATATAAAATAAACATATTTTTGGAATCGATATAATTAGACAATAAAAAAAAAGACATTGTAATACAGATCATACTTTAAATCACATTGCAGTTCTGTTCACTATGCCATTCTCGATTGATACCAGAGTTGGTTCATCTTCTCCCCCCACTTTTCAAAATAACTCCTCACCAAAATACCGTACCGCAAATGTTACCAAAACATAACCTTAAATATCACTATCGGGATCGGTTTCGCTGCGAGGCTGCCCGAAATTTCTCGTGATGCTCTCGCTCATCGATCTAATGTTCGCAAGATGCACGTCATTGACTGGCACGGAGAAATAGTTCAGTCGGTCCAGGTCGGGAACGGCGTTGAGATCGTCGTCCGTCCTGTAACAATTGTCATATTCGGAATCGTAGAGGGCACTAAGCGAATCCAAAGACATCATGGCGTCGGAGTCAAAGATACGCGACGATGCCCGAGACGACATGCTGGTGTTGTCGTCCATGTCACCGTCATGGTTGTGGTCATTGTAAGCTGAGTTGACATCACTGAGAGCACCTGGATAATTTAATGTATTTCAGTCAATAGTGATGTTACATTGAAATACATATAAAGTTAAATGAGATAACAATGCATATCAAAAACGGGTTTAAAGTTGTGAAAAGTGCTTTTCGCGATGAATAAACGCAAAACATATCTCAAAGAGGCAAAAAAACTCTGGGTATTCTCATAAAGACCTAGTAGATTTTCGCGCCGAGTGCAAAAAAATGGTACCAAGATTCAAACACTCGTAGAATATGCAATTTTGCGGGCCAGAATAAGTAGAAGCACTGGTGGTAACGTCAGATCCAGTCCGATCCCGAAGAAGGAGATCACCAAAAAATCTCCACTGACGACGGATTCCAGCAGGTATCCGCCAAGTCAAGAAGGAGAAGAAGAAAAGTAACGTCGGCTCCAGAGAAAAGCCAACCTCAAAATGAACCGTCAGTGATGGAAGAAACCTCAAGTAAGGCGCCAAAACCATCCTTTGGCGTCGAACCCAAACCAACGTCGTTTGTCTTGTAAGATAAAGCGACTTTCCAGGAAGTGATGAGCTTCCTGAAGAAAAATAAAGTAGCTCTCAGGTCAGCCACATCGAAACCGAATGGGCTGCTGATTACCCCCAAAACGAAACTAGACAGAGAAACCTTCAAAACGCTTTTCGACTAGAGGGGTTATTCCTACTACTTGCCAACAACCTCAGGCAGACAGTTCCCCCGCGTCCTGATAAAAGGCGTCCTGGAAACAATCCCGACTTATGATGTCAAGGCGGAACTCCACCATCAAGGTTTCCATTCAACTAGTATCACTAGATGGTATACCAAAGAGAAGAAACTCATCGCAATAGTACAAGTCACTGTACCACGCGATGATAAGAAAATCCTGAAAATCACTGAACTCTGCTATCACCCCGTCAGAATAGAAGTTTAGAAGAGAAAATCAATACATAGCTCAGCTACCAAGACGCAGACCCAAAAGCGTCCCAAGAATCAAGTGGAAAAAGACCACCAGCACCAATCAACACCCAAGCAGAAATGATCGAGTGATTAGACGAATCAAATCTTAATGCAAGTTAAGATAATATCTGGACTTGTAAATAAACTCCAGATGGTCCTGGGTCTATTTCAATCACAATTGGACCCATTACATCTTTACGACATCCAGTAAATTACTGAAGTCAGAATCCGACATCAATGCACAACGCCACATCAGAACCAACACACCTTTCCCTCCTCAGAAGAAAGAAGGTAGAAGCCGACCGAATAAAAGGCGTTTTCGTCGTGCCAGCCCACCAAATTTCGGGCCTTGCGGCCTGGCCTGAGTCTGAAGAATATCTTCTAAGTAACCTCCCGAAATTTTTTATTTTTTTGAAGTGCATTAATTTTTCGGCATTTCTTACATTGTCCTATCACGGTGCCTGACCTAGCTCTCTTTCGGTTAGTCTTCGGACTTCCTTCCATTATTCATCATAGTATTTGGCTTTCTGGCATTTTCACCAGTTGTTGAATCCTGACACAGTCTACAATACTCAGATCTTTATAGAATTGCTTGAGTTTAAATTATACCTCATCTTCTAAATTCCATTATCATTCACAACACCAAAAAATCTTCTGAGAAGTTATATATTGATTTTGTTAATAATGTGCTTGTGAACTGTAGTTATCTAGACATTGAGATCAATTGAAATTGGTGATCTATTTCTTTTTGACGTCTAATTACGGTCCATCTGCATTTCATGTCTTAAATTGTCTGAAATCTCTAGGTGCTGATGCAAAATGCCATCAGATTGATGAGAAAATATCATCAGCATTTGAGGTAAAAGCTCTGTCGTCAGATTGATATGAGTCCCTTCAAAAAAATATATATCTGACGGCATTTATTTGTTCAAAAATTGGATATGTTATAAAACGATTTGATGCCATTCACGTTCCAATATCGTTATTCTCTAATCCGTCGATGCTCTGCGGTCTGTCTAAGATAGCTCAAGATGTAATCAGTTGTAGTTCAAATGGCCTTATATGGCGGTAAACCACTCAGATCCCCTTAGTAGGTTCTTTGTGCGCTTTCGTCACTTGTCTACTCTTCTTCAATTTTGAGCGTTATTAAGATATGCCTGACAACATCTCGTACAGCAGCTTGATTAATGTTAGTGCGATTTCTCGAAATGTATAACCTCCCTTTCATAGAGCAATAATTAAGGCCAATTTAAATCAACTTGCATACATTCAGCGTTCTCATTCAGGTCTAGGCATTTTAAAAATTCTTTGAATAGGATAAAAAGTGACGATTAACACATCGGTCAATAAGTCCCCGGTCTAACAAATAAAACAGTTTTTTTGCAAATTTTACTTTATTCATCAATATGTTCTCCTTGAAGAGCAATATAATCACTCCAACGCTTTTCTAACATTTCTACACTTTTTTATAGAATGATTTCTCTTTGCCTTTAAAATATCCAAACATACCGCATGAAAAATCCTTTTTATTTGGCTTAAACAGCTCCAAACATTGGTCAGAATCATCACTACGTTGTTTTTGATCAGCTGTGAGCAAACGCGGTATGTGTTTCGATAGTAATTTACGCATTCCCAAATGTCCATTCAAAATGGTGTAAACACTTTCTTTCGATATCTCCATGATATCAGCTGTGTCCTGCAGTTTTACTTTATGGTTATGCGAAATAATTTTGTGAATGTTTCTGATGTCGTCTGGTGTAACCACCTCATTTGAATGTCCAGAGCGTTCAGCATCATCGGTGCTTGTACGGCCACATTTGAATTCAGCATTTCAATTATGATTGATTTTCCTCGGGCAGAATCCGGGTAATGTTTATTAAGCCATTATTTTGCTTCAACTGTACTTTTCTTCATCAAAAAGCAATGCTTAATCAACACACGAATTTTTTTTCCATTATTTTGAAAATAACAAAAGTATCGTCACTTAAAACCGCTAGTAGACAGATTGTCATGAAATTTTGACGCGTGACGTTTGAAGGTTAGCACAATCGACCACTGATAAGGATTTTTCGTAAGTGACGCCATATATATATGTCAGACCGGGGATTTATTGACCGATGTGTTACACTGCAACCATAGTTCATTTCTTAATCAGATTTTAACCGTTTACTTCTTCTTTTATTGCAAAAGTCTAGTACACACCCAAGGACAAAGTGGCGTGACATTGTATAGCTACAATCGCAATACATTATCTCTAGGCTATCGTTATACTCATTTAAGGTTATTAAAACCTAAAAAACTTAAATGGTGCTGCAGGAGAATTCTATTTTCGGGAGGCATTGGTGTTGCTAAAAATCATGTCAAAAAATTAAAACTATAAGATGGATTTAAGATTTTTTTAAAAATGAGCCCTGCCGATTGCGAAACCCTTTTGCTGATGATTAAAGCAAATATTTTGAGAGGGAGTACTGTATTTAAATAAACCATTCCAGACTTTTCCAGTTCCAGTTCCAAATACAAGGGAGGGCCTAAAAATCCTCTACAATTTTTATAGTGGTCTCCACGTCGATCAAGTAGAAATTGATTCGAAATATGTACATATTAGAGCATATTGCATAACATTACACAGACTCCAAAACATTATAAACAAAACTTTTAAACACTAGACATACTCCTTGTTCATAAACTATTACTAATGACAATATGCATATAATTCAAGTATTCATTAATTCAGTAGAATTCAAACAATACCTTCTGCATCAGTTAACCCAGCTTCATTAATCATAGAAATATTTTCCAAAGCAGGATCATCAGTTGTATACCCTGTACTTTCCCTGTCGTTTAATAATGGTTCTGATGCCCCTCCATCTTCATCTTCTGACCACTCTGATACACTAAAATTATTTAAAATTAAAAAGCTATATGTTGTATCTTTGATTGCTTACCTTCCCTCTGGGACAGCTGCTGTTGCGGAAGTAATTTGAAGTCCTTGTGCTGCAGCTGTATCTAGATTTTTAAGTTTTTCCTGTATTTTTTCTTCTAATAATCTTTTAACTTCAGCTTCCTGAAAGACGAACTACTTTTAGTAAATCATATATAGAAATCAATAAAGTTTATTTACCAGTTCTCTGTTTAACCTCTGCATGCAACAAAATAAAAATGAAAAATTTTAACATGAATTAGAATAAAAAATTGCGTACAATAATGTCTCACCTGAGCAGCTTCTTCTTCCATTCGTTTTTCATCTCGTTCGAAGCTTTCAATATCAGTATCGTCATCTCTTTTCTGAACTTCAAGCATATCACAGTCAACATCAGGTTCTTCATTAGATTTTGGAGCCCTTAAAAATAGTGTATTTAATATTATTTATATACAGGATGAAAGGGGAAGCAACTATCGTAAATATAACCAACGATTCTTTGCATCATTTCGAACAAAAAGTTCAAAACGGGGAAAACCCATCAGAACTTTTGGAAAATTTCTTAAAAATTGACAACGTCGCATCATCATATTTTGGATACCCAGTTTCGGTCAAATGGAATTCAGTTTTTTATTCCACTGGCCGTTTATTATTTGAACATTAAATGTAATATTTTTATAGCCATTAATTCCATGTTTCGGCACAAATTTGGTTTGTTTAGTGTAAAAAAGGAAAATTTACACACTATTGTCGTTTAATATCAAAGTTAAAATTACTAGCACTAAATTTTCACACCATAACACGTTTTAAATGATTCAAGTTACATTAAGAAACGCATTATTAATTGTTTTATTAAATAATATGTAGAAAATGTCCGCCATTTGAGTCTATGGAAGCCTGGCACGGTTTTAATTAATTAGGTATTTCGGTTAATACTGTCGATTTTTTCTAAGAGATGGTATAACTAATACATTTGTTGGTATAGACCAGGAGGTCTCCAAACTTTCCAGCCTTGGAGCCATACTAATTATTCCAGTAAGTTCCAAGCGCCAAAACCGTTTTGATTTTCCTGCCATTATCTATAATTTCTAAAGTAGTCGCCGAGTACGCGGTCCTAAACGAGCATACGTTTGTCGTAGTCGCGGGCCGTAATTTTTAGACCTCTGGTATAGACTAATGACGTCTATGGTGTTTTGGAGGGTGAACATACGCCATTAAAAGTCAGTTGGTTATTAATTGTCATTATGCAAAAAACATACAGCTCAACTAATATAGCTTGGCCTCCGAGGTAGTGCTAACATCGGTTAAGTACTATACATTCAAGGAACTCTCCGTTCTGACCCTCTCACTCTTTCTTTTGCGCATCTCAGAGGACAAGCTATGTTGGTTGAGCTGTAATTTTTCATAGTTTTGAATATATCGAATTATGTACCAGAGAAAGACGTTTTGCGGGGAAGTTTAATAACCTTCTTTTATTTGAAGAAAACGGCTGCTGAAAGTTATCGATTGTTGCCGAAAAAGTTTGAAGATGCAGATTTGCAAGCATTATTGGATGAAGACTCGACTTATACGTTGAAACAATTGGCAGAAGCCTTGAATGTTGCCCAATCCACCATTTTCGAACGTCTACACGCACTGGGAAAGATCCAGAAGGAAGGAAAATGGGTTCCATTTGAATTGAAGGAAGGAGACATTGACAGGCGAAAAACCACTTGTAAAATTATGCTTGGCAAACAGAAAAGAAATGCTTTTTTACATGAGTTGTGACAGGTGATGAAAAGTGAATGTATTTTGAAAACCGAAAGCGCAAAAAATCGTGGGTAGCTCCAGGCCAGCCTTCAACATCACAATCAATGCGCAGTATACATGAAAAAAGGCTTTACTGGGTATTTGGTGAAATAATAGGGGAGCGGTGTATTACGAACTGCTGACTCCTGGTGAAACAATTACTGGTGATCAATACCGACAACAACTGATAAAATTGAACGATACACTCATTTTTCAATATGCAATGCTCGGTCCCATGTTGTAAAATGTGTAAAAAACTAATTGGAATACGTTATACGTGAAGTCCTACCCCACTCGCCGTATTCATCGGACTAGGGGGCTACTTCGGACTACCTCTGATTTCGATCGATGCAGCATATATTTTCAGAACGACACTTACATTCTCGTGAAGAAGTGAAAATTTGGCTTGATGAATGGTTGGCCTCAAAAAAACAAAAGTTCTTTTGGTGCTAAATTCATTCTTTGAGAGAAAGATGCGAAAAAGTAATAGCTAACGATGACCAATGCTTTGATTATTAAGGTAATTTATTTAGTTATGGAAATAAACACTCAAATTTTGCGAAAAAAACATTATTAACCGAAACATCTATTAAATGAATTAAAATGAATGTGTATGAATTAATGGATTATATAATGTAAAAGAACACATTTATATGTATACATGCACTGACATACACTGAAATAATTTTTGTCGCGATATAGAAATAACATTCTTCATTGTTGGTTTGCGACGTTGTCACATCGATTTTGACTGATGCATTGATATGACATTATACTGAATTAAAAAAAAAATGTCTTAATTTATTTTCAGTTTATTCGCTATGTAATAAACAATTTGTATTTGGCAAATACACATATGTCCAAAAGTTTGGAATATTCAAACATTTAACTTTTTTATTGATATTAAGGTTTTCTTTTACTCGTTTACATAATCATCATTTTATTACAACTTATTAGTGCCAAATAAAACTCGACAACAAATGACCAATGTGTGCGAAATTGATTTATTATTTTGGAGTCAAAACATTACAGTGTACCAATTGCGTTCAAAAGTAATTTAAAAATAAAAAGAACCACTTTCAATAAAACTAATAAGCAGTTCCTCCATGGGTCTGTATGTATGCCTGTAGGTGACTTGGCATGCTGTCGATTAAATAATTAATTTGGGCTTGTGAAATTCTCTCCCATCCTTCACGAGCAGCATCTTTTAGTTCTCTCAGGGTAAGAGGAGGATTGTTTCGTCTTTTGATGCGTGTTTTCAGCATGTTCCAAGCATGTTTAATGACATTCATGTCAGGGGAATTTGCTGGCCACCCTAACTTGGTTATTCCCTCCTCTTCAAGAAAATTTTGTACCGCTGCTGTTCGATGAGGAGGTGCGTTGTCATCCATGAAAACAAATTCGTCGTCTACTGCACCTCGGAACAGATGCACAACAGGATTTAAAACTACCTTTGATGTACACAGCACCAGTAACTCTTCTCTCCAAAACATCATGCTCCCACCTTCAAATGGGATACGTAATTGAGCTGTTTCTAGTCGGGCTTATCGACCATGAGCTCTTCAAACTGATGATTCTTCGTGAATCAGAAACCAAGCCAATTCTCGTCTCATCGGAGAACATCACGTTATTCCAGTTAGGTCTGTGATCTACCATTTCTCGAGCCCATTACAATCTTACATTTTTTTGTTGAAGGGTTAGTTTGGCAATACGTAAAGGTCTTCTGCGATGCAAATTTTCCACTTTCAGTCTGCATGTTGTCGTTTGTCGTGAAATATTTACCCCTTCAAGCCTTACAAGCTTCCTTGATATACCACTTGTAGATTCCAGACGATTTCATCGACTTATCATTGATATCTGCCGGTCTTGTGCAGATGTTGTACATCATTTTCTACAACTTCTGGGGCGATCCTTTACGTCAATTGTTTCTTGGAATTTTTTTATGGATTTTCGATACAACACTTTGGGAAACACCTAGAATTTCCTCGAATTCACTTTGATTGAAGCACTGTTGTAACAAGGGAATTACTCTCGATCTGTTAAAATGATATATCATGTTTCTAGGTATTTTTAAACGGATTGATTGAAAATTGAAAAAGAACTGAAATAATGTGTAAATACCAGTATCAACAGAATAGGCAAAAATCGAAAAACATATGTTATCAGCAAAACATAGCTTTTGTTATTTTCATTTAGGAACGGTCTAGAATCATAGGTGTAGATATCCAATTTGTAAATAATCCCAACTTTTGGACATTTTAGATATATTCACATAAAATATTAAATTTACGAAAGTTCTTTCCCTTACAACCCGTATAATAATAAAAATAATAATACATCCTTTGACTGAGAATGAATTTCCACATATTTAATAAACATTAAATAAATATTAATTTAATTTAATTAATTTAAAAATAATAATTAAATATTAAAAATTACGTGAAATAATTGTATGTGAAAGATGTATTAATATAGATTTAACATACTATTTTTAAATATACGCTACTCATGCAAGTAACAGTGCATCTTTTAAATTAAAAATAGTAAGTTTTTGTAACAACTTTGTAAGCATGTTGGCTAGTGAGCAAGCAGCATGGACCAATGTGTTAAAGCCAATCACCTATGATGATTTAGTCACATACAGAGTTAGTTGTACTTAACACAGGATGTAGGAAGTGAGATGGTCTATATGAAATGGTATATTAATCATATAAAAATCGAGATATTCTAAGAAAAGCAAGCATTAACATTAAAAGGAATGATATTCTCAGTGGGTAAAATGAATATCTTTTGGTAATGTAAAACCTTTGAGTATGCCTTAGTTGATGCAAATTTCGTGCCTTTTTAGCGCTAGAAAGCATTTCATCCCAAACCAAAGTGTACTTCTCACTACTGACTAATATTTTAATGTCGTTTGGTAGAAGGAATTTTACTGAGTACTTGATATTTTCAAAAAATGTTCTTATATTCAAACAATGTTCCCGATCATTGAGAAAAGGGATTAATAATTAAATTACCAAGGAGACCTACGCATTTGTGACAATTGGCGTTGTATAACATTCCTAAACACAATCATTAAAGTTGCAGAACAAATCATCCTAACAAGATTGGTAGGACATATAGAAACAGAAATGCGTCCAGGTCAAGCAGGCTTCAGGTCGGGTCATACGTGTACTGATCTCATAAATACTGTTACGATCATACTAGAACAGTCAGTTGAATGGGATCGCCTCTTTACTTATTCATCGATTTTGAGAGAGCATTCGACAGTTTTGCCGACCCTGCCATATGGAAAGTTTTGAAACAAAAAGGAATACCCCAAAAAATTATACGCCTTAATCGGGAAATGTATACGAATGCACAGTGCCGTGAAGCCCATGGTGGATATAGAAGCGAGGAATTTGAAATTTTTACTGGTGTGAGGCAGGGATGTGTCTTGTCTCCTCTTCTCTTCAATGTTCTGCTAGATTATGTCCTTAAAAATATCAACGAAGGTTAATCCAGCATCCAGTGGACTCTCAATTCTAGCTTGATGAACTTGGAATACGCGGCGCACATATGCCTTTGTCGCACAACAATGTAGTCCATATGTTAAACAGACTTGGAACGGAAGCCCAGAAAGTAGGCCTGAAAATTAATGCAATAAAGACCAAGTAGCTGAGAATCAACACCAGAAATTTTAGCCCTTTCAACCTCAACGGATCACCCATAGAAGATGTGGAGAGTTTTATATACTGGGGCAGTATTCTCATAAAAAATGGAGGTGCAGATCATGATGTCAAAAACAGAATACCAAAAGCTCAAGGAGCTCAAGGAGCTTTTGGAACTCCTGCACCTGTATGGAAATTAACACAATACTCAACGCAAACAAAACTCCGTATATTTATCATCAATGTTAGGGCGGGTCTTGCTCTACGGATGTGAAACCTGGAAAATAACGAAATACTTTCGAAAAATACTCCGCATATTGTGGCTGAACAAGATTGGAAAGGAAGAGTTGCTCCATCTCACAAATCAGAAGAAAAACACGAGATAGCACTTCGTAAGTGGAGATGGATTGGCATACACTGGGAAAACAAAACAATTGTAAAGCCAAAATAGAATTGGACTGGAATCCGCAGGGTAAAAGAGGCCCACACAGACTTGGAGGAGAATTATCAATGATGAATTGAAAAGAGTGAACAGGTCCTGGCAGGAAGTCAAGGTTGCGGGACAGAATAGAACCAGCCGGCGTGCTTTTATTAAGCCATATGCCCTGTTATTGAAGGACCTTCATATACAGAGTGTCCCATAACTTATCCGCTATAGAACAACTGGTGATAAAGATCAAAATAAGAGAATAAATGTGTTGGCAAATGTGAAACTAATTTTTTGAAAAATTGAGATAATTTAAAAACGGTTGAGGATATCAGGTTCAAAATCGGGATAGTTGGGTTTTCAAAGGCGACAAATCTGAATTTGGTCTAGCTAGCTTGAGCCTAACTTTGTGCGGAATTAACTCGCTCAAATTTTTTGCCCTATAAAGCTGGGAATATTTTGACTTCAAAATAGAGTCATAATTTCCACGTAAAAAGGTACCCTTGGTCAATATCGATATCTCACACCGTTTGCGAGATATTCGAGTTTGAATATTCCTTTGCGTATCTTGTCAATGGCTAAAAAATCTACAATTCACAAAGTGTGCCTGGAATGTTGTGTACAAATCATTACGTCTCAATAACAAATGTCATTGTTTTCTATCTCTCCTATTAAACGTAGGTGGAAACAAGTTTCTCCAATCTTGAGTTGGTGTTAAATAATTTGTAAAAATGCCCAGACTGAATCAGTTTCCTAACCGTGATTTACAGAATATGCTCTGCGTTGATGCACAAGTAAATTACAATAGTCGCACTGCAGTTAGAAGGTATGAAGAGTTTTACCCAACCAGAATCATTCCAGATTGACGAAATGTTTCAAATAATTTTCAATTAGTTAGGCGAAACAGGTTCGTTTTATTACAACAATCCTAGTGGACGACCGAGACGTATAACGGTAGAACAAGAAGAGGACATTTTGGTTAGTATCGCGAATAATCCTGAGCGTTTGGAGGCATCTACAGGAATCAGCAAATCTACCATTTCAAGAGTTGTCCATAAAGAAAAATTGTTTCCCCATTTTTCGCCTGTTCAAAATTTATTGCCACAAGATTTGCCGACTAGATCAGAAATAGTTATTATTACTCCTTGGAAAATCCACACCTATCAAGAGAGCGACATTTCCAGCACGAATTTTTAATTCAATTTTCAAATTTTTTCAAAATTTCAAATTTAAAATTTTTCTATTAACATTCGGTGCGGCATTATCGACGATTTTTTAATCGGTCCATTTGAGTTGCCACAAAGACTGAATGGAGATCAATATGTGCAGTTTTTAGAAAATTATTTATTAGACCTTTTGGACAGTATACCTCTAAACTTAATACAAGGCACGGCTCCGCATTTTACTGTTACAGTGCGAAATCATTTGAATCAACGTTTTCCAAATCGATAGATTGGGCACCGTGTGAGTTTCCTTGGCCACCTCGTACCCCAGACATTAATCCGTTATACTTTTAGTTGTGGGGTCATATGTAGTCTTTAGTTTACGATGATGAAATCAATACACGAGATGAACTTTTACAAAAACATCAACAAGCGGCCAAAGTTATTAGAAATGAAAAAAATATATTATCAAATGTGAGGCGTCACTTAACAAAGAGCCTGCGAAAGTGTATTGAGGTAAACGGTGGACACTATCAATACCTATTGAAGTAAATTTAACAAAATTGTTATTTTAAATAAAGTTCGCTGTATTTTTGACATCTTAATGTTTTTTTTCCTCGCATTGAAGACTCACTTTGTGAATTGCACATTTTTCAGCCATCGACAAGAAGTGCAATGGAATATTCATGAGATAGTACCTTTTAAATGGGAATTATGACTCTTCTCTATTTTGAAGTCAAAATATTCCCAGCTTTATAGGGTAAAAAAATATGAGAGAGTTAATTTCTCACAAAGTAGGTAGGAAGCGCCAACTAGGCTCAAAATAGTACCAAATTACTCCGATTTTGAACCTGATATTTTCAACCATTTTTAAATTATCTTCAATTTTTAGTTTCACTATCAACACCCTGTATCTTTAATAACTAACATTTGTCAACACATTTATTGATTAATTTCTCTTATTTTGATCTCTACTATCACCAGTTGCCCTATAACGGATAAGTTATGGGACAACCTGTATATATACTTGATATTTGGTCGTTTTTTATAATTTTATTGAACATTAAAAATGGTAGAAAGTAAAGGGCATTTTATACACATCGTTTTTTAAATTTTCGAAAAGGCATAGAATAGAAATTCTTGGAATCAACCAGTCAGCAGTGTTAAGGTAATTACGTCAACTTGGCATGATTAGCAAGGCCACTGTATGGGTCCAGCGTGAGTTAACGGAGAACAATTTGAAAAATCGAATTTCTGCAAATCGAAATCGATCCATTTTTAATGCGGACGGTTACAAGTCGGTTACAGTAAAACGGATTGTCTATGATAGTTCACATTCGAAGAAGTTTATGCTATGCATTTAGTGGGACTGGAAGGGAATTGTTTATTATGAAATGCTATACTGAAATCCAGACCATTAATTCAGAGAAATATTGTTCACAACTGAGTGAATTAGACCGAGCAATCGACCAGAAGCGGCCTGGAATAGTCAACAGAAAGGTTATTACGTCCCTTTGAGACACTGCTAAATCACAAGTGTCTTTGGTCATCCGTCAAAAACTTTTACAACTTCACTGGGATTTTTTGATCTATTCAACGTATTATGCTGACCTTGTTCTTTACCCAGAAACCTCAGAACTTCTATGAACGCGGTATTGTGCAGCTACCGGAAAGATGAAGGAAGGTCATCGAACCGAACGGTACATGAACATCAATCTAGCAGATTATTTAAAAAGATAGTAACCATTTTTTAATATTAAATTGACATTTTTTTACGTTTATTTTACTCTAAACATTGCTGGTACTGTTAGGTTATACGATATTGAGTTTTCCAGCAAGAATTATGTTGATATTCAAACCATGCCAAATTTATTTGACGTGTTTACTCTGCTATAGTACCCAAATTCTAGAAAGAATAAAAAAATCTACACCCCTTTCTTAGCCTTGCTATATCTATGTTAGCGAATGTATTTCAATGAAACAACCAACACATTCTAGGAAACTAAAAAATGAATGTGTTATTCACTATTATGTTCCTATAACTTAAAAAATATATTTGAATTTGAATGGCATAACTATATGTAACTTTATTATGTTGTGATTAGTAAACTAAATATTAGCTGATATATGATCCCGATAGGAGAGTGGGTTTAAGTGTTTTCTTAGAATGATAACATCATTTAGAAGGGTCACACAATATATTTTACGATGCTCGTAAATATTTAGATAGATATTTGAAATAGAATCGTTGATATAAAAATATAAAGAGTAACCCTCATATTAGCAAATGTTAAATTTTAAACTGAAACTTAATATCACTACTCTGTATGTTACAATAGCTAGAACATAACCCATAACCATGTGGTGTTAGTGTTTCCCTGCAGATTGATAAACAGAAATACCTGTCAAGAGGCGACACTTTGGGTTGTTTATTTGACTCGGATGGTCCTGGCGACGCGCCCCTCTTAAGAGAGCTCTCTTTGCTGCTTGCTCGCGTGGGGGACATGCACTGAAGGGTAACGCTGCCGGTGGGGTTCACCCGCAAACCGAGAGCTAGCGCTTGAATGGCCGCCAGTCCCACCTGATGGTTATTATTGTTGGGGGCGTACCTGACTAGCGGCTCCAATGCCAGGTCTTTGTTTTGTTGATTTTCGAGCTTGGGTGGGATGTTTTGCAGGAGATTCTGTTCGTCGAGAAGCTTTTGAATTTCCCGTTCAAAAGGTCCCATGTTGTTATCGCACTGTTCTATATTCGTCACTTTCATATTGGGCGATATCTTATCTCTGAAGGTCAACGGGGACATGCGAAGTTTCCTCAAGTCTTTTTTATCAGTTTGGCAAGATCCGTCTTTTTTGAAGCTCCTATCACTGCTAACTGTAGTTTTATTATCGTCTTCTTTAAGCATTTCCCTAATCTCTTCAGCTTCCTTAAAACTAGGCGATCTCTTACAGTTCGCAGCGAGTTTATTACATTCTAATATTGAATCACTGTCATTTCTCACTCTCTTGTTATCTAAGCTTCTTTGCTTGAATAATGCTTTATTTGCGGTGTTATTTCCTCCATTTGCACTGGTCGTCCTTAAAAGGGACGGGGTTTTCGGCTTGTTCGACCGCCCGACAAACTCGAAGCTGGTGCAACTCTCACCTCGGTAACTATCTTCTCCATCTAAACAAGGAGGACTGGTAACTATAGACGAATCCACTGTGTTACATGTACCGGCGATAGCTAACACAGCACTAGGAGGAAGGTTATTTCTTTTTGAATTCCCTCTATCGGTAGAATTGTTTCTGAGCGAGCAGTTAGGCGGAATATAGTCAAGGGACGCTCTGGGAGAAACTTCAGGGGAAGACAACGGATTAACTTGAATATCCGAAGGAAATAGGAACTGTTGAGTGTCGGTTGGTAAAGGTGGACTCACACAGGGAGATGCATCTGCGTCTGTTGTCCTACTGTAACTCTCATCGGAGCTGCTTATACTTGGAGAGTGATTCAATGAACTAATTTCATCAGCAGAAGAATGGATACGTTGCACAGCTCCTGCGGAACTGTATAATCCCCCTAAACTCTCGTCGGAATAATGTCTTTGCAAGGGACTATGTCTGTGGTGGTGAGGACTTTTCCTCGCATGAAGCGGACTGTTATGTCTTGGTTGTACTTTCGCTCTCAACAATTCAGGTGTTTTTTCAGGGGTGGCTCTTTGGTGCATTACGCTTAAAATATTCTGTCTAGCCATAGGGGGACTAGAATGGATCATTTGATGGGGCGAAGGACTTGGATTTTGAAGTTTCCTCTGGTGCCTGTTTGGTGATTCCTTTCCAGGTGGTTTAGGAAGCGGTTTAAGGTAAGGTTTGATGTTATCTACCGAAGCTGGGTTGATTGATACATAGGGTTGTTGCGGTCGAGGCCATGGTGGATTATACCTCATATCAGGAACGGGCTGTTGTCTGGTATTGTTTGTTTGGAATGGCCCTTTGTGCGGCGGAAGGGGCGGGGGCGGCAAGTTATCTTCTAAAACAATTCCCTTTTTACTCCCGTTCCTTCCGTTAATTTTCCCCGTTGCCCCAGGTAATAAAGGTTCATTTTCACAACCTCCTATACTGTGATCTCGATGCGACGTCTCCCGCAAAGGCGGTAGCCTCATGGCGTTCCTCGAACCATTGTAGGTTTCATCACGTGAACTCTGACGGCTTTGAAGTTGCATGTGTTTCGGTCTGGAGTTGTCTCCATGGAGTAAGGCTAGTGGAGTTGCTACTCCACCATACATATTATTAATATCTAAAAAGGAATTCTATATGTTGTACTAGATCAAAATATGTTATCGATAGAGAGCTTACTATTACTATTGTTGGAATTGGATCGGATATTATTCAGTTCTTCAACTCTCAAAGTCCCTGGTTGTTTTCTGTCTATTAAAAAGTACGTGGTCATGTCACCCTTTCCTTTCACTTTAACTTTTCCCCTGCATTGAAACTCGTAAGGGTGATTTTTAAGTACTTGGTAAACTTCTTCGGTAACTTGAGTGTGATTCGGCAAACCCGTTGAATCCATTCGACTTGCCACATTCACTGTGTTTCCCCAAATGTCATATTGAGGTTTCCTGGCACCTATGACGCCCGCCACCACGGGCCCTATATTTATACCTGAAAAATTATTATTTTAATATTTTAATTATTAAGTCGTTCGAAAGGTAATTTGGTGTTGTTACTAAATTTAATATTATATACTTTAATAATAAAAAAAAATGTATGCGTAGCGTATATTGGTTGCTATGGCTACGTATTTGTAAATGAGCGGCCACAGCAGGCAAGCGAAAATATGTGCGCATAAAAATTACATCCGCAAGTAAAAAAAATATGTCGCATATGTGTGGTATTCGCAGCAAAAGAGTTAACATAGTCACCAATTTCGAAATGTGCTTTATCTGAAAAGATGAGTTTTAGAGAAAAAAAATTGTTTATTAGACTAATTGGTGCATACTTAAACCATCTTAGGTTCGCCGATGATATCGTTCTTCTTTCACAAGACTCAGATGAGCTGCAAAGACACGTACAAGACACGCTGCAAAGGGCTGGAGAACCATTTGGCTTAAAAATAAACCACAAGAAGAGTCAGATCATGTTCAATAAATTTGCTGAGGATAAAAGAATTTCTACTTTAGAAACAGATTTTAAAGTTGTGGATCACTATATATATCTTAGGCAGAGTAAGATAGGCTTTGCAGGCTTAAGATAGTGTTTAAGAACAAACTACCACTTTACCTGAAAAGAAAACTCTTTGATCAGTGTGTCCTGCCCGTTATGACATACGGAAGTGAAACCTGAACACTCACATCGTAATCACTTTAAAAACTTCGGGTTGCACAGAGAGGAATGGAAAGATGTATGCTTGGCATTACTAGACGGGATAGAAAGATCTGCACATGGATCAGAGAATAAACAAAAGTGACTGACATCATTGGAAGAATAAATAAATTGAAATGGAAGTGGGCAGGCCATGTAGCGAGGCGGTGAAACAAAAGATGGACCAAGAGAGTCCTGGGCTGGATACCGCTTGATCGCAAACGTTCACGGAGAAGACCAAAAACACGATAGACCGATGATATCGTTAAGTATATCGGACCCGAATAGCAGAGAAAAGCTCAGAACCGGAAGAGTTGGAAACATGCTGAAGAGGCCTTCATCTTGCAGTGGATTGACACAGGCTGATGATGATGATGATTAGATTAATTAAAGTTGTTTTCTCCAGTTTACTTTATGATTAGGGTATTTTTTCATCACATTATTATTTATCATATACATCTGTGGCGAAAATTCGCCATAAATTTTCAGATTATGGAGGCTCAAAACTTCGACCCCAAATTCTGGAATCCATTTTTTGTTGTCCGCGCATTGCGAGCCATGGCGTTGTCCTGCTGACAAATTACATCATCGTCTTCTAAACACGCTGTCAATGAATGACAAAAGGGAATCCTCCAGCACTCTCTGATATTCCACAGCATTGACGTTTCCAGAAAGAAAAGTAATTTCAGATTTAAATTTCTGTTTAAATGCAGCCTATATGATATCTCCTCCACCACGATGAGATCGGTGGTACATGATTTTTCCCTTCTTTTCTTAAAACATGTCACTAATAACACTGGTCAACAAATAACCAATTTTTGTAAGCCGATGAAATAACTTAAACTAATCTTGAGAAAACATTTAAAAAACATTCACAGTGGTACTAATTTCATACTTTGGTTAGCTCAGGTCATTTGTGGTATCAATAACAAGAAGTATCTTTTATATTTAATATCTACAATTTATGTTTTTAATGTTCAGCAATAATCTGTTAGTATAGCAGGACATCACCTTCCTTGATAGCGTCGTTCTATAACTAATATATACCGGCGGAAACGCTCACCGTGCTCATCGCTTACATCACCCATATTTTGAGGTAAAAAATCTAAATGTGAGTCTAAAATGTATATTATTAAAATGAACATTTTAAAGCTATTAGCGTGCAAGAATTGAATCATATCTTTTAACTAGTGTTTTAACTATAGTTTCACATTTCCTAGAAAATTGATAAAAACTTGCACCATGGATTTCCAAGCCTTATTCTTTATTTTATTTAATCTAGGCTTAAAGGTATCGTCCTTAAATAAACTCACGTATTTGAAGCCATATAAAAATCCCTGCTTTTAACTTTGCATCTATAATTTTTGGAAACTTTTCTTTAAGATATTGAAGAGCTTCACATTCACAGCTAACAGATTTCGCAAAGTTTTTCATTATTCCTTATTTTAGCGGCAAAGGGGGCACAATAAAGTTTTGTTGTTGCACTCGCGGTGGATGAAGTAAGTAGTCTGATAATGATTTTCTCTATCGGGACTATTCCAAAGGCACAAAAAACAAGAGTATTTAGTGTAACTAAATTTTTGCAGATCTTCCAAGAACAATTCTTATATATATTTTTTTTGAAGCAAAAACTTCAGATTGTCATAGGTTTTGTTCATGGAAACGGCATGACCCACGGGAATGTGGGTCGTGATTAATACCGAAAACTTCAAATAGTACATCGATGCTGTTCAAATAGTACATCTGCATAGTACTGCTGCATTGAATAGTACATCGATCGCTATCAGCACTAAAAAACTGTATAAGATCACTGTGGCGGTTTCCAAAAACGTTAACCTTTCTGCCTTTTGCTAAAAGATTCCATTGCTTGAGACGCGAGCCAAAAAGTTCTGCTTGTGCTTTTGATAAGATCTAGGTCTCTAACCAAGTAATTTATTTCAGTGGCTACATGAGGTTCAGATGAGTGGGGAATAACGAAGTCCTGATCTGTGGAATCATCATTTTCAGTATCACTGTCAGAATCTTCAAAAGGCGGTGAAGGGACTGGATGATGTGATCGTGTGGCTGAGGTCTTTGAGTTGATCTTGTACCAATGTAATGATATTTTCATATTTTACGGATATTGAGTCCTGCAGTTGTATTCATGCAAAAATAACAATTTTCAACATGATCCTTCTGTACTTTCCATAACATGGGTGTTGTGGGAAAAGTAAACTTGATCGACGACCAGACAGCCATCCCGCAACTTCTTAACATAACTCGGGCGAGTATATCGAGTGCGGAACCCATGGTTTATCTTGATTTTTAACTGTGACACTAGAGTAAAATTTGTATGCCCGACAAATTCGTGGAGTTATTTTTCACACTTTTCCTAGTAAAATTACCACATATATAACAAAGATTGTTTGGATTAGTTTTGCAAATGTGAGAACATTATTATAATGACAATATTATGACTTAAATACAGAAATACTTAGAAATAAATCAATATAAATAGAGAAAAAAATTTAAAACCATTAATTGAGTAAAAATACACTTGATATACTATTTAAACTATTTGTTGGCAAAAAATATAACAAAGTGTTTTATTAATTTGTTCTTATATGTCACACTCGCCAGATATAGCAATAGCATGTAAAGTTCAAGAATATACCCGATACATGTTTCAACCTGCATGACCTCGAAAGAAGTCGAGCTAAGCCAGCTGTGAAAGTTATGTTGTTGATGACTAGTTATCGCCTACTTTTTGATAATACAACACATTATCGTTCGGCAAAAATCTTGTTGACCAGTGTAATTAAAATCCATCTAGATCATTTTTTTTTCGTCACTAAAAATTACGTGTGACCATATTTCACGAGTTTGAATATGATCTTTCTTATTGTCTTCTTTTTGAGATTCTGTGAAACCGCCCGTTTCAGTGTACCGAAAAATTTTTTAGGCCATCCAGATCTCTCAATTTTTCCATGATTTTCAGGACCCACAGTTCGAATTTTTTTTACCACATCTTGAGAGCGTTGTCATTTTTCAGCAACTTGAGTCTGTGCCTTTCCGGCAGTTCTTAAATTCAGAAACAAGCAAAATAATTGGATTGAATAATAAGATAAGCCCTTTGAGTTTATATGTATTCAAAACGGAAATACAGTGTCCACAGTTTATTATTATTTACATTATTCTTCCTCATTGTCATTATTCTTTCATAATTCTTCTCTGTTATAAGCATAGGAACTTGGTAATTAGACAATCAATAAGTTTTTTTTCTTAATAACACATCACAATGCATTATTATGAATGTTCAAAACCAAATACACTTTTTGCTATAGAATGAAGTTGAATATATTTGAAACCAAATTACTTTCTGATCGACTGAATAATGATGAGATTGAAATAACTTACCTACTCTAAGCATAAAATTATTATAAGAATTCTCGTTAATATTTAATAATCGTTCTCTCATGGCAAAAACAAACTCCACCAAAGTACCCAAATGTAAACCAGCAGTGGTTTCATCATCGTCCAATATTCGTAAATCTGGCATCAAACCCACTGCAGCCATATACGTAGATCCAACGGTTTTTATTTTATCGATGGCTTTAAATCTTTCCTCGCTGAGTAAATCATCAAAATCAGCTATGATTTCGTTCAACAGTCTTAAACACTCGACCCCTTGATTGTTTCCATCCAGTTCCGTGTAGAATTCATGGTAGTTCGTTATGGAAGCGAAAACAACACCGACTCTTGAGTAGCTTTGATGATATAGTTCCTGTGATAGAGTATTCTGTAAGAGAATGTCCATAACTTTATCTTTTACACTTGAGTGCAGCCAACATCTAACAACATCTAGTACTTACGTAACATTGTGAACAGAAAAACCGAGTAAATATAGAATTAATCAAAATAAAATGACATCCAGAAACAAAAATAATAAATGTTGCCCGCACATAAACAAAAAAAAATAAAAAAATACATGATTAAATAACCTCAGGGTTTACATATTAATTAATTATTGTTTATGCTATTTGTATGTAGGCAACTAACATTCCAATATTTGATCAACTTTAACAAATTCAAGCACTATTAAAACATTATTAAGTTTGGAATAGTATCTTCAATATTTATTTTAGTTGTCCCAAAAAATATCTATTGATTCCTGCAAAGAATCTTTTAATGACAGTAAAATCCTTTGCTTTATGTAGTTTCAAAATTTGGTAAATTATCTGAGACTGAAATGTTCAAGACATTCACTATATGTAAATGTTTTCGCTAAGGCCCACAATGACAAAAATATGTTTAAGGGCCGGTCCTACAATGCAAGAATATACAGGTATAAGCTACACTTGGAATAAGGGCCGGCCCGTTCTGTAGAACGGGCCTTTTATTAAATTTTTTTAGCCTTTATTAAATTTTTTTCCAAGTATAGTTTATACCTGGTATATTTCTTCATTGTAGAACCGGTCCTAAATGTGTTCTGATTTGAATAAATAACGTTTTCATTAATGACACCGAACTCTCAGAAGAAGAATTTTCCTCTTTTCAATTCTTGTATACGAGGTGTAGAAATATAATAATTAGATTGATGGCAACACTGTGGGCTTCCTCTCTGAAGAGGAGACAAATCCACATCCGATGCGTCTTCACTACGAGCTTGAACTAGTTAGAATCACTTAGTGATCTGTAGCAATTCCTTTCGTAAATCGGAATTTTTCTACTGCGTTCTGAAAATGACTGGCAACAATTTCGAGCAACGTTACGTTATCAAGTTTTGTTTCAGACTTGGGCACAGTACACCGGAAACTTTTGCAAAACTTCATCAGGCCTATGGAAAGAGTTTTTTGTCAAACGCGCAGGTTTTCAGGTGGTTTAAGATATTTTCAGAAGGTCGAGATTCGCTTGAAGATGAACATCGCAGCGATAGGCTTTCAACTGCAACAAGAAAATGTCAACAGAATCCGAAATCTTGTGCGTTCTCGTCGATGGTTGACGGTCAGTATCAGACCATCTGGATGTGGTTATTATCAGATTTTGATTAATGGAGTGTGGATAAAGAAAATCTGCGCAAAAAAAACCTTTCGCTGGACCAACACGACAAAAGGAGAGAAAAAATACCTTGACTTTTTGATGACTTTCCTGTACTGACCGTGTACTGAATACGCATCAGATGTTTGTACGTCTTATCTCTCCTCTAAAGGGCAAATCAACTGTGTTAGATCGAAGGCTACGCCACTAACCTGATTACTTTATTACACTCCTCGTAAAAGCAGTTTTAAGCCCAAAACATTCACAATTAAATATAAATAGCCTATCTAGGCATCAAGAAAAAATATTATAATAAAACAATCGAATGATAAAAGCGGTTACCCATATTAAATGAGAGTGTTATTTATGCGATTAAATGATTTATTAAAATGTATGGTTAATAAAAGAATTATAAAACTTTAGGATTTAGTAAATAATTAGTTTGGGAAGCCTTTTACATTTTTTCAGTATTATACAAGCCATAATAGGGTTGGAGATAATACAAAATGCAGTTAAATGTTTTGTCCTACATCTTTGTTTCAATCTGGTTCTTGGTTATAATCAAGACGGAGGATTCACAGTGTGTCTACTAAGTTTTATCATGGATTTTAAAATGTATTTTTACAATGAACTTTATGAACCCTTCCATCATTTTCCATATATTCTGCAAGTCCATATGTGTGCAGATTTAGTACCAACTTTGTTAACCAAGTATCAATATGACTCTAAGAATACATTTTGTGTAATTTTTCGATAATGTTTGTTAATGTTGCCTAGACCTTGAATACGAGGTATGGTATATACCAGGTCTGTAAATATGAAACCGGAATTTGCTCATAGATGGCCCTAGCTGTTAATGTAGTTACCATCAAACCGCGTCATTAGCGCCATATCCTTGTTGAAATCTGACAAAGATTTTCAACTCACAGCAATACAAGTTTCATACAACAACATAGTTTGATGAACATGTCGAATTATGTGCCTGGAAACTACGATTTGCGGACAGCATTGATTTTCTGTTACCATTTGAAGAAAACTGCTGCAGAATCGTATCGAAGGCTTGTCGAAGTTTACGTTGAGCATGTTGCAGTGAGAAATGAAGGCCGTGGAAGGCCACCAAAAAAGTTTGAAGACCGCGTATTTCAAGCATTGTTGGATGACGCTTAAACGCAACAAGTCCCAGATCAATTGAATGTGACACGAGTTGTCTCTATACGATTGAAAGTCATGGAAAGATCCAGAAGATGGGAAAACGGGTTACACATAAACTGAATGAAAGACAGCACGAAAACCGAAAGACCACTTGCGAAATGCTGCTCGCCAAGTACAAAAGAAAGTCATATCTCCATCGAATTGTGACTGGCGATGAAAAGTTGATATATTTCGAGAACCCTAAGCGTAAAATATCATGGGTAACTCCAGGCGAACCATTGACATCGACCATAAGGCCAAATTACTATGGACGGAAGTCGATGTTGTAGGTTTGGTGGAATCTGAAAGGTGTGATCTATTATGAGCTGCTAAAACCTGGCGAAACCGTTAATACTGAACGCTACCGACAACAAATGTCGATTTGAATCAAGCTTTGCGTGAAAAACGACCAAAACATCAAAAAAGGCAGCACAAAGTGTTTTGCTTCATGATAATGCACCATCACATACAGCAAAACTGATTATGGCAAGGATTGAGGCGTTTAGTTCGGACCACCAGACTTAGTGGTCCGATTACTACTCCGCCCGATTACTACTTATTTGTGAGATTTGCTGAGCAGTGCTTCATTTCTTACGAAAATGGCTCGATGACTGGTTTGCGTCACAAGAGCGACAGCTTTTTTGGCATGGCATCCACAAATTGTCAGACAGGTGGGAAAAATGTATAGCTAGCCATGGGCAATACATCGAATAAAATATTTTTTTTATCATTTTGATACAATAAACGTGTATTTTCTATACAAAAAATTCTGTTTCATATTTACATACCTGATAAATATGCCAATGAAATTGGAGGCTTCGTCTTTGGAGGAGAGGCAGGCTGACATATGATATGCCTACACTACGAATTTGAACTCTCTAAATCCACTTGGTGGTCCGTAACAATTCTTTTCGTGGACCAGATTTTTTAAATAACTTTCTGCAGTAAATCAGCGTGCTTTTGATTTGCTCATGCTGGCTTTTTTGGTCATGGTGAGGTTCAAGTATGCCATTCCGAGTTTCTGGCGCTTCGCTTCTAGATCGTAATTAAAAATCTAAAACTCGTCACCAAGTTCCAGAAAACGAGGGCCATTTTCAATCCGCCCCAAAGTCAAGACATATCTTCCTCCTGTTTTTACTTTGTATCTTACGCAAAATTTTTGTGGCTGTTTTTGGAACCCAATTTATTGATCAAAATTTGATGAACGGTTGTGTGCGTAAAATTCAATTCTTCCACAATCATTCTGGCAATCAACCAGGATTTTGTGGACATTTTCATCACTTCCGCTGCGAGGTGCATCTTTAGTGGAGTATCGGCCTTCTGAGAATGCCTTAAATCAACTGAAAGCCTTGGCCCTTGACAAAAGTCCCACTGTGCCCAAGTTTGAAACAAGATTTGATAGCATACTGTTGGTGCAAATTGTTGTCACCTATTTTCAGAATACACTAAAAAAATTCTGTTCAGGAAAATATTTGTTACGGACCCCCCAAGTCACTCTAGAGACTTCAAACTCGTAAGGAATAAGCATCAGATCTGGTCTGCGTTCTCTCCAGAGGAAGAAGCCAACAGCGTTGCCAGATCGAATGCTACTTCACCAATATCATTACTTTATTTACAGACGTATATCGCGTCTTTCATAATTATGAAATGTTGGACTCAGTACATAATATACGAATTAAGATTGAAGGATTGACTTGAATGATTTCGCCCAAGTTTTCAGAATATACGAGAGACGTACAAAAATGTCTCCGACCTAGAGATAACGCAAGTTGATCTGGGTCACAATTCGAAATGTTTTCTTTTTCTGACACACAATTCGAAATGTTTTCTAGCCATTTAGCGTCTATTTTTCTCAGTATTTCAAATGCTCCATTAAAGTCAGGTAGATTATAGAAATTTTCATACCCGAACTAAGACTCGAATCCGGGACCAATGGATTGTCTACAGATCAGACGAGTGAGTAGCCCATTTACCACTGCGACCGTATTTAATGCTTTGTAAAGGATCTTGTGGCTTAGTGTTGATTTAATACTTAAGTACTGGAGTGCTCCCCATCCTACCTGTCGGTAAGAGCACTGACTATCGTCTCCTATTTTTTCGCGGAAGCGAGTCATATTTTCGATCAATTTGGTAGATTAATAACATTTAGTGTGACGTATAAAAAAAATATTGAAAACAAGCATAAAGTTCTTTTTTTTTTCATGAAAATAATTGATACATCCAGTCTATATACATCCAATACTAAAACTTAGTACAAACATATTGTGTTAAAGTTGCAATTTTAGGAATATTAGTTGAGTTGCAGTCAGTTAACTAAGAAGGTAAACGACACAATTTGTGGATGATCAAAGTTGTCACTCAAATTATTTCGCGACTACAGAGAGAGGCGATTTCTACAAGTTATATTCGTCGACAGTTGACAGAGCTTTGATGAAGCCTCATGAGTGCTGCACAAATCTGTGTTTCTTTATAACCATCGGGATTTATCATACAGGGGCCGAAATAGGTGCAGCGAAATAATAAAATAAAAAATGCATATAAATTGCAGAAATGCGGCTTACTAGTTACTGTCCTCTAGAGCAAAGGTCTCCAAACTACGGCCCGCGGGCCAAATCCGGTCCGCCAGTGTCATCAATCCGACCCGCGACTGGCAAATTTAACAAGCATATACTCGTTTATGGCGCGTACTCGGCGACTAGTTTAGAAATTATAGATATCAGGAAAATTAAAACGGTTTTGGTCCTTGGAACTTACTGAAGTAATCATTATGGCCCTAAGGCTGGAAAGTTTGGAGACCCATACTCTAGAGTCTAAAAATTGATATTTAGATGGTTTTCACAAAATCCTAACTTGATATTGTGTTAATGACAGAACAGCGTTTTTTTTTATATTTTATTATAGATGCAACGGTTTCTCTGGCCATTTAACACCTTTTTCCGTTATCCAATATCTTACACAGTGCCCTATTAAAGTCGGATAGAATACGTAAATATTCACAACGACAGAGGCAAGAGTAAAACGCGCTGCCGCGCTGACTGTCAGTACCATCGAGTTATCGCTTTAGGCACAGTACCAACACAGCTGGCTACTGTGAAAAGAATCTTTAAGTGAACAATATTAAGCAAAAAATCCCAGCTAGATGTTGGAAGATATTAAGGTAAAGTAACGATTTAGGATTAAAGGCGCATCATCAACTAAGGCTATTTAGCGACCGAACCTACAGCTGAATGTGGTTTCTGAATCACGGCTATCAGGTACCGATAAACCCGGCCAGCACCGACCTCGGACTTCCAATCTTTGGTTTTGTGTTTAATCATAAATCTCCGGAGAAACCCATCGACTGACAAGGCACCAACGTACAAAACCTCTCAAAGCGAATCCAGCTTTTTCCAGCCTCAAATTGACGTGGCTAAGTGGTGATTCCTTGTCAGATTTTACATTTAACAAAGTCATCATCATCGTTAACATGCACACCGAGAGCGGGAGGTGAACACGGTACTACGCGGCAGGTAGAGAAGGAAGATATTGATCGTGAGTGGAGTAATGAAATGTTGATGGTCGAAGCAAAAATGTAGGGTCTAAATATCCAGGTCTAAATATCCTGGTCTACATCCACCAACCATTCTGTATAGCGAACTATTAAACATCCGGTAAAGGTGTACCTCAGGGGCTGCTACTCAATACGAAGTTTGGAACTTTGCACTTGTTTACGAAGAATCTAAATACTTGCTAAAATGCTGAATATTTATAACAAAACTTTGTAATTTATAATTCAACGTTGGTTCTTCAAAAAAAAAACGAAGATTGCATTCTATAGGAAGACAATATGTACGAACATCCCTGCCGAGTTCTATATCGCGTAGAAAGAGTAAAATGGCTTTGTCACAATCGTTTAATGTAAATTCTTTAGATAATGTGCGAGTGACAGAAAAATATACTGTGTACATAGAGAGAAATTCCTCGAGTTTGAAGGACGAACACGTCGACAACTTCATCCAAAGCAAACAGTAATTATTGATGTCAGCGGTGACTGGACATAACAGATGGGGCAAGTGTCACGCTTTGTTTTTAAATATTTAAATCTTTTAAAACAAACAAGGCAGGATATTTTTTTTATAATATATTTATTTGTCTTTAAATTTTCTGTTCATTAATTTTTGAAAATTATGTTTATCGAATCCAAATTATGCAAAAGTTGCAATGAATTTGAACCATGAGCAGCAATGTAACTTATTACCTATTAACGTGTTATTGTTAATACATTTTCCATAACTTCTGTCGATATAACACATCGGTCAATAAGTCCCCGGTCTCTTTTTTTTTGCACATTTCGACTTTGTTCATCAATATATTCTCCTTGAAGAGTAATACAATCATTCCAACGTTTTTTAAACATTTCTAAACATTTTTTATAGAATTATTTTTCTTTTCCTTCAATATACCCTTCAGTTTCAGCAATTACCTCTGCATTGGAGCAAAATTTATTTCGAGTGAGCATTTTGTTTATGTCTTAGGACAAGAAATAATCGTTGGGGGCCAGATCTGGAGAATACGGTGGACGAGAAAGCAATTAGAAATGCAATTTAGCCATTGGTGCCAACGATTTGTGGCGCAGTGCATTGTCTTGGTGAAACAGTACTTTTTTTGTTCATTTGGAACCTTTTTTGAGATCTCGTCCTTCAAATACACCAATAATGATGTAATATTCGCTATTCATGATGAGCAATATTCTATGTACATCCCAAAATATAGAAATTATGACCTTGCATGAGTTGTGTTGTTGGTCGCTTTGGACGGTTTTCACCGGCTGCTGTTCACTCAGCTGACTGCCGATTTGACTCCGGAGTATAGTGATAGATTCATGTTTGATCCATTGTCACATACCGCATGAAAAAATCCTTTTTATTTCGCTTAAAGAGCTCCAAACATTGCTCAGGGTCATCAATACTTTGTTGTTTTTGGTCTGCAGTGAGCAAATGCGGTAACCATTTCGATAGCAATTTACGCCTTCCCAAATGTTCACGCAAAATTGTGTAAACACTTCCTTTCGATATCTTCATGACATCAGCTATCTCCTGCAGATTTACTTTACAGTTTTGCGAAATCATTTTGTGAATTTTTCTGATGTTGTCTGGTGTAATTACCTCATTTGGACGTCCAAACCGTCCAGCTTCGTCAGTGCTTATACGGCCACGTGTGGATTCACATTCAGAGTCGGGTTAATGTTTAGCAAGCCATTATTTTGTAACGGTATTTTTCTTCACCAAAAAGCAATGCTTAATCAACACACGATTTTTTCCACCGCTTTGAAAATAACAAAAATAGCGTCACTTAAAGCACAACAACACAGAAAGTAATAGGCAGATTGTCATGAAATTTTTACTCATTGCGTTTGAATGTTGGGCACAATCGACCAATGGTAAGGATTTTTCGTAAGCGATGCCATCTATATGTCAGAGCGGGGACCGATGTGTTTTCTGGTGTTGTCAGCAATTTTAGCACGAATGTTGTCGTTAAGTTGCTGTCTGGTTTGGGGTTTATTTATTTATTCGGGTGTATTTACCTTTTCCTTCAGAAATCCCCATAAAAAATAATTCGAAGCCACCAAATCAGGCGATCTGATTGCATTACATGCAATGTAATGCAATGTAATCCCTTATTATTGTCTGTAGGCAACAGATCTTGGAACAGTTTGAATCTTAGAATTTGAATAGGGAAACGTGCTAGACACTTCACAAAATTCTGCGTAAACTCCGTGGAAATATGTTACGTACCGCGTCATCGAATCGACGTTTCTGGAGACTCCTCCACATGTACAATATTTTTACCGCTTTGCACTGTTTATACTTATACCCTGATGCGGGGTCTATCCCCAATTGTTCCGAATTCTTGAAATTGCTCGAATAAATGATAAATTGTCGTTTTATGAGGCACTAAACGATTAGGATATTTTTACCTAAATTCACGATGAAGCGATATAATTGATGTTTGTGTAACTTACAACAATTTCACTTCGTTTTTTAGTATGTATTTATTCATAATAAAACTTACACGTCTGTACTACACAACAGCCAAACCAAAACTCATAAATATTACGATGAAAAATGGCACCAAAACAAAATCGTAGAGTGACACTTGCCCCACTGTTTAATATCGACAAAACTAACTTTTCGTCATGCCTACAATAAATATTTTTTATAAATTAATCCGTTCACGTTCTTGTTTGACTGACTGTATATCGTTAACTTTGGTTATTTAACCATTTCCCGATTAATATTCGTTTCCTTACCATATTATTTCGAAATTGATTATCCAAAAAATGAGTAGCTACATGAGCGGGTAATAAATTAAATAATATCCTTTTGTTCGAGTGCTGTAAAGCGTCCATGTCACGTTTTTCTTCATTGGCCTGCACCTGCCAGAGAAAATCCAATCTAGCCGTCCACTCAACTTGCCTCCCGTGTAGCAGTACCGCCAATACAAACATCAGTACTTCAACTACGCTAAGTACATGAGCTGGAATAACGGACCTGAAATGGAAATTTTATTGTGATCCAGGAAATCCGCTTGATGTTACGAGTCTTACCCAACTCGACTATCATAACAATTAAACAGTTCTATGTGAGATAATTCGATAAGGAGAATATAAACGGTAGACATGATGATCAGGAGTGAGGCTTTGAGTAAAATTGGAAGTCTTAGAAAGATTGCTACAGCTAAATAACCTAAAGCACAAGACAAAACAATGTATTGAGGCAATGGACAGGCCCTGTGGTCTCTTTCCATTGGTAATCCGGTGTCTAACGTGATGTTTTGGGTACTATGGGATATACATGGTTCTTCTGACCTGCAGGTGAACTGGAATAAAACGTAACAATGAATTTACAACTGTTAAATTATTCAACATTACTTACCACATTTACTTGAGCTACAGTATAAATCAATACAATGGTGAAGACGGTAATGGCTAGTCTCAATACGAAACTGTGAGATATATCCCACAGTATCCATCTTAATCGTACTGCCAACAGTAGTATAAGTACAGCTGAGATCCATATGAAAGCAACGAGGAAAAGTAATAAAAGGATGATCGTTCGGGGCAGTACGGTGGCTTGAAGCGTACCGAGAAGGACCAACAGTACTAATGCACAGACCAGGGTTGAACTATATCCCACGTCTAAATCCTCATGATACTGAAACATATTCACTGTGTGTTAGTACTTCATATATATTGAGTATTAAAATTTAAATATTAATTGCAATAATTAATGATTCGATATAAAAAAATCATTCTAATTTTCTTAGAACTCTTTTTATTTCAATTCTTTTATTAGAATTTTATTACCTTTGGTATGAAACACCAAACTCTAAAAGATTTTACACTAAACCCCAAATCGCTGTTTTTAATTTCTCGACGCGCGTTTCACTAACCATGTCAGCATAATCAGGAAATAATTCAATTATGCATCATTAATTGATCATATTGAATCTTCTGCTGGTGCTAACATGGTTAGCGAAATGCGCGTCGAGAGAATAAAAAAAGTGATTTGGTAGTTAATGGTAAATTTCTTCGAGTCCAATTTTTATTTGTTGGGATGTTACTACACATCTTTAGGTCTACGAGGGTAGTTGACCATATATAGGAATTTTGAATAAGGAATTTAGTTTTGACAGCTAATTTGGGACATATTTGATCCTGTGCAGCTTTGACCTCATCATTAGAAAAAAAAATCGTCTAGCTATCCATTTCTTCAGGTTAAGAAAGAGGAAAAAAACCATCGAAGCTAAATTGGGCGAATATAGAGCATGTGAAAGCATTTCGAAGTGTAGGTCATGAAGTTTTTCACCAACAATCCGAGACGTGTCGGTTCTGCCTTTTGTCAGGTTTACAAGCACCTCCCCTCGAGAATTTCAGAAAACCGTAGCCTATGTATGACTTTTCCTGCAGATCGAATCGTTTTCGTTTTCCTTGGCTCACTTTTATCTGTTCCCATTTATTATTTGAATTCATTTACTGTTATATGGTAGAGTTTTGAAGAAACTCCGTGAAACTATAAAACTTTTGACAAGCTTTCATTCGAATGCTCGAATGCTTTGTTCAACTATTGATAAGCGTTAAGTTCGCGTCTCTTCAGCTGGCGATTATTTTATACGACATTGTGAATATTTGGCAAGCCATCTAAAGAATCATATTTGATGTTGTTAAATGATTTCTAACATGTCTTTCTAGTGGTGGCAGTATTTTTTATGGCAACTTAAAAAATTCATCCTATTCTCCTGACAGTTTAGGAGGATTTTTATCTTAATTTAAAATCCAAAATCTTGACTGGTTTTAAATTCTACACTCGAAATAATAAACGATTGCTAGGAAAACTTTAGAAATGGATTGTATTGGATTATCGCTGTATTAACACTGCTGGACTCATCAACTAAGGAAAGAAATATATTCTTCTTCTCTATGGCTTAATAGCTCATCAAGGGCCCTAAGGGTATCCAGGTCTTTGTTTATTACATATACTGTAGCCATCCATTTCCATTACCTCTATAATCTAGTTATAGATGAGTATCCGCTTTTGTTTCATTGCTTTCTTGCCTTCCGTTATCCCTTCCGACTCTAAAACATTGCTATCTATCGCTTTCCCTTTTCGATGTGTTATTTCCATCTCTTGCAGAAACTTCTTCACTTCCTTGCCCCATCTCTTTCTCAGTCTTGATCCCTTTATGTTCTTTCTCAATATTTTCTTGGCCAGTCTTCATTATCCATCCTCCATATGGCTCCTTCAACTTAGTTCTTTCCTCTTGATTTCTTTAATTATATTTGGGCTATTCAAGACAGTTGTTCTAATCACTATTGAGGGAATACAAAAGTAAATATACCAGATTTGTAAATATGAAACCGGAATTAGCCCATAGATGGCCCTAGCTGTCAATGTAGTTACCGTAAACTGCGTCATTGGCGTCATTTCCTTGTTGACATCTGACAAAGATTTTCAACTCACAACAATACAAGTTTCATACAACAGCATAGTTTCTAATAGTGTTGAACATGTCGAATTTTGTGCCTGGAAACTACGATTTGCGGAGAGCATTGATTTTCTGTTACCATTTAAAAAAAAATTACTTCAGAATCGCATAGAATGCTTGTCAAAGCTTATGGTGTGCATGCTCTGGTAAGTCACAATGCTTTGAGTGGTTAAAAAATTCAAAATGGGCGATTTTGACGTGTGAAACGTAGCACGGGGAAGACCACCGAAAAAATTTGATGAATTGCAAGCATTGTTGGACGAGGATGCCGCTCAAACGCAACAACAACTCGCGGATCAATTAAAGGTGAAACGAGAAGCCGTTTCTATACGTTTGAAAGCCATGGGAAAGATCCAGAAGATGGAAAAATGGGTTCCGCATGAGCTGATTCAAAGGCAGCAGGAAAACCGAAAAACTACTTGCGAAATGCTGCTCACCAGGTACAAAAGAAAATCATTTCTCTATCTAGTTGTAACTGATGATGAAAAGCGGATATATTTTGAGAATCCTAAGTGTAAAAGATCATGGGTAACTCGAGGCGAACCATTGACATTGACTGCAAGGCCATATCGTTATGGACGAAAGATAATACTCTGTGTTTAGTGAGATCAGAAGGGTGTGATCTATTATGAGCTGCTAAAATCTGGCGAAACATTTAATACTCAACGCTACCGACAACAAATGATCGATTTGAATCAAGCTTTACGTGGAAAACGATCAGAATATCAAAAAAGGCAAGACAAAGTGATTTTGCTTCATGATAACACACCATCACACACATCAAAACTGGTCTAGGAAGCGATTGATGTATTAGTTAGGAAATACTTTCACATGCGGCTTATTAACTAGACTTGGCTCCATCCGATTACTACTGATTTGCATCGATGGGATACGCACTTGTTGAGCAGCGCTTAAATTCTTACGAAAATGGGTCAATGACAGGGTTGTCTCAAAAGAGCAACAGTTTTTTTTTTAGTGGCATCTACAAATTGTCAGACAGGTAGGAAAAATGTATAGCTAGCGATAATATTCTTTATCATTTTCATGTAATAAATATGTATTTCCTAAAAAAAATCCGGTTTCATATTTACATATTATAAAGGTCAAAAACATAGCAAGTCATAGAACATGACTAGAAAACTTTTAGAGAAATTAGGAGTATCCCATACTAACTTTAATCGACTTTTAAGAGGCATAGGAATGGCGCCAAAGAGCATAGAACTGTCGCCACGACTTGGGTTGAAACTCAACTCTTCTCAAAAATCCCAAAAATTTTCGATTCATCAAACAAATTGATACCTTTGATGAAAAATGAGTTTATTTTAACAATCCTAATGACGTAAAATACTGGGTTATACCCATTACCAAGGCGAGAAACATTTGTTAAGTAGGTCATGCTGTGGGTTTGGTGGAATTTTTAAGAAATAATTCACTTTGGGTTCCTGGTGGTAGGGTGATAAATTCAGAACTTTATTCAGGTCAGTAGAGTTCACCATGTTTTGGCTGAAAAATATTCAACTTTGGTCATTCGTAACAGTTTTCCTAAAGCAGGACAAGGCAAAACCGCACATTTCACATCTAATCATCTTAAAAATTAACGAATTGGACTTTGAACTTGAACTCCCTCATTCAGCATATAGCCCCAACCACATTCCATCGGATTACCACTTATTGCGGTCAATGAGGTAAAAACTGACTGCGTCGAGTTTTTTCTCTTGAAAGACTCATAAAGACACCGAAGAGGAATAGTTACTGGCTAAAGATGGGTTAAGGTCATCGAAAACAAAGGCCTATATTTCAAGGAATAGCCTTCAGATATACAGTTTTTAAACAGTTTTTGTCATTTATTTGTAGAATTATAAATACTATGCCTGAGATTACTTTTTATATGCATATAACTCACACCAGCTATGTAAATATGAAACAGGAATTTCTGTATAGAAAATAGACGTTTATTGTATAAAAATGATAAAAAATATTTTATTCGAAGTATTGCGCATCGCTAGTTGTAAATTTTTCCCACCTGTCAGACAATTTGTGAATGCCACGGCAAAAAAACTATTGCTCTTTTGAGGCAAACCCGTCATCGAGCCATTTTCGTAAGAAGTGAAGCGCATCGATGCAAATAAGTAGTAATCGGTCTGGTGGGAAAGCGGCATGTGAAAGTATTTCCGAACTAAACGCCTCAATCGTTTCCTTGCCCAGTTTTGCTGTGTGTGATAGTGCATTATCGTGAAGCAAAATCACTTTGTGTTACTTTTTTGATAATCTGGTCGTTTTTCACGCAAAGCTTGATTCAAATTGATCACTTGTTGTCAGTAGCATTCAGTATTAATGGTTTCGCCAGGTTTTAGCAGCTCATAATAGATCACACTTTTCTGATCCCATCAAACACAGAATATTGTCTTCCGTCCCTAGCGATATGGCTTTGCGCAGGATGGTGATGGTTCGTCTGGATATCCACTTTTCATCGTCAGTCACAATTCGATGGAGAAATGACTTTCTTTTGTTCCTGGCTAGCAGTAGTTCGCAAGTGGTTTTTAGGTTTTTCTACTGTCTTTCTTTCAGTTCATGATTTTTTCCATTTAATTCTTTGAGTGTCAACCTCATACAAAAATGCTTCCAATTCGCTGTCTTCAAACTTTTTCGGTGGTCTTCTACGTTCTTCGTTTCTCACGTCAAAATCGCCACTTTTGATTTTTTAAACCACTCAAAGCATTGTGATTTACCAAGAGTATGCTCACCGTAAGCTTCAACAGCATTCGATGCGATTCTGCAGTAGTTTTCTTCAAATGGTAATAGAAAATCAATGCTGTCCGCAAATCGTAGTTTCCGGGCACAAAATTCGATATGTTCAACGCTGTTACAAACTATGTTATTGTATGAAACTTGTATTGTCGTGAGTTGAAGATCTTTGTCAGATGTCAACAAGGAAATGGCGTCAATGACGCAGTTTGACGGTAACTATATTGATAGCTAGGACCATCTATGGTCAAATTCCGGTTTCAGACCTGGTAAGTATGTAAATAATGGGGGTACCCATAAGTAATCGGTTATTAATTGTATGGAATATTTGCTTCAATCTAGTGCAGAGTGTGAATGCATAAAGAGGCGTTTTATTACGCCGTATTACAACACGTGGCCTTGATCTTTGTGACAACTAAATTCAAACGTTTTTATTACACCGGTGTAAAATGGCGGACCGGTGTAAAATGGCGGACAATCACCAACTGTAGAATATTTACGTCATTGTATGCTGTTTCATTTTCGATCAGGTATTAATGCAACAATTGCAACAAAGATCATTGGTGATGTGTACGGAGAGGTATTGAAAGTCAATAACTGTCAATGCTGTTTTAGAAAATTTTCCATTGGTTATCTGATAGCGATCGAAGTGGACGCCCTAACTTTGATAATGACACTTTAAAATCACTGGTGGAAACTGATCCCGGTGGTTTGGAAAACCAAACTAGGTGTCCAGGAAATAGCAAACACTCTTCAGGCTACTTGGTTAACAGTCCAAAGACATCTTCAAGAAATTGGGAAGGTTTACAGGCAGGGTATATGGATTCCAAATCCATTGTCAGAGATGAATAAATAACTACGGCTTACAATTTGCACATCTCTATTGTGCAAACAACGAAGTGATCCGTTTTTACTAAGGATTGTTACTGGTGACGAGAAGTGGGTCTTGTACAACAACGATAACCGCACCAAACAATGGCCTTCTCCAAATCAACTAGCCGTACTCACTCTTAAACCATTCTTCTATTTAAACAAGGTGTTACTGTGCGTTTGGTGGAACTGTGGTGGCATAATTCATTTTGAACTATTGAAACCGGGAGAAACAGTTACGACTGAATTGTATTGCCAACAATTGGGTAGATTACGTAAAGAATTGGTACTAAAACGGTGTAATATTGTAACACGATAATGCCAGGTCGCATGCAGCAAGATTAACCCAAGAAAAAATAACGCAGTTAAACTGGTAGATTTTACCACATTCCCCATATTTCCGACTTTCTTCTAAAAGATCTTAGATAACAACGGCTATTACATAATCGAATGAAGATAAAATTAAATGTAAATACATTCGTTTTTTTGTTGCCACTGAAATAATTGATTACTTACGGGTACCCTTTATACTTTGTTAAATCCTACAACTTAGTATAGCCCGGTTCAAGATATTTCGTTGCTTTTCGGCAAAATGTTAACTTCTTCAATAAATTTCAATAAAAATATTCCTAGTTTCGTCAAAGGCGCCAGAGTCGGAGTGGTTTAACTTCTGAATTCTTATGGAAAAAATAAAATATTGTTAAATTATTATTATTCTGCTTATTCTGAATGTAGGATCTCAGTTCATGCTGGTCGATATTCCAATGCCAAGATGAAAAAGCAATTCAGCTCCTCTCACCCTAGCATAATATTTTACGAACAATGTGACACGTTTGTAAGAGCACGGCAAGTTGTCCCACTATGGGAATCGATCTCGAGATGCCGAGGCTCTCGAGGTTCTTTGAAAATCTCTTACAGGCCTTCGGCGGATATAACATAGGGCACTACGTTACGAGTATCTACCTTACTCAGTTTCCACTGGTTCTTCAAGTCCTATGCGACATTTTCATACTTTGTGGATTTTTCCATCTCAGTTTTTCTAATGTTGTGAGAGAGCGGCACTGCGATGTCATTTATAAAAAGTCCTTTCTCCTTTTTGTTGATTAGAACAATATCTGGCCTGTTATAATCAGTAGTGATTGGTCTGTCCTAGTAAAGTAAGGTATCGGATGATTAAAGTACTGGAGAAGGCGAGTACTTATAATATGGAGGAGGTGCCTTTTCTAATAGCGAGTATTTTTTTTGCAATTTGCTGATGTATAATTTTTGCCAGCTGATTATCCCGCCCTAAATAAGCATTAGGAGCAAAGGCCGCGCAACCGCCAATAAGGTGCTCAATTGTTTCCCCCAGAGTACCGCATTTCCTACACGTATCGACTACGTCCAAATGAAGTATGTACTTTTCACAGTTCTTTGTTCTTGTTACCCTATCTTGAATAGATATCGCGAAACCTTCTGTTTCTAGGTACAAGAGTCCATCGATCAGCCACTTTAGAGACAATTGTTCGTCAATGGTGTCATCCTCGAGTGACTTAAGAAACCTTCCATGTAATGTTTGTCCTTTCCATTCTCGAACGCAATCCGTGAGTATTGTTCTGCTATTAATACGGTTTTGTTTATATAGGTTTAGCGGGGTGAAACCCCGGTCCTCATTTGCAAACAATTTCATTAACGTACTGTTTGAATCAATGAAGTGTTTTCTCATCCTATTTTCTTGATTGAGGCAGAGATTTTTTACTTTTACAAGGCCTCTACCTCCCAACTTTCTTGGGATGTATAGTCTCTTCGTAGATGAGTTTGGATGCAGGCATCGGAACTTTGTTAATGTTCGGCGTGTCAACCTATCAAGTTCATCAAGGTCAGTTTCTGATCATTTAACTAACAATGCCAAAAGAATATGTCAGAGTTGGCATTGGTCAACCGATGATCACTCTAATGAGGTTTCCGCTGTTCAGTTGGGTGTTTAAAAGATTTGTAAGTCTCTTTTGGTATAGAGTGGAAAAGTCCTTCTTTAACTGGTTATGATCAAGTTTATGCTTTTGGGGTATTCCTAAATATTTGTAGGATTCTTCTGGTGCCAGTTGTTGTATGTTACAGAATGTTGAATGTTGACTCTGAACATTTCCCTTCTGTATACAAATGGTAGAACATTTGTCCAGTCTGAATGACATTCTGATATCCCTATTAAATGTTTCGACCGTTTATATCAAGGAGTTTAATTTTTCTCTACTTTCTCCATATAATTTAAGGCCATCCATATATAGTAGATGAGAGAGCTTTCTTGAATTCCTAGTAGTGTGGATAAAGGGTTCAAGGCTAGACAGAATCAAATTGAAGAAAGGGAATATCCCTGAAAAATTCCTTTCTCGATATTTGTAGTAGCAATGCATTGTTGATCGACAAAAATATTCGTTTTCCACTTCCTTAGCAGGCACTTTAAAGAATTAATAATCTGAAGGCTAATTTTATAGAAATTCAGAACTTCAACTAACCAATCGTGAGGGACACTAATGCTTTCTTGTAGTCTATGTAGAAGATATTTAAGTTGCGTTTTTTTTTTCACGCTTGCTCTAGAACTACAGCATTGATCGTCAACTGTTCCTTGCAGCCCATACTTGTTCTTATACATCCTTTCTATTCTTCTTCAAAAATGTTGTTTTTATCACAATGTTGGTAGATTTTTCATTGAGTAGGGCTGTGAAGAGTTTATATAATACTGACAGTTTATATAATACTGAAGAGTTTATATAATACTAACGTCCCTTTTTTTGAACAGTAGGTATGTATTGCCCTCCATTAGGAAATCGGGGAAAGTGTCTAGATTTATTAAAACCTCTTTAAATGTATTTGCAAGTACGGGATAGGCGGCTGTAAAGATTTTAATCCAGCTGTGAAATCGTTACACTCCATATCTGGGAGAGCATTTGTCTGCTCTTGAATAGTTTTAACTATTATTATTTAATATTAGTTAAGTGGAAGACACATCCATATTCTTAACTTCTGACTTGCTATTACCTTCTGCTTCGAGTTATCTATAAAATTTCTTTTGGCTATTTGCAAATACTGAATTTTGATGTTTTCGCTTTTCTAGTTCATTATATCTTGATAGCCTGACCCCTTTCATCATGAATGAATGAATCATGAATCACCGAAGTCAATGCCAGATTTATTGGCAATTATTTTTGCTTTTCTGGCTACTTTATTTGACTGATTACCAGAAAGATACTCTGAGATAATGTCAACTTTCCTCCGGAAATCATCGATATTGTTTTCAAGGCGCGTTTTCCACACAGGTGAATTTTTCTGAATACTACGCCCAGCCGCATTATGGTTGTAAGACTTTTGGCCTGAAATTTCAATGGCAGTCACTGCTGCACACTAATGCAAGATGTATATCGCTTAGATTTATCATCCCAGATAGATGATATTCCAAAACTCTGTTGATCTTGATGTTGTTGATATGTAATGTTTTGATGTAGTTCATTGTCGATTTCTCTCTTGATGTTCATTAATTCTCATTCGGTTACATAGTTTTTCCTTAGAATTAAATTTTTACGGTCGGCTAAGTTTTGTTCCGATAGCCGAGTTTTAGAGAACCTCTTTTCATATTCTTGGTGGAGTGCATGCCTCCATCCAGGTAACGGGCTATCTCCGCACTAGTTTACGTAATAATAGGTACGCATTACATCAATATTCATTTCGCGTGTCCATCTGATACGTGGAGTGCGTTCGGTCATAGTGACAGCCCTTCTTATTGGGGGCGAGCCAGCAAGTACCGGGGAATTTCGATCTTCTACTCCATTATTCATTTCAGCCCTCTGTTAATTTTGTTGTGAAGTCTTTGGTGTTGCTAGACTTAGATGATCTAATTGTTGTTCGATTGCCTCTTTCGTTGCCATTCTTGTGGTGCCATAGAGTTGGAAACCGCAACTCCCGACGGTTCCGAAGAGTTCTTGTCCGCAAAACCCTACCGCCTTGTATAATATTATTATGTATTTTATTCTTCATAAATATATTTGGGTTCAAGGGAAAAACGGTCACCCAAGGCAGGGCCCCGATTTACCATGGGAAAGCTATTTACTACCGGAGGGCGCTAGGTCACCTTGAGCTTAGGGATTCTTTTTTAGAGGTTTACATCTCTCAGCTCGGGAAGGTAGTGGCGCCACTCACCAAGCGGACTCTCTGCTCCCTGGTAACTTAATTTTTTTATTATTATTATTCTTATTATTATTATGTATTACTAAAACATTGCTTATTGGATTGTGTATTTTGAATTTATTAGTATAATAAAAATACATAAATACATTTATCTATCAGTACAATAAAAATTATAACTTACATTTAATAACACATTTAATTCGGTTTCACTCTCTCTGTCACTTTGATTTACATTAAAAATAAGTGGTTCTATATTATTAGTACATTATACATAGGAATCTTCTATTTTAATAACATGGTTAATCGAATTTCTCCAACTATCTTTGGGAATACTATCTACAACCTTCCTAATTGATGTTGCAGCACTTGCACTTAGAGTCGGATAAATGTTTTCTGCTCTAACATTGGATTTTACCTGATGCTACATATGCTCAATTGGATTAAAAATACAGTAATATGGGGGAACGCGTAAAACCGTATGTTCCATATCGGCAGCAATGGTATCACATTCATGTTCCTTTTTAATATTAAATGTCTAATATATTTTCGAAGTATATATCGTTTTTTAACATTAGTTCTGAATTTCCAATAGTGTTATTTGCATTAGAAACTTAATTTTTTTGGCGGTTATGATAATTAGCATTATCCATTACAATTACGCTTTCCTTAGGCACATTAGGCAAAAGGCTATTTATAAACCAATCTTCAAAAAGTTGTCCTGTGGTGTTGTCATGGTAGTCCAAAGATGAATGTTTAATATTTTTGGAGGACAACCGTAAACAATTTGGCACCCATCCATCCTCGGAACCAGCATGTAAAATTATAATTATTTTTCTCTTGTTTGCTGGAGTTTTGATTTGACATTTTCTTGATGTGGTTCCTTGTGGTCCCCATCCTTTTGATGGCGTCTCATGTGTATGAAACCATGTTTCATCAAGGTAGATAATGGGATGATTTTCTAATCTGTATTTTTTTTTATAGAGTTTAAGTAGTCAAACCACCATCGTCGCAATCGTAGTAATTCCATTAATATTTGTCTTTTCTAATAGTCCGATATGAAAAACCCATTAGAGATAATATTCTCCGGAGGCTAGTTCTGCTGGAAAGAATGTTGGTTTCATCTTTCCTTAGTCGCTGTTGCAATGAATGCAATGCAGGCAGAGTTTGCTCTTCATGCATATCATAAATTTTGCTTCGAATTAAGTCTTTGTCGCTTTCGTCAACACATTTTGCTTTTATCACATTCACTACCAACTTTTTGGCTTTAATTGGCTTCGTTACAATATTTTTGACTGTAGACAACTGGGTTTTCGTTAATGAAGATGTTTCTGTTGTTGCTGCATTTACATTAAGCCCTCTATTCAATAAAGAAACATACACATTTTTAACAATTTGCTAAGCATCGGACGATAAATGTTTTCTTTTAAAATTAGCACTACCGGAGGCACAATGATCATTATCTTGCCAAGAATGCCATATTTTTAGCACATTTGGAATAATAAAAATACGATCGAAATTATAGAACTAAAATATTTCGAAACTACTAAACCAGATATAAAATTAATTTTATATTTTTCCCTGTTATTTTATTAGGCCTGGCCCTCTTTACGTTTTTTTTTTGCAAATTTGCCGGGTTTCGTTACGACAGAGGTTGTTAACAGTTTATTGTAGCCATTTGGTCAACGATATATCTTGAACTACACTATACATTTGTTTTCAACGGTATTAAAACTGGGAACATTTTAAACGACCCTCGTAGTTAGAATATTATAATCACCAGAGATTCTTCATTGCCATAATCTCAAACTGTGATGAGACAATGATTCCTTATTTGTAAATTGTTTCAATTTCATTTGAGATTGCTATTGAGAAAAAAATTCTAGAATACTATAATAACAAATTCTACATTACCTGGCTTTCTTTGTGTTTATCCTTAAAACACAGCGACAACAAGCTGACGTGGGTGGACTTTTCCCTGTCGACGCTTCTGGCTTCGATCGCCTGGGCTAGGTATTTGTTCACTCTGTTGGACGGCTGATGATATACGCTCGAATGTCTTTTTTTAAATGGCCTTTTGAACTTTTCGGTTACTTTATTCTACAAAGTTACCAACCGTTAAATTCGCACAACTCGCACTGACATCAAAATTGAAGAGGAATCAATTTGGTGGAAGTAAACGAGGTCTTCTGAGCCGGATATTATTGTTCATCACATGTAAACCTTTCTGTGAATTAGTCTAATTATAATGCGAATGGATTTATCAATATGTATCCGGCTTCAGAGGACTTAAAAAAAGATTGAAGCCAGAGAAGTCGTATATGTGTGTTAGTACGGGTTCGATTTTGTTGACTGTTAGAGAACTGGATAAAAAGCAAAATTCAAACAAAAGCACTAAGCAGTTTTCTGAACCTGTTTTTTATATTTAAACAGTCGAAATGTTTAAATAAGAGGAGAGTAAGTACAATGAAGGTGATATAATTAATTTCAAAAACTTTAAACGAAAGCAATATTGTTATATTATTAATGGTGCTGCTTAAAATAATCTTTAAGATTTATTTTGTTTAATTATAATGTTATTTTCATTGTTTATTTTATACAGAGTATATGTTTAGTTTTAAAGTATTGTTGAAATGTTTGGTTAAAATATATACATAACGTTATGTAATGTACGCTTCAAATATTTTTTTCACACAGGGATTGTTTATAAAATATATTTCAAAAGTTATTTTAAGATATGTTTTTGTAAAGTTTTTCACAATTTTTATATGTACATTTTAAACTGTGATTAAATGGTTCTGGTTATTATCAAAACATTTGAATGAAAACTATTACTTAAACAATTTCATTTTAACAATAAATGTGGTGACAATTGGTTTATTTTTCAATATTGTTCAACAAAATAATTCTCGAAATGTATAAAGTTTTAAATAGCCTTCCGTTAAGTTTTGTCAGTATCTTATTTTTTATTGTTGTTCAACTGATTATTCGCAAAATTTGATCAATTCTGAATGTATTTTGTAAGTCGATTTAATTTTAGTCGTTTTTTGATTTATTCTTTCATACATTTTTTGTGTACATTTTTTACAATTCAAAACTCAAAATTTTAATAAAATATTTTATGATTTGTTCTTTCATACATTTTACGCGTACATGTTTAATTGTGACTGTAGCACTCTGGTTAAACTCAAATTTTTAAAACAACACTCATTCATGGCAAAGTATTTAGTTTTAAATAATTTCCAATTTATTGGCAGGAAATTTACAAGAAATAACCCGAATTCTAGGAAGTAATGTATGGGTGGTAAATTGGAAGAGTTTTTACGAAAAGATGAATTTCACCTTTCAGACTTAATTTTTTGTAACGTTGTAATATTCCTGATTTTTTAAATACACCCCACCCTGCATGTTCTTTCTAGAGATTAGAGTAATTTTACTCTGTGACAGTGGTTTCCAAACTTTTTGTTACTACATCCCCTTTATCCAAATTCATCAACTTTCCATCGACAAATGGATTTTGTATCCACGCGAACCTCAGTAAATAGATTTTTGTTTGCTTCAGTCTTAACTCTGGTGTAGAAATCATCTAAAAATGGAGATATGTAGAACTTATCTTTTGTTAGTTTGACTTTTATATGTCCAATTTTTTATGAATGCTCTGACTTTGTCCTTTTGAATCAGTGCATGCATTTGTCGTCTTTGCAATGATATATTCCAAACACTTCATTTTCTAAAAATTTCAACTAAATAGTCAATTTTAATTTGAGAGAATGGAGAGTTTAATTTAATTTGAGAGAATGGTAGAAAGTGGTTTATTGAAAGTACGCGCTTTCGCTAGCTGCACATTTTTCCTATCTCTCTAGCAATTTGTGGATGTCGTTCCAGAAAAACCATACATCTTTTGAGGTGGTCCAGTTATCAAGTCATTTTCGACATCTCCGTAATTGTTGAAGTGTTTCATGAAAAGTGCGTGAGATATGGATGAAAACAAGTGGTAGTCGGAAGGGACCAAGTCTGGTGAGTACGGTGTTTGGGGAAAGAGTTCCCGGCTAAATGTAGAAATGGTATATCTGACCGCTTTCGCTGTATGACAGAGCGTTCTCGTGCTGCATACTCACTTTTTCGTGTATTGGGGTCCATTCTTGGCGCTTTTCGATCAATGCATGCTTCAAATTGATCGTTTGTAGCGTTAACTGTTTCACCTAGTTTCAGAAGCTTATGGCACCCGATACCCTTCAGATTTCATCAAATGTACAGCATTGTCTTCTTTCCAAAGTGATTCGGTTTTGCGATCGGTGTTAATGGTTGTCCTGGGTCAACCCACGATATTCTGCGTTTTGGGGTCTCGAAATTTATCCATTCTTCGCTTCCGGTCACGATCCGATGCTAAAAAGTCTTCCTTTCATGCCGAGAAAGCAAAACTTCGCACACTGTCTGTCGTTCAGCTGATGTGGTACCCATTTTCCTGCCTTGTGGATTTTATTCATGGCATGCAAATGATCACAAATGGTTCGGCGATCAACATTTAACCTCTCTGTCATTTGTTGTTGAGTTTGCATATCGTTTCTTTATAACAATGCTTGCAATTCGGCATCTTTAAATTTTTTTGATTGAACTGGGCGTTTTTGGTTTCTCGCGTCTTGCATCGGGACATTGTCACCGTATGTTTCCACAAGTATACGACTGCTTTCACTCGCGTTTTTCTGCAAATGCTCTTTATTTGTTTCGAAACTCGACATGTTTACCACACGAAAAAAATATGACGCTAACTCGAAATCGTTTAAACCTCAGTGGTGTTTTGAAAGGTACTATAGTAGCAAATAATGACATAAGAGATTACACTGTGAACCGACCCTTGTTTCCATCGCCATCTCTTAAAAAAATTAAGAATTATTACCGCCAAACCAAGTAAAGTTATCTTATCTAACCAAATTTACCCCTCCATTATGATTTTCACCAAGATAAATTGCAGTCTCTTTTTTGGGTTGAAACACAGTGACTGAAGTATTGATTAGCTTCAATATTTTCATGCAACTTTGCAAACAGCCTAACTTTTAAAGGATTTTATGTAGTTAATAACTTTTTTTAGAAGTTAGTAACTTCTGTAAAAATGTTGTTAAGTTTCTCACTTATATTTTTTGACACAAGAGCGGCTCTATGAATCATACAGTACATCCAGATAACTTCTATTACTTTCTTTTTAACTAATTCTTGAAGACCATCAATCCACTTCGGCAGATTTTTTTTTAAATAAATATTTATCTTATATTTACAGGGTTTGTCCAATAAGAATCGCAAATAATTTTCAAAATATGACCCTCCTGCATCAATAAACCGCTGCCAGCGGTTTTTCCAGTCTTCATACGCCCCCTGAAAGTCCGCAAATGCAAGGCTATTCAAGCACTTCGACGAAGCCTTTTGGACTGCCTCAATCGTCCTGAAACGAGGTCCTTTCAGACTCCTCTTGATCCGAGGGAATAAAAAAAGCCTAGTGTGTGACCAGAATCTTCCTTACAATTAGCGAAGTGTGACTGGCCGCGTAGTCAGAATAGAGCAGAAATCGGAGATCTCTCTTCATACACATCGGACCCTCATTCTCAAATATTTTGGTTACATTTTCTTCGGTTCGGTTTCATCGGTTGAGATCGGATGTCCAGGGCGTTGTTCGTCTTCAACGTTTTCCCGCCCTCCTTTGAATCTTTTATGCCACTCAAAAACACGTGTTCTAGACATGGCTTCGTCCTTGTAAGCCTCACGGATCATGGAAACGTTTTCTTAGCGGATTTGTTCATTTTCACGCAAACTTTGATGGCACATCGCTGCTCGATGTTTTTTTGCACCTTGACTCTCGACGCGAATTCAAAACACACTCCAAAGTTTCGGAGACAACTAAGCCAGGTTTCCTAGGTTACCTGACATCAGCCACATCCCTGTCCATTATAAAAACCACCGTCCACCTCTTTCCCTCAGCAGGAATGAATCAGTCCCGATATTTATTGGACTAACCCGGTATATCAAAGGTAGAGTGAGGTAGGTGGCAGTAAATGCTTTAAAAAATAAGTTATAATATTTAATATTATGTTATAAAAGTTTATTTATATGTATACATTTTTTATTTATACATATATATTATATTATGAAAATTAAATATCTTTTAAACTTTTCGCGCCTTCTTTTGCATTGATTTGTATCTCCCAGTTTAGAAATCGCTGCTCTCTAGCAATCAATTATCAATCATGGTACCTCCTTTCACAGGATATTTGTATTGCTTTCAAAAAATCTTTGAACTTGCTCAGTCGTGAACTGACTAAAACACAATAATCTCAGGTTCGCCGAAAGGTTTCAATTTATGTTTCCAAGTTAGAAGTATGTTTTATTCTCTCTTCAACCCTTGTTTCGTGACTGACAAATACTATTACCCTTAAGGGCAGCTGTCAGAACTGTCCAGTATTATCGATAGAGGTATTTATAAATTATTTGGACGAGGAAAAAGATCCAACTGGTCGTCTAAAGTTATTTGTTGGGCTGTCATGTTCAGATATCAAATGGGCACTACAAGAGCGCCAGATCAAATTGAAACTTTGGATACTGGATATTTTGATAAATTTTAGCTATTTATTATATTTTTGGTATTCGTCGAATAATGAAAAATAGTTTTTACTCGAATTTAAAATAAGTTATGATGTGACACAGTATAATTATATACGGGAGGCCCAAACTTCAATACACTAAAGTTCAGGAGGATGATTCTAAATTTAATTTTCAATAAAAAGTGTAGCACTAGGCGAATTCATTCCATCTTTCATTTATTCCATCTTTGAAGTGATTTTCTGGAAGTCCTTCAAAATAGTCATTTACGGCAGCTATGACTTCTTCATTTGATGCAAAGTGCTTGCTACGTAGGATTTTTTGAGGTTTGGGAACAGATGAAAGTCAGAGGGGGCCAGATTTGGTGAATATGATTAATGCTCCAACAATTCGTAGTGTAACTCCTTCAATTTGGCCATTGCAAAAACACCTCTGTGAGCCGGTGCATTGTCTTGATGAAAAATGATTTTTTTCTTCGCTAAACCAAAATTTTTGTATCCAAATGATCCAAAAGGTTTGACTAATACAATCCTGTTATTGTTTTATCGGTTTGAAGATAATCAATTAACAAAATGCCTTTTGTATCGTAAAAAATTGATGTCATAATCTTTTTGGTCGATTTTGACCACTTCGGTTATTTCGGAGCAGAATAACTGGGCTCAGTCCACTCTGCAGTTTATTGCCTCAGTTCAGGATATTGGTAACCCTAAGTCTCATCCATAGTTACAAAACGATGTTTAAAATCTATTTTATTCTTTCGAAAAAGATTGAAATGTTGGTTAGAAAGTTTTATTCGAAGTCGTTTTTAATCTTGCAATATCATAACCCACATATCATAACCCATCTTGCACATATCTTTCTCAAGCCCAATTCCTTTTTCAAAATACGAAACACCCCTTCAGTTGAGATCTTCATGGCCCAATTTCACTGAAAGTCAATTGTCTGTCATTCATAACCATATCATGTATAGAATGAATTATTTGTTCAGTAGTTACACTTATTGGGCGTCCAGAACGAGGATCATTATCCAGGCTTGTACGACCATGTTGAAACTCATCTGTCCACTTACAAACCGTTGAAGGAACATACTCCCTTAATAGATTTACAATTTCAATATGAATTTCTATTGCCTTTAAACCTATTTTACAAGAATTTAATCACTGCACGATCTTGAATATTTTCCATTTTAAAAAAATAATATTGATACGTTGGTTTTAAGGTGCTGTTTTTTGTATGAATGAATTGACAGATCGACTTGAAACTTCAAAATGTAGTAGAATATATAGTTCCTGTACTGCTCTATAGGTGTCGCTCCGCGAACTTATCCTAGTAAAGTAAAGTTTTAGAGTTAGAGGCGCATCAGCAACTGAGAAGGCTATTTAGCGACTGAACCTACAGCTTAACGTGGATTCCAAACCACGGTCATCGGCTACCGAAAACCCCGGTCAGTATCCCCCTCGAGCTATCAACCCTTGGTTTTGTGCTTAACCAGAAGTATCTCGAGAAGCCTACAGCCTACGTTCCTCTCTTCAGGAATGAAAGAACTGTCAAGGTCTTATTTGAATTTGTAATCTTCTTTTCGTAAGGCCCGTCAGTCAGCACATTGACCTCCTGCAACCTTTGCACTGATCTCCATCCACTCACTGCCAGTAGTTCTTCTGCACCTCTTCTTACATTGTCCTACCACCGTGTCTGTGATATGTTTATCTTTCTGTTATCTTTATGTTTATGTTTTCTTTGTAAGGATCCACGTCTCGCAGTCAGCAGTGGCTACTTCCTCAATGAGTGCTTTATAGACCTTGACTTGTGTCTCCTTTTGTACGAGTTTAGATCTTAGGATATACTGGGGGGAGTAAGTAGTTTTGTTGTCATTCATAATACGTTTTCTGATTTCTGTGATACTGTTATTTTTGCTGTAGTTTGCTTCCCAGGTAAGCAAATTTATTCACAGCTTCATTGTTGTCATCGCCGCCGATTGTCTAATTCTGTGCTCTTCTTCGATCACCATATCCACGGATCTTCCGATCCACCACCTTTGTTTAATCTATAATTATTTTTAGATCAGCTTTTTTAACTTTTATCTTTATTTTATTAAACTTTAATAAAAGGTAATTCTACATTTTTCCCTGTTTGTATCGAAGGATACTATGTTAGGAGAAAAATTTGTGCAGCAGCATTTCCAGTGTTACAATCTATTCATATTTTGATTAAAGAAAATCACTGGTAAAGTACTAGACATTTTGTGTGCTAGTTTGAAGGTGAACTTCATAATACATTAGACTTAATAAAGGGTTATCAAATTAGAGTTATATATTTTTAATTTGGAATAAAAACGGTATAAGATATCAACAGGATTTTTTTTAATTTTAAATATTAGTTCATGGTATTTATATTTAAAAATAATTTCATGTAAATATGCGCCTCTGGATTTTCTTAAAATTCCTTTCTGGAATAACAATTTTTAATCAGTTTGCCACATAAAGCGGCATTTTCTAAGCTAATTGAAAAGTTCGCTGAGCGGAAATGATACAACAAGTTTATAGTTGAAAAAATGACTTTATTCTTCCATATATTCTCCCTTAAGCTTAATATATTTTTTCTAACAGATCTCCAATTCATTTATACCATCTCTGAAGTGATTTTCTGGAAGTCCTTCAAAATACTCATTTACGGTTAATATCACTTCTTCATTTGATAAAAAATGCTTACCACGTAGGAATTTTGTGAGGTTTGGAAACAGATAAAAGTTAGAGGGGGTCAGATCTAGTGAATATGGGGGATGCTCCAACAATTCGTTGGAGGAATTTGGTCATTGTAAGAACACCTCTGTGAGCCGGTGCGTCTTATCTCGATGAAAAATTATTTTTTTCTTCGCTAAACCAGGTATTTTCTCACGAATTTTTGTATTTAATTAATCCAAGAGATTTGAGTAATACTGTCCTGTTATTGTTTTACCGGTTTGAAGGTAATCAGTTAACAAAATGTCTTTTGCATCCCAAAAATTGATGCCATATCCTTTTTGGTCGATTTTGATCACTTTGGCTGCTTCGGAGCTGAACAACTGGGCTCAGTCCACTCTGCGGTTTGTTGTCGCAGTTCAGGAGCATAGTGGTAAAAACAAGTCTCATCCATAGTTACAAAACGACGTTTAAAATATATTTTATTCTTTCGAAACAGATCCAAATGTTGTTTAGAAACTATTACTCGAAGTCGTTTTTGATCAGAATTTAACAGATGCGACACCCATCTTGCACATAGTTTTCTCAAGCCCAAATCATTTTTCAAAATATGAAACACCCGTTCAGTTGAGATGTTCATGGTCTTAGTAATTTCGCTCAAAATCAATTGTCTGTCATCCATAACCATATCAAGTTTAGAATTAATTATTTGTTCAGTAGTTATACTTATTGGGCGTCCAAAACGAGAATCATCATCCAGGTTTGTACGACCACATTGAAATTCACCTGCCCACTTACAAACCATTGTTTTTGAAGGAGCAGACCTCCTAATATATTTACCATTTCACTATGAATTTCCATTGCCTTTAAACAATTTTTTTACAAAGAATTTAATAACTGCACGATTTTCAATATTAGCCATTTAAAAAAATGATTTAAAACACTGATACGTGTACTTTAAGCTGCTGTTTTTATATGAATAAAATGACAGATCGACTTGAAACTGCACATATGTTGACATGAAGGATGAAACTTCAAAATGTGAATGTAGTAGATTATATAGTTATTTTACTGCTCTATAGGCGGACTTTTCAATTAGCCTAGTAATACCTAGTAATTGAACAAAAGTTTTTCAAAGTTGGTTATGAAAACATCCAAGAGGTGGACTTTATCCATAGCCTGATTGTAGCATTGTATCCCTGTATGTAATAGATCGTAGCCCTGTATCATTGATTAGATCTCTTATGGTGAAGGACAAACTGGTTTTGATTCAAATGGAAAAAGAAGATTTTCTTATTTTCAGAAATACAGTTAATCATTTTCATACAACCTAATACCATACTCCCAAGTAAAGCATATTCAAGTACAATCGACTTCAATGCAATACGTATCCTATACAAATAATTTTGAAGATGAGATTAAAACATTACACCTCCAGGAGTTAAGAGCTAAAACTATAGCTAACGAAACTATGATCAGCCCTACATCCCGAAAATCTGTTATGGTCCAAGCAAGAAATAAAGACATTGCTTCTATGTCAAAATATTTGAGGTAAAAATTTAAATTATTTTTGTAAAATGTAAGGCGAGTTGGCACAAATATGGACGAAGTGAGATGTTTTTTATTGATTGATTTGTCCGTTACTTTGTGATAGTTTTTTTTTTTAAAAAGGAATAAAACAATTTTTTACTTTGTTATCTATCACTTTTATTTTTAAACAAAATTTGTGTGACTATAGTTTCGTAGGACGACTTTACATTCTCAAACACTACTTTAAAACTAAGGTTTTACAGCTGTTTATCTTTGTTGTGAAATGTTTTTTGTTAAGTCCAAACTAAATTTTCAAATATCTCAAGGAAATAAAATATTTCTTTTGTTAATCTGTAATAATTTTCTTTAAACTCTGTGTCGTTAATATTTAATACTGGGGAAAAAAACTATCGTATAATAACGATATTATATTAACCTAAATTTTCAGATTTTGTTTTCTTCAATGTTACTTTTTTGGACTTGACATACCATACTCCAATACTCAGTTAACGACTTATATAGTAGTATATTAGTTGTTATTGTGCCTGATTTTAAAATTCCGACTCTTATTGAACAACCCTTTACTTACATTTGTTATCAGACCGTAAACGTTTATCGATTACCCTTGTATTTCTGGATTAACTCAAACTGAATGTTGTAAATTAGATAAAAGTTCCTTAGATTAAACTGTAACAAAAACGGAGTCTTAGTGAATCTCGAAACTTTACGAGACGCTTAAGCCGCAAAATTAAAGACTTTGAACGACTTCATAACAATCTATAAACCTAGAATCTACTCTAAAGCTCTAGAAACTCAGGAAAGTAATTTAGTTTTAAATTAAATTAAAGGACGGTTCTTTAGATGTTTCCTTTAAGTTACCTACGAAGTAAGTACGTCTGAAAAATGAGGTAATTATCAAGATCCGGATGTAATAAAGAATTTTCCAATATCAAATTTAAAAACTTAATTGCGGTAACACGATTTGAAATATTTGGACCGATGAAAATTCTTAAGTAATTTAGGAGGTACCTCTTCATCTTCAGTAAGTTACTGTTTGGTGCAGATTTTGGGGGGGAAGAAGTGGATATTCGTGGATTATTTTTTGTTGGCTTATCTTAAGTTTAAAAAAAACAATGACCTTAAACGATAATAGTGTAATGGAAAATCCATAAATGGTCTTATTTTAAGTTGGTTGCGCTGGCTTCTAATGTGGCGATCTATAAACTCATATAGGAGTTCTCTCCAAACAATCTCAAACTAAACCAAAATTGCGAAAACAGGATTTTTTCAGCAACAGGCAAACTTTCGAAAGTGTCTTGTTTCGGCAAAATTATGCACTCGCATAATCTCATACAATATCAATGAAATTGTCCATAATTCACCATATGTCAAATTAAATAAAATTCACCATATTTCTTCTGATTTAGTTTCACCTGAGTATTATTCATTTTCGAATCGCAAACATAATACTGGAAGATGGTAATTGATGTTTCCATTGTGACGCAACTTGCAGAAGATAACTGTGTTAACTGTTAATACGGTTTCCATCGATGCAGTAAACATATAAGTACGTCACTGTAAAAGGTTTTGTAGATAATAATAAATACAACTGGGTTTATTGTTTTTCAAAATATTCTTCTTTCGCATCAATACATTTTTGTGTTCGGTTGGAACAATTTTATGAAACTTTGACACCCCGAAATGACTATTTCAGACAACTGATTTGTTCAACGGCTTGATCAGGTATTAAAATGTCGACTTGAGGCTAAAAAAACATAAATTCCAAGTTTTTTAGATCCAGTAAATTGTGCAGAATCCATCGATAACAAAGATAATTTTGCAGTGAGTTGCATAGAGTTGGGAGGTGATTCTTTTTCTGGGGTAGGTTAACTAACTGGGGAACAAAAGAAGTACAATGCCCAGTAAAGTAAAGTAAACAAAAAAAAAATATTTCATCATGTTATGAGGTCTTTTTCATAAGCTATTAAACTAAGGATTATTCGTGTGGGCGTGGTTCCTGAGGCAATTATCTGAATTTGGAAAGAGACGAGCTATTGGTATGAATAAAACAGATTTAGGTTCTTGTGAAATAACGAGACGATTGGACATTGCAGCTTCTACCGTTATGACGGTATAAGATTATTTGAAGATCAGAGTCAGTTTAGATTTCTGGCTGTACGAAATTGGTATGAATTTATTCGGTTATTAACTATTAATCGAAATTTACTTGCCAACGGGATATGTGCTTATCATCTATCGCGTGACTCCTCTTACAGCATACCACTAGACAAGTTTACTATCAAATTTTGATTTTTTTTCTTTAGGTAGTTATGATCGACGCAGAAGGGTCAGACTTGTTCCAGATGCAAGACGAAACTTGTTCCAGATGCAAGACAAAATTTAACTTTCGGAATAGAACAGCATAAGCTATCGCTCCAAAAATTATAGTACGAGAGGCTATGTGTTTGGGAAGGGGGTCGTAAGCATCAGAGGCATTTGAAATGTAGTCCGTTATGTAACCGAAATACTAAAGCCTGCCATGAGGCTGCATCTACAAGCTCGTCTAAATATCATCATTAAGCAAAATAACACAAAAATACGTACAGCTTGTCAAACAGAGCAGTTTTTAGAAGAGTCTGCATAGCAACACTCGACTGACTGATTAGATTCCCAGATTTATCGTCAACAGAACATATGAGTTGTCTGGTTTCAAATCCCCTTAAATCCATTTTTCATAATTCTGAGATGCTGCTTTGGAATGATTTTGGCGTTATTTAATTAAAACTAAATTGTTTATTGCAACATGGACTAATCACGTTTCAAAAATTCAGTGTATTGTAAAATAAATATAAAATCACAATTTGGATTTAAAACTGGTGTTTGGTGGCGTTTGCGCCCAAATTATGGATTAAGTGCAATTTGAAACCAAGCAAAATGGATTTGGCGTGATTTGAAGAAATAAGTAACAGAAGTGACGAATAAGTAACGAAAAAAAGGAAACTTTATTCAAAAAACAAGTTTTTTGTCTTAGAAATGGCACATAAAAATATCCTAAACTCTCAAATTAGGTATATATCTTCGGTTTGTTCGCAAAAACAATGATCTTCGTCTTCACTGGTTTCTTCGGAATCACTGGGGATATTATTATCGTGAAATTTTTCCAGTTTTCTCCACTCCTTTCCATAGTGCTTGCTTAATCGATTGTTTAAGTCCGTCACCTTCAGATCTTTGGGTTTCACTCCGGTGGGAATTCCTTTTGGCTGGATATTGAAAGCAGTCTGGTTTTTCTTACAGAATACTCTGAACGGTAAGATAACTCACGTCGAATGGTGATGGCGTTATTCAATCCTCGTCGTATAATGCACCTTTTGCACTGGTTGAATTTCAAATGTCATTGGGAGACTGGCTTAAGGATTTGTTGACCAGCACCTTTCCAGTCACTATCGGGGCTATCTTTGCCAAGTTTTAAAATCGTATCATGTTTTTTAGAAATGTTTATGTATTCTTCTGGTGTTACAATTTCATCTTTCTTTCTTACTTCTTTTTCAGTTGTGGCAAATACTCTATCAGGGGGAATGTAGGAGTCTTCAATCACAGGAAATACTAACTCGATTGTTTTAGTAGGGCTGGTTTGATTACTTAACCATTTCAAGCACATAGACAACAAAATAGTGTTTTTATTTTGGCCGCCGCATCCATCGGTGACCAACCGCACTGTATCTACTCCCTCTAAGTTGCTGTTATTTAATGGGAAAAACACGCAGCTCGCGATTCCATTGCACACTTTGCATGTTCTTCCTTCCCTCCATGTAAATTTTAACTTTATCTTTTGAGAGGAGAGCACGTGAGTGTCCGGTCACAGTAGTAAAGTTGTAAATATATAGTTGTCTGTTGTAAAAGGTACTTTGTTCGGGTATCTTGAGTAGTGCCAATTTTTTTCTCACAATCAAAAGAAATTGTCAGAAGGCCGTCTCATTTCTCTTCTAGTTTTTGGAAAAATAGTTTAGCCCTGAGTTTACGTATACGATACTCCGTTGTTAGCGTTATTTTAGTAGATGCATCTTTTTCATTCTCGATTTTTTCCCTGAATTCGAGGGAAGAAGAGAATTCGAAGAGAATTCTAAGAGCAAACATCAGTGTGAGGGGATCCAAGGCCGATACTGAAGCATGTATGTAGCTCTCTTTTACATTTTCATTGCAAGTGTTCTCGTTGAAAAATCTTCCACATTTTTCTGATTTTAGATCACTGGAGAGGTAGCAGCAACAAGCAATTTTTGCTCTGAGTAGTAATGAGACTCCCATGGCTTAATCTTCCTAATGAATTGAGTAATTTCTTCTCTTCTTTTCGAAAATGTATTTATCTTGTATCTTCGCCTTTTCTTCCAGTGGCCATTTCTGAACTTTGAAAGTGTTGATTTAGTACTCCTTTTACCCTGTCTCCACCAATACACAAAGTTTCGACAAACGTTTTCTTATACACAGGAACTAATCGCTTATTTTCCTTGATATCGCTTTTCAACTACATATTACGTACAAAGGCGAGTTTGGACCTAATATGTAGTTGAAAACTTTCGATATGGACCACCTTTTTTGGTTCTTGCACATTTTGGCTTTTGAATATTGGTGAAGTTTATTATGAAATTATCCTACCAATTCTTGTCACTTTGATATATATATATATATATATATATATATATATATATATATATATATATATATATATATATAATTTATATATATATATATATATATATATATATATATATATATATATATATATATATATATATATATATATATATATATATATATATATATTATCAAAAAGTTGTAATAATGTTGAAGCGGAAATATATTGTTACTTTCCTAACACTTCGTTTCCCTTCCTGATTTCGAGATCGTTTTCTTGTTAGAGTGGAAATCACTTCTTTTATCTCTAAAGTAGATACTTTATCTATTTTTCACAAAATATTCAGGCAAAAATCAATAATATTGACAGTGCAACTCCGTTTTGCCTAAATTTGTAAATACCGGCCCGTAAAACACGTTATTGTGACATATGAACAGAGCATATTATTGTGAAATGTGCCAAAACCTACACTTGCGATTGGTTTGAACGAATTAGGCGCTGTTTGCAACGCATTAAAAGTGGATTTAGTGGGATTTCACTCTTAGACGAGTTTTTCTATAGTATTTTATAAAGAATTAGGGCGCTTTTGGACACAACGATTGAATAGTTTGATAGAAAACAGACCCAAACTTTAACCAATACCCAAAACTTTAACCAATAATATATCCTATATATGAGTTGTCATATATAGGATATTACTGGTTAAAGTTTTGAGCGCTAATCCCGGTAAACAGTAAACTTAACGAACTCGTACCAAATGCAAATGGAATTTCTTGATATTTTTATTATAACATAACAACGTCATGGTGTACACAAAAATTATAAAATTAATTCAATAAAATATACCTTTGGTAGTGTTGCATTTTTTGTTCTCTATTATATAATATTCCTATTAAAACTTGCATAATATTCAAAGTTGAAATGTATTAACCACAACACTGTTTGAAATATAAATGGCACTTTAAGGGCGGGTTCTACAATGCAAGAATATACTAGGTATAAGCTATACTTGGAATAAAATCTGAAACGCCCGTTCTACAATCGCCGAATAAAGCTATTCTTGGTATAAATCGACAGATAAGTTATCCCCGTGAAATTTGGGCGAATATACTCCGAATATAGTTATTTTTGCTTTCTATTGGCCAGCTTCAGTTTTCAGTATTATTAAACATAACCTGTCCTTTCTTTATATTTCACAATTTTATGCATTTTGATTAACATTGAAATAAATAATTGATATGGATCCCATAAATTTGAACATTTTTGATTCTGATGAAAATGATTTTGAAGTAGTTTTACTTCGACAGCCAAAAGTATTTAAACATCGGTATGAAAAAACATCTATATTATATAGTTGTACGATTTTAAATGTAAATTACATTTTTTAGGTCCGATTATTTCGTGGAGTTTTCAGAGAGTGAGGCCACCTCATCAGGAAAACTCGTACCAAAAAAACCTTTAGAGAGTGAAGGACCTCTAAACACTGCAACACCTACATCAGATATGACTAGTAGTTTTTATTTAATATGAGAAGGAATATTACTATCGGCAGTACAAAAAGGAAGAGATCTTATCAAAGCGAATCAGTTCCTTCCAAGTTGCAGCAAGGACGCAATGGGAAAGTGTACGAAGTGTTGGCCAGAAAGAAGATTGAGTATATTGATTTTCAAATGGCACTTCTGAAGGAGGAATCGGAAAGGAAAATAAGACGCTTAGAAGAAAAACATCAGTTGGAAATGAAGATATTGAATGCTCAACTCAAAAGAGAAGAAAGTAACAACCATTCTAATTAATTTTATGTGCCAATTAGCGTATAGTCAATCACACAAAGATTCTATGTTTATAATTATGATTTATTAATAGATATACGTGAAATTACATAATTAGCTAGCATCATAGATGTGTTTATTTGTTCTAAGCGAACAAAATAGCTGCATAGCTAAACAGGCATAGGAGACAACATTACATAGTAAAATACAAAGTAAAACAATCAATACATTATTTTCAGTACACAACATAATTAAACCGTATTAAATAATTATCAGATTGGAAAAATGGTTTTGAATCAGTGATGTTCGCAATTCTGTTGTTTTCACGGACATCATGATTTTGAACAATAGGAGGCTCTGTATGTAGCTCATGTAAGTCGTGTTCGACTGGTGGCCCTTCTTCATGTTCATCTATTGCAAGATTGTGCAGAATAGCAGTTGCAACTATTATAGCCTTGGAATGTTCCAATGACAGACGCATACCATTAGACAGAATAGGAAAGCTACGTTTCCAAACTCCATAACATCTTTCTACACAGTTTCTTGTTCGGATGTGAGATAAAATAAAAACGATTTCCGCTGGAGTATTTGGGTATTGTAAAGGTACTACTAAGACAATGGTATTGCTGTACCCATTATCACCAAAAGATTATTACTGTGTGGAATTCATTGTTCTCCAGTCTTCCTTTAAGTCTGCTGTTGCTGTAGATGGTTTGATCATGAGTTGATCCAGTTCACCGTACAATAATATCCATTATATGTAGGCGTGTATCAGATATTGTTTGAACATTCCATGAAAAATACCCGTTCCTGTTACGATACCTTTCTGCTCCATTTCCACCTGGTGACATGAAATACAGTCGATAGTACCGATAACATGAGGAAACTTTGCAATAGCATAGAACTCTTCCTTTAGCTTCTGGCGATCTGCTTCTGTTTCTGGGAACTTGATGTACCTTCCACATAATGATGCAATCGCCTGAGTAACAATCATACTTTTGCTTACATAGTTTTGCTTACTCCTACGAAATCTCCAGCTTCAAGTAACGTACTACCCGTAGCGAAAAAACGCAATATTAAAAACAATTTTGTTGCAGATTTTATCGCACAATTACGATCTGTTACGAAGATTCATCTTCAATAAAACTCAGCACCATTGCACGAGTTCGTTTTTGTAAGCGAAACCGTTTAAAAAACTCCAGATCGTCAAACTCCACGAAATAATTGAGCCTAAAAACTGCAATTTACATTAAAAATCGTACAACTATATATTTATGTTTTTTCATGCTGATGTTTAAATACTTTTAGCTGTCCAATTAAAACTAAGTCTTCAAAATCGCTTTCATCGGAATCAAAAATGTTTAAATTTAGGGGTTCCATATCAATTATTTATATCACTGATAATCAAAATGAATAAAATTGTGGAATATAAAGAAATGACAGGTTATGTTTAATAATACTAACAACTGAAGTTAGCCAATAGAAAGCAAGACCAATAGAAAGCAATAACTATATTCGGAGTATATCCGCCCGAATTTCTAGGGGATAACTTATCTCTGGATTTATACCGAGAATAGCGTTATTCGGCGATTGTAGAATGGGCGTTTCAGATTTTATTCCAAGTATAGCTTATACCTGGCATATTCGTGCATTGTAGAACCGGCCCTTAGAGTGCTATATTCATTGTGTTAATTCACCATTGAAAAATACACGATTCAACGGCGCATAGACATTCAACGGTGACTCGCACTTTGGAGAAAAATATTCTTTTCCAATGAAGCGCACTTAACAAAGATAACTGTAGGATTTGAGCCGATGAAAATTCTGAAGTCACTCAGAAGTTACCTCTTCATCCTCAGAAAGTCACTGTTTGGTGAGGTTCTTGGACTGAAGAAGTGATAGGTTTTTTTTGAAGACGATGATGGAAATGCTGTTACTATTAATGGTATACGCTACAGGAATATTCTGACAGAATATATTTGGGATGAACCGATGAATGTGGATATAAACAATGTTTTCTATCAACAATATGGTGTGTCTTGTCACACTCGCTAAACAGTCGATTAATTACAGGAAAGTTTTTATTATTTTTTTGCAGCATTATGTTAAATGTCTGTTTTACAGAAATAAAACCCGTACAATTCTTGATTTTAAACGAAATATTCAGGCCACCATTGAAAATATCCCCGCGATATGTGTGAAAGAGTAAATAAAAATTGGACCTTTAGTATGCATTCTACCATATAAAGTTGAGGGGGGGGGGGCATTTGAACGACATTATTTGCAAAACATCATGCATCATTTTTTCTTCAAGATAAAATTTCCGGACTATCACTTGTAGTTATCATTGTGCCTTATTGTAAAGTTCTGATACTCTTGTTGGATAACCCCTTCATAAATAGGTAAAGTAAAATAATAATTTGAACTGAAAAGTAATATAGTTTCTCGATGAATTGTGTAAGTTTAAACCTTTGAGTTTAATGTGTACTTTTACGGCCATATATAATATTATTATAAATTGATATTCTAAACGACTCTATCATTTAAATATAATAATGCTTATGAAATAATTCAGGACTACTATTAATAATTATTATAGAAACAGTTAGCGTTATTATTTTTCTGCGTGCAATATATCTGCAAGTAGAATGTTTCACATTGCGAAATTGATCTCAATTTTGCGATAAGAAAATTCCGTCGTATAACATATACATATACGTAAGAGTGAAAAAAATACTATGATGTATATAATACAATATTTCTACTTCTAAGCATATTCGTGAAATATTTTACATTTTATATAGTTTGTATAATATATGGAATAAAGTAAGAATGATACACTCGAAAGGTAAAGAACACAGTAAGATGAAAAAAGGCCGAAAAAAACGCAAAGCCAGTGAGTAGGACTCACATTGCTGCCTGAGGCCTGTGGGGTAGATCGATTTTGCTCTTGAGAGGGTGATATTTCTGCGTGGAGAACCCTCTGCAGTTCTAGCACCTACAAGCCACATTAGACCAACTATACACCAAGCTACTTATTGTTAGACACAACATTTACACCTTTATATTTTAACATTCCATCGATTGCGGTATGGAGATTAGAATAAATATCAAGTTTAAATAAAATTATTGTATTCTATTCATATTGTACCTGATCTATTTTTTTCTTTGTTTATAAAAAGTGAAGAAATGTATTCTGTCAATACATAATACATTAAACTAATGTTTAAACTGAGATTTGTTTTAAATGTACACATAAATAAATATATATATATATATATATATATATATATATATATATATATATATATATATATATATATATATATATATATATATATATATATATATATATATTTTGACGACATTTAACCAAAATCTCCTCTTGCATTTTCAAGTCTTTGCTCTCTTGAAAGACAGCTTCGAACGGAGGGATAGATCGCAGAGTGTCGTAGTTTTGTTCGCGTGGGTCCGTAGAGCGTATCGGGTAGTATTCTGATTGGTCGATTTGTTTTGTTGGTTCCGCCCCTCCGTCAATTCGCTGGTAATGGGATCATCGGAGAGCATCATTTTCCGTGTTTTTTTAGAAATGTTTTCCATACTGCTGCATACTGCTAGTATATGACGGACATCATAATGTCGATTTAATTTTCCGCTCTTTTCTATTTCTAGTGCTTCTCTATGTATGCGTGTTCCGTAATGGTTTATAGATGCTGTTTGTTTGGTGTTCGCGAAGTCGATTCTATGGCCTGTTGCTTGGTGGAGTTAGAACAACGCTGATGTCGTTTGTTTGTTTTTCACGCTATTTTGATGTTCTTGTACTAGCACTGAAATTCATCTGTTTGTCTGGCCGGGGTGTGTACAGCATACCATGCGCGGACTGTAAACAACAATACATAGGACAGACAAACAGACGAATTTCAGTGCGAGTATAAGAATATCAAAATAGCATGAAAAACAAACAAACGACATCAGCGTTGTTCCAACACCACCAAGAAATAGGCCATAGAATCGGTTTCGCGAACACCAAACAAATAGAATCTATAAACCATTACAGAACACGCATACTTATAGAAGTACCAGAAATAGAAAATAATGGAAAATTAAATAGACGAGATGATGCCCTTCATATACCAGCAGTATGGAAAACATTTCTCAAAAACACGGGAAATGATGCAAAACAAACACCAAACAACTCCGAAGATCCCAATACCAACCAACTGACGGAGGGCAGAACCAACAAAACAAACCGACCAATCAGAACCCTACCCGATACGCTCTACGGACCCATGCGAACAAAACTACGACATTGGGCGATCTATCCCTCCGATCGAAGCTATCTATCAAGAGAGAAAAGATTTGAAAATGCCAGACGAGATTTTGGCGAAACGTAGTCAAGAATGTGAAAGTTTCTTAAACGAACGGATTGACATCCGGAAGAAAAATTCTAACATTTATTCCATTCGTGAAAACTTGATATAAATATATATATATATATATATATATATATATATATATATATATATATATATATATATATATATACATATACATATATATATATATATATATATATATATATATATATATATATATATATATATATATATATATATATATATATATATATATATATATATATATGAGCATTCTGATAGTTGCTTTGCTGGGAGCGAGCTGTACCCTCGTCGCCCAATCCTTTACATTGGAGGGCACATGTTTCGTCTGTTGTTTAGACGCATCAGGATACCGACATATGCTCTCTCGTCAAGACTATCCACAGTCAACAACCTATACTTTCGCCGACCTCACTTCGGCTGGCTTATACACATAATTTTAAATTTCTTTCGACTGCGTACAATGAGACAACAGTAGTCTTATAGGCTTATAACTCCCTTGGGGTGTCAACGTCTGGATTCCACTGCTGAGTCGGAGAAAGTATGGGTTATGGATTGTCGATAGGGTTTCCTTATTCTTGACGAGAAAGCATATGGTATCCTGATGAGTCTAAACACCAACAGACAAAACATATGCCCTGCAATATAAGGGATGGGCAGGACTCACTCCCGGTCAAGCAACTAACAGAATAAACATTTTTGCGGAGATGCAGATTGTTATGTGTTTGCACATGAGATTGTGGAACCCAACAGTTGGGGTGTGTAACTCCCCACTACTGTTGTCTCATTGGACTACTCGTCACGTGGGTTACAAAGTTAAATGAAGGCTATGTACTATCCATCACTTTTTTCAGAAAACGACGGACGGGTATCATGTTCTGTTCTGTTCTGACTTCAGGTGTGGCCTTCATACCGAATACCTATCTCGCGATGAACCCACTGCCTCTGCAAGGCTTACGCCAAAAAAGGGGCACTGGCAAAGCTAGTGTTAGATTAGCTTTGTAATGAACGTTGATGAGTAACTATCCGGTTCACTTTAGCAAACTGTACTTTACTATATTCTGACGTCAATGCTTGTTGCATTGACGGGTATAGGATAGGCTAGTTGAATATCAGTTTTATGGGTGTGTGCCGTAAAGAAGTAATACATCCCAACATTCATGGTATAGTAGAGAAATGTGTAAACCACTTTTACACTGCAAAAGTAGAGAAAGAACTAAATTTACCACTAAAAACATAGAGAGAGTTAGAGCCACTATTGGACGTAACAGTGTTGCACTCGTTGACATGCCGTTTCACTGAACACTTCAAATACAAGTTTATGAAACATTGTGCATTAAGATTTGAACTTGCCCCCTTAAGTCCATGTAGAGCACGCATTGAGAAGCCAAGATCACGTTAACTATATATATTTTTGTCGATAATTCTCGGTTGTTTTGAATTTACCATTTGTTTATGTCTGAAGAAGCCACCTTGAAAATTTTGTGGATAAATGATGGCTCCGCCATGTTGAATTATTGCCTGGCAATCGAGCAATAAAAAAAGTACTGAACAGAGGCATAACTACCAAAAAGAGAAGAAGACGACCAAGGGCGAAGTGGATAGATGCAGGAAAAGAAGACTTGAAAGACTAAAGGCAGGCTCACAAGTGTCTTTAGGGGTCGTTGTCAATCGAACTGTGAGTTTGCGTGCCTGTAGTGTCAAGATCATTCAGCATAGTCTGACAAATCATCATGGAACGTTCATCGTCAGAGTAACGCTTGCAAATTGCCGAAATTTATTATAATAATCGGTGTTCTGTGCATCAAACTTATAGAGTCTTTTATGGTGCACATAATCGCCCAACCGAGCGATGTATTCGTCGAATTATCGACAAATTCCGAACGCAGTTCACGCAACTCGATATTAAAACAAAAACAAGATAAAAAAACTGTCCGTTCCGAAGAAATTTTCGCCGCTGCTGCTGGCAATGTTGGTGATGATCGAAATTTGTCAATTCTTTGCCGTTCGCAGGAAGTTTGGCTTTGTTATTCGATTACTAATCGATTACTAATCTTTGGTCTACGCCGATAAACCAGCAACTATTGACGTATTGGAAGCCAACAATATATGTCAAGGTTTTTAAAGTTTCCTAATAATTTTGATAACAATGACATGGTGTATCACTGTTATTGTTATTTACACATTCAACACTTAGCTTCGGCTGAATAAGAGACGTATGTTGCAAAAGGAACTTTGGCAGCATACGGCCGTGCATTATCTTGTTGAAAACTGGATGTATGATGCAGTTAAGGTAAGGAAGAACATAGGGAACACATTTTTCTATTTCTTTGTCATATTTTTTTTTAAATAATAACTACTACTAATCGAACAGCCACCTCTGTTCTGTAAATATTAAAGGTGCTTTTGCTTTTTGTTGTAAATAAATTCTGAGTTGTATAAAAAAAATACCGAATTAAATTATGCACCTAATATATTCAAATTTTGCAATTATCAAAATAAAGAATTTTGAAAAATACACGCAACAAACGGCATTCAATAGTATCTTTTGATCACTATCAGTTTTTGATGGACGTTGGGCAAATTAGGTACTTTCCAGTAATGCAAATGTTCTAGTATTTGACATTGAAGCATCATTGCAGAAATTCACCTTTAAATAATTTCCAGAAATTCACCTTTAAATGATTTCCAGAAATTTTCTAGTGGCGATAAACTGCATGAATATTTACTTTAAGCGGGATCCACACCAATAAAATTTTGCGTGTGTGTTGAATTTACTGGTACAATTTGTTTGAATTATATGGTGGACAACAGATGGTTCGTGTGCGTGCTGTGCGGCGACAATATTTGTGTGTGACTTTGTGTGTCAGAGCGTCTACATTGCCGCGCAAGCATACCACATACAACACATACAACCCGCATAACGCAATTTTGTATCGATGTGGACCACGCTTTACAGAACTTTGCTGACGACAACATATGTAGTTGCTTGCGTGATGATATATATTCTGTCATTAATTCACGTTCTCCCTACTGAAAAAAAGACTTTTCGAAGGACAGCTTTTTTTTTATTGTTGATTAAAATATTATATTGAAAAAATATTGAAAATTGAAAATTAAAATATTCAGAATTGAACAAATTTAGAATTTAAATAATGATTAAGGACTAATATTTTTGCCTTAAATCAAAACTCAGTTTAAAACACCTATTGAATTTCAAACCATACCCAAATTGGTTGCTGCAACGTCAAGTCAATAAAGATTTCAATTTATTGATGGATATTCTAATCTCGATATCAAGTATCTTCATAAAAAATATTAAGTTTTTCTGATTCCTGGAAACAATTTTATTTCAATATATTATTAATGACTTGAATAAGGGCAAGACTTTCGTGGCCATAAAGAAATATATAAAAAACTGGCAAAACACAAAAAAAAAACCGCAAGACCTACGCGTTTTATTGTTTCCAAGAAATATGTTATGTAATTTTGATGTTGGAACATATTTCAGTAATGGTCATTAAATGTATTACTGACGAAAAAAAGTCAATTTCATCATCATATATTACAAAGTGACTGGCATCTTTTCCAAGGCCAATTTTCGCTACACTGAAATATGTGCAAAAGGTATTATAAATATCCAGTTTTGGTCTACATGACATTCTGTTTTAATATCATGCAATTTTACAGTGATTACATTATCGAACACTAACCGCAAACTTGCCTATCGGTTTATTGTTGCTTGTATATCGGGTGCAATATATATATATATATATATATATATATATATATATATATATATATATATATATATATATACAGGGTGTACCAAATCTTATCCGCCATAGGGCAACTGGTGATAGTAGAGATCAAAATAAAAAAAATTAGTCAATAAATGTGTTACCAAATGTTAGTCATTAAAAAAATACAGAGCGTTGAAAGTAAAACAAAATTATCGAAAAATTGAGATAATTTAAAAACAGTGAAGATATCAGGTTCAAAATCGGGAGTTGAAGTTGGGTTTTCAAAGGTGACGAATCCGAATTAGGTTGGGTTAGGAACTAGGCTCAAGCTAGTAGAGCCTAGTTCCTAGAGGGCGCTTGCGATTGCATTAACTCGCTCATATTTTTTACTACCTATAGTCATAGGTATAATTTCCATGTAAAAAAGGTACCCTTGATCAATATCAATAGCTCAAGTCATTTGCGAGATTTTGTGTTCGAATATCCTATTGCACATATTGTTGATGGCTGAAAAATATGCAATTCACAAAGTGTGCCTTGAATGTCGTGTACAAATTATTACGTCTCGATGACAACTGTCATTGTTTTCTACCTCTCCTATTAAACCTAGGTGGAAACAAGTTTCTCCAATCTTGAGTTGGTATTAAATAATTTGTAAAAATGCCCAGACTTAATCAGTTTCCTAACTTGATTTAAGGAATATACTCTGCGTTGATGCACTGATGCACGATTACTATAGACACACTGCAATTAGAAGGTATGAAGAGCTCTACCCAATCAGAATCATCCCAGATCGACAAATGCAAAGAATTTTCAATCAATTAGGCGAAACAGGTTCGTTTTATTACAATAATCCTGGTGGACGAGTGTGGGAATTATGACTCTTCTCTATTTTGAAATCAAAATATTCCCAGCTTTATAGGCTAAAAAAAATGAGCGAGTTAATTCTTCACAAAGTTGATACCAAGCGCTCTCTAGGAACTAGGCTCAAACTAGTACCAAATTCGGATTTGTCACCTTTGAAAACCCAAATATCCCGATTTTACACCTGCTATTTTAAATCTCATTTTTTCGATAATTTAGTTTCACTTTCAACCCCCTGTATCAAACTCACATTTGCCATGACATTTATTGACTAAATCCTCTTATTTGGATCTCTACTAGCACCAGTTGCTCTATGGTGTATATATATATATATATATATATATATATATATATATATATATATATATATATATATATATATATCCAGTATACCTCGCCTAAGGTACTGGACGGGTCACGGGTGGTGGATAGTGAAAGTTCCATTAGATATTAATGGACAGCTGCGAATATCTCAAAATAAGCAGCCCCGAACCAAGGCAAAAAAAAAAACTAAATCCACTTAGCGTTTGACTTGTATCAAGCGGCTGAGTGGTCAGCGTCTGTTCACCAGTGGTGCGGCTGATATTTAAATTCTGGAACTAACCCCTCCAGTCCTAACCTCTGAACCGTCATGGTTCAAACCTTTAATTCAAAGTACAAGATGAAGCGTTCTAGTAATTACAAAATTACCCCAGGAGGTAGACAATCCTCTGCCAGCTTTGCTGGTACAACCGGACTTTCGGATTCTGGGGCGTCCGGGCTTAAACGCAAAATCTTTCAGAGGGAATCGGAGACCTCTGGCCAACGTCTGAAACCAAAAACAAAAACTTTCTTTGGAACGGTAAATATCAATTCTCTCCTGCGTCCAGGAAAACTACACGAATTGGGGCGAACATTAAATCAGCAAAAAATCAAAATTTTAGCTTTGCAAGAAACTAGATTGACAGATGATAACATCTTGGAATTCGGCAACTACAGACTTTTTAAAAGTAAAACGGACAAAAAATACTCAAAAATACACCACATCTCGGTGTTGCTTTCGCTGTCTCAAGAAACATCCTTGGTTCTATAACAAATGTCCAGCCAGTAAATAATCGACTTATGACACTATCCCTTAAGTGTGCTAACAAAAACTATACATTAATCAATGCACACCTCCCAGTTAACGAAGAAAATAAATCTAATCCTGAAAAAGTAAATAAGTCCTGGGAAATTCTAGAAGAGACTATCTCTAAAATTCCCTCAAACCATGTAAAAATCCTATTGGGTGATTTCAACGCCCAGCTAGGGAAAGAAAAAAAGTACAGGAAAACAGTCGGCAGTTTTCCCGCTCATAAATGGACTAACCATAATGGTAGAAGATTGGTTGAACTATGTTCGCAGTTTAATCTAAAAATAATGTCAACCCATTTTAAGAAGAAAATATCAAAACAAAAAACCTGGAGGTGCCCAAACACGTACATGGGTGAATTTCAAATTGACCATGTTGCCATTTCGTACCCCAATTATAAAGAGATTTTGAATGTTCAAGTCAGGAAAGGAGCAAATATAGACACGGATCACTACTTGACTACAATCAAACTTAGCTTAAAACCTCGAAAACTTATTCAAAAGCGGCTGCTAATACCAAAGTTTGACCCAACGAAAATAAAACCAGCCCTAACAGAAGAACTTGATAAACAACCAGCACAGAACTGGCAAGAATTGAAACAAAAAATTATTAAAACAGCCTTAAAGTTGGTCCCTTTACAAAAACGTAGAAAACATCCGTGGTGGGATGAAGTTTGCGAGCAAGCAGTATTACGCCGAAGTGAAGCATTCAAAGATTGGAACAGTCAAAAAACAGCAATAAACTATAACATATTTTTGGAAGTAAGAAAAGAAACATCGAAGCTAATTAGACAAACTAAAAGAAAATATGAAAACAATCAACTTAATGAAATAGAAAAAGATTTCCAAAAACATAACACTCGAAACTTTTACAAAACATTTAAAACTAAAGTAACAGGCTATCAACCGCAAAGTCTTTGCTTCCAAAAGGAAAACGGACAATTGGCTCTAAATAACCAAGATAATTGCAAAGAACTTGCGAAATATTTTGAACAAATACTAAACTGACCCAGATTCATTACCACCGAATGAAGATGAAATAATTAGGCAAATCAAGCGGCTTAAAAATAACAAAGCTTCTGGTGAAGATGGAATCACTGCGGAACTTTTGAAATCCGCTGGTCCAGGTACAATCAGGGAAATAACCAAAATTCTACAAGAAGTTTGGCGAACCGAACGGATTCCGGAAGATTGGAAAAATGCTCTAATCCATCCACTGCATAAGAAAGGAGATAGAACGGATGTAAATAACTATAGAGGGATATCTCTTCTCCCAGTTTGTTACAAGATTCTATCTCAATGTCTACTAGACAGAGCACAGGGACAGTTAGAACCTAACATTGGTGAATATCAAGCAGGTTTTCGACCGGGCAGATCTTGCCCTGAACAGATCCTGAATCTGAAGTTGATTCTAAGACATCAAAAACTGTACAATAAAAATCTCGTCTGTACATTTGTGGATTTCAAAAAAGCATATGATTCTATTGACCGCGAATCTTTATTCCGAATCTTGAAAGAACAAGGACTAGATCTGAAAACGCTGGCAATTATTAAAGCAACGTTAACTAACACAAGGTCAAAAGTTAAATTCATGGGTGAGATCTCGGAGCCCTTTGAAATCAAAACTGGAGTGAGACAAGGGGATGGACTCTCGCCACTTTTATTTAACTGTGTTCTAGAAAAAGTAATACAGGAGTGGCGTGAAAAAAAGTCGGCCCTGAATATTGACCAGCCCATTAAACTGGGGAGAACCAACATCAAAATTGATTGTCTGGCATTTGCTGATGATCTGGCAATTTTAGCTCAAGATGTATTAACGGCACAGAAACAGATTGAAATCCTAAAAGAAACAGCAGAAAATGTGGGACTCCAAATTTCCTTTGAAAAGACACAATACATGACCTGCAACAGACTAAGAACGTCATTTCTAAAAACAAAATATGGTAACATCAGACGAGTCTCTCAATTCAAATATTTGGGTGAAATAATCATGGAAAATGGGTTGGAAAAAGCGGCCAATAAGCCAATAATAATATGCCTAATAATAAAAATAGGTCAATAATAAAAATGCCTATCTAAAAACACAAAACTGAGACATTACAACACAGTTATTAAGCCAGAATGTCTATATGCTGCGGAAACGCTCATTTTGAATAGAAAGAGGGACATCGAGGACATTGAAAAGAAGGAAAGAAAAATCATAAGAAAAATCCTAGGGCCCAAACAAATAAATAGCACAACATACCGACTTCGAGAAAACCAAGAAATCAAACAATACACAGATATACATAGCGATATGAGAAAAAGAAGACTTAAGTTTTACGGACACATAAAACGGATGAATCCGAGTAGGTTAACTAGACAAATAGTCGAATTTTATGAAAATAGGAGTAAAGCTAAAGTAGAAATAATTAAATGGATTGCTGCAATTAAAGAGGACCTAAGATCAGCAAATATTACACAAAGTGAAATTCAGGATAGAGGCTGTTTCAGACACAAGGTTAACGTTTGGAAGGTTGGCCAAAGAGAAAAATGTAGGAAGACTGGAACAACTTGGTCTGACGAAAGGAAACAAGCTCACAGCGAAAGAATGAAATCAGTATGGGCACAAAGGAAGGCTAACAACAACAAACGCCTCTAATTGTACTTTGCGTGGTCCACCAGGGCCCATATGTTAATAATAATAATATATATATATATATATATATATATATATATATATATATATATATATATATATATATATATATATATATATATATATATATATATATATATATATATATATATGCCTGCCAATCTAATTGGTGGATTGAGTTGGCGCTATCTGTCGGTCGGTTTATTTGCTATTACTTACTACTTATTTAAATATCGAAACATAAATGTGTGTCTATTTTGTGTTGCCAACGAAAGTTCTTATGCTGGATCGTTGAACATATTGGAGAAAATCCACGTTGAGTTAGTTTAATCGAAGATACGAGAGGGCTTTGTACCATAGAGCATTCAAATAATGCCCAGACGTGGTTGAAGGCTTGCCTTATCCCGGTTGACCCTCAACGTGTTTCGATTGACGAAAAATCAAAGTGAAGTAAATGGTAATGAAAAATCGTAATTTAAGCTTAATACAGATGGCTCGGGATCTGGATATGTTTCATGAATTCGTTCGTACCCTTTCAGTTGATGTTTTGGTTATGAGATGTGTAGCGGCATAGTTGAAGTAGCTGAACTTACTTCAAAAACAGCACCGCAAACAGGCTAAAAACCTTCTTGGATGAGCTAATTTATTCATGAAACACATCGTAAACACAATCGTAAAACGCAGGTTTATGAATTTGACATCCAAACCATCCAACAAGCTTCGGAGTGGCGTTTGAGTAAAGAAACGTCATCGAAAAAACAACATTATGGTTGTTTGAATATCAAATACTATTTTCTTAGACTACCGTGCTGTAGTTCCTGCCAATTAAGCTAATTAATGATGAAGTACAGGCGAAAACAATAGATCGAGGAACCTGGCTAGCGCATTTCAAATCCATCTCTCAAGAACCACTAGGACGCAGAAGACAACTCTACAGTAAATATTAATAATAATATCACACTTGAAGAAGCACAAGAACATATATTAGCAAGCTTAAGAACAGAAAACCACCTGGCGTAAATATGAATTCTATTAAATTAATAAGTATAGAAGATCTGGAAATTGAAAAGGAAGTGACTGGATGGATTACCCCAAAAAGATACCCACGGAATAGAAACTAGAAAACTACCCACTAGAATAGAAAACACAACAACCATAATGACTCGGGGTAGAAATATTAAGAAACAAAAATCTAACTATCGTAATGCCTTCACAGCATAACTCAGCACCCCGAATATCAAGGCTGGCGGAACAAATATTCATTAAAGAGCTTAGTTTAAATATATAAAATATGCGTTAGACTAGTATTCATTAATATATGTGGTAGAAACAAAAGATCTTAATAACGAATATAAAATTATGAACAATAGAAATGATAATACTCAGAAATAGCAAAACAGTAAAAACCAGTCATTCAATAAAAAGAGGTTTTTGAAGTACAAGTTGTGGCTACGAGATTAGTCTGAAAAGGTTCAACATGAAGATGGCGTTACTCGTCAAAAATATTCTTATTGGGCATGCGTTAAAAGATAACCTTGAAAATACCAGCCATATAAGATGTTCAGTTGTTTAACAGTCAGTTATTTCAGTCGATGTTAGTGTTTCTGTAAAGATGGAAAAAATCGAATATCGAGCCTTTCTAATGCAAAATTTAATGACGTCTTCTTCATGTCGAGGCTGGAAATTTTCAAACTACCCTCGTAAATAGGTCAGAATATGGCAGAGAAAGTTGTGGAATAAACTAGTTTAGAACGTTTCGTGACATGGGCTAAAACAGAACAGCGTGCAATAGGCAGACCACCCAAAAGATGGTACGAGTGCTGGACATCTGCATCTTAGGAGGCCGAAGGCAAAAACAGAAATATCAGGACGTAGCCCTAATAAAAGATGCAGAAGAAGAAGATAATGCGCCGTTCCATATATCGATTCTTGAACACGAGTTTTTTACTGAAAACTCAACGATTGTCATCGACCAAGCATCGTCTTTGCCAGGTATGACCCGGTATTTTTTTGTTCCACAATTTCTTGTTCCACAATCTTACCACAATCTTCCACAAATTACCACATCAAGGAACACATTTTGAACCCGTTGAAGCCATAAAACTAAATTAGCAGGAAGAGCTAAAAGCTACACCGGGAAGGCCTATAAAGGGGGCTGCTTTGAAGGTAACAAAATAAATTTGAATAATTGAACCAATATGAAATCGAAATGTTACGAAAAATTGTATAAATTTCCTTCTGGGTAAGATCATATATCTTTTCATATTTTTAAAATATGTTTTGTTTTCTAAAAAATTAACCAGTTTGATATCACAGACTCCATATTCACCTGATATGGCTCCATGGGAATATCTATGCGTTTTTTTAATTAGAATGGTTATTGCATTAATACTGTGTTAAAATCACTTATTTAATAATAAATAATAATCTATTTAACTAGAATTAGGTTTCGTAAAATTAAAATAGAAAAAGCGGTACCGTAACGGAACCGTGGGGGAGATATATATATATATATATATATATATATATATATATATATATATATATATATATATATATATATATTTAAAAATTATAATATTTATTTAGATATTATTTAGATACATATACAAATATCAACATCACGTAAAACTTAAAACTACAACAAACCAATAGGCACTTGCAATGAAATAAAGCTCCATATACGTGTAAATTTCCTGCACAGGGTGTTTTTCAAGTTTAACTTTGCAATATAACAAGAAAAAAAACACGGCTTGGGTTAAAATCTCCCCACTCCCCCAAAAAAGCTAACATCGCGTATACAAAAAAAAACAAAAATGAATGGTGAAAAACATATGAAAGAGGGAGATGTCCAATTTTTCATAGCGTCAGTATGTTAGGTATACAAATATATTTTAAAGTGTACTTGTAGGAATATTAAGTAAATATGTACATTCTATGTTTCATGTAAAGTATATAATGACTTTTTATAATAAAAATGAAAAATTTTAAGTAAAACTCTTTGTACGATCATAGTCAATAGTTGTAAGGGGACTTATCTGCCTTATATTCTATGAGCTTAGGCCATTTCCAAGTCATTTCTGAACCATCAGTATAGTTTTCTTAGCCTATGTGACTCCAGGTGTTATTTTGAAACAATTCTAATTCTTGGTTCACACGCAGTAATACTTGGTTATAGCGATTTAATGGTGTTCAGATGAAATTATATAATTCCTGATGTGTTTGTGGTATAGGTTTAAATAGTTAAAAAGCTGATTCGAATGTTGACCAAATTCAAGTACTACCTATTTCTTTTACTTTACTAGGGTTGTTCGAAAAGTTTTCGATCTGACAAAGAAATTGCAAGATTTTTGACCTTTTTTCAGCATAGCTGCCTTGCAATTTAATACATTTAGAAGATCGATGTTCTGACTTTTTAATATCGCCAGTATACTGCGATTTGTTCGACTCTGCTAAATAAGTGGTTGTTTCTGTTTTGTGCTCATAATGAAATTAATTTCAAGTGAATCTTCATCCAGCGAACCATTTCTTCAGTTTTAGAAAGTTAAACACTTTTAGTCTGAATAACATCCTTCAGTTCAGTTCAGTCGTACAGCGTAATACTCACCGGTGATGGTTCTGACTTTTGTCAGATAGTCTATAAGCACTAAAGATATCCCATAAAATCGTAGTCATGACTTTTTCCGTAGATGGAACAAATTAATTTTTCCCTTGACGTACTTTTTCCAGCTTCCATCTACTGTTTCATCTCTGATGTGTCATGTAATCCGTGGTTTATCTTCTGTTATAAAACATCGAAGACATTCAGTAGAATTGTCTTTAAAGTTTAAATACTGTTGAGAAGTGTTTCTGTGGATACGTATTTGGTCGATTGTTAAAAAACGCGCCACTCATCCAAGCGGAATGCTTTTTCATGCCCAAAACATCGTGTAATGTAGTGGGTACGGTCTATCGAGATATTTACAATGACAGCAAGCTCGCCTACCCTTGTGACGTTTTGTCGGTCGTAACGGTTTTTGGGCTATATAGAGCGTCTATCATCTTCAACGGATATTTGACAAGCTTAAATTCAGCAGCATACTTTTTTACCGTCAAAAATGAAGGGGGAATAATTCTCTAATGTGGAATCTGTCTATTTTTGTCTAACTACGTTAAAGCAAAGTACCTTACAACAGCTCGAATTTTATTCATTTTTTAGAAAATGTTAAACCTTGTAAATCGCCATAAACAAGTAGTTGAACGTCCGCATTTAAAATTTGGCAGCTCTCCATATATGGTAACGAATCATACGTCAATAAATATCATCAGCCATCTCAGTGTTAGAATGCGAACTATTCGAATGACCCTTGTATACACTACGGGCAAACAACCGTATATTTTTTTGAGTTATGAGTTATATGTTGAGTTATATGCCATTTGAATATTTATTATGATAATGTATATACAGGGTGTTAGGTAAACATGCGGCAAAAATTAAAGGAGTTATTAATTGACTTATTCTAAGAATATTTTTTTGTATGATGATTTTTGAAAAACCCCTTTGTTTCGAAGATACAGGGTGATCAAAATTTACGACATTAACAACATTTTATTATCAAAAAGTACATGTAAAGTTGCTCATTCTACAATAAATGTTCGAAATGACTTCCTCCAGCCTTGATACAAGCATTCAATCTTCTCGTCATTGACTGCCGAACTCTTTCAAACACACCAGGGTCGTTTCTAATTGAATTACACACAGCAATTATCCGTATGTTGCTGTTAAAAAATCACGAGCAACCAAACTGAAATGTGATGGTGCACCATCATGCATAAACCACATTTCATGCCTTGTTGCCAATGGTACATATTCCAGAAACTCAGGCAGCATTGCTTCCAAAAAGTTGCGATACACCTCGCCAGTAAGTCTTTGTGATAGAAATACCGGTCCAATTAGATAGTCACCTACAATTCCAACCCAAACATTCAACGAAAACTGATGTTGAAAACTATCTTCGCATACCTCATGCGGATTTTCATCTGCTCACACATGGTTATTATGAAAATTCCTTATTGCGTTTCTAGCGAAAGTGGCTTCATCGGTGAAAAGAATTTGTGTCAGGAATAGAGGGATGCGAAGTAAAGTTTGCAATATGCATTGACATAATGCAATACGTGGAGGAAAATCAAAAGGTAGTAGTGCCTGAACGCGTTGAATGTGGTATGGATACAACAAATTGTCCTTAAGAATTTTGCAAACTGTCCAGTGACTCACATTTAAAGTATTTGCAATTTTTCCCGTAGAACTATCAGGCTCTTCCGCTGTCATGTCCAGCGCATTCTGTTCCAATTGTACCGTTCTTATAGTCAGTGATCTTCCTGACCCTTCAGTTCGTTTCAATGTGCCTGTTTTACGAAGACGAATGTTTTCGAAGATTTTTCGGTCGGGGACATTACGGGCTGGAAATCGTTCACTGTACAATCGCCTAGCTTGCAATGCATTGCCATCAGCAAGTCCATATATGAAGTGCATGTCAGTCATCGCTGCGTTTGTATAAATTATGATAGAGGACTTCACTCACAATTTAAGACACGTCAAACAGCCAAACGTCACTCAATCTATGTAAACAAATACGACCGCTGAAATCCACTTACTAGATAAAACAGTTGTTCCAAGTGATCGAGATCGAAAAAAAAAATTTGTACTTGATTAACTCATTGACGTACATCCTACTTTTATTTGCATTAATGATTTCAACAAATATCGAATATGGTTGTCGGAAATTTTGTTCGCCCTGTATCTTCGAAACAAAGGGGTTTTTCAAAAATCATCATAGAACAAAATATTCTTAGAATAGGACAAGGAATAATTCCTTGCATTTTTGCCGCATGTTTACCTAACACCCTGTATATATATATATATATATATATATATATATATATATATATATATATATATATATATATATATATATATATATATATGTTTTCACGGCAAAAATTATTGATTTACTGGTATATCGTATTGAATCAGGTCTAGTAATATTGAATGTTTTCTGAAAATGTAATCCATAAAATCTGCAGATCACTGAAAAAAATTACATTGTAAGGCTAAATGTGTGGTCTGATCTGAGATGCAAAAGTTAACTTTTTTTCAAAAATTAACAAGGGGGTCTAGGGGAAGGGTGGGGGTTGGTCTTCTTGATTAGGAAACTTATATATTTAAAGTATCTACTTAAAGTATCCTTTTGCCTCACAATACCAAGATTGGAAAAAGTTCGAAAAGTAGGAAAATAAGTTTCATCCGACTTAATTCTATATTTAGAGTTAAAATTCGGCTGTGAATTAGTAAATTAATTTAATTCCACTATAATAATAGTCAAATTAAAGAGATTGCCTCAAGGAGTAGTTAAGGATCACGAAACCAGCAATTAATTTTTTCAAGAAAAGTAAAGCTTTGCTGAACATATTTTGCATAAACCTATGATGAGTTAGGTACTTCTGGTAAAACAGCGTCGAAATATCAACAGCCTAAAATTGTACTCGAACTCGTAGAGATAGTAACAGTAACTTATTAGAATAATTTATGATAAAAACCCATAAAGAGGGCTCATTGATTTCCAAAATTGTTCTAAACCAGGTTTCCTTTTTAAGCTTTGAATTATACTGAAATAAATCATAAGTTTTGTACAAACATTAATTTTTGCTAGACCTGACTTATCTATCACTCCAGCTCAGTAAATATATTTAAGTACCTCCCATAGAATGTAAACTATTGGATGCTGTTAAGTAATTCTAAATTGTTTACCAAGTTCTTCTACATCAAAACAAAAAAATATTTAGTTATTCATCGCGATGACAAGAAGCAGTTATCAAAAAGAGACTGAAGAGTAAGTAAGTTGAAGATAGTTTGTATTTTAAATTACAATTATGAGTGAAATATAAGACAATAATAAAATATTATTTGTATATCTAACATTTGTCGTATTTACACCTGACGATGCAATATGAACATCTCATTACTTGCAACTAAAATTGCTACAAGAAAAAATAGTGAAACTAATCATCTAAAGCTCTGATGATGATAATTCTGTTTTGAGGAAAATTCACTCACATTTCGACCAGTTTGAGCAGATGTGTCGCACGAAGGATCCGCATGAAGCACCCTCTGCAGGTCAGCTACCTATAAGCCACAGATTATACAGGGTATTTCGGAATTAGCTTACTAAAAAAAAACTAAAAAATCTATTTGGACAGAGGTAGAGAATACCTAAAATGTTAAATGATTGGGTACAAGTAATGGAGATGATCCAAAAATACCCTGTTAGAAAAATCCTTGTTTATTTGTTAAAGCAATGTCTTGCTTTGTTTATTGCAATATACGTGCTATCTACCATCTAACATCAAAATTAAGTTGGTACTTTACCTAGAATGCATATATTTGGTTATGTGCATTCTAAATGTTTTGAATTGTATTACTTAGTCCTATATGCGTTACATGTTTTCTAAACAATGATCTTTGCTGAAATATTGAAAAAATCGGGACAACACGATGTATTCACTTTAAATCCTTAAATAGGTCTATAAATTAATCAGACAACATTAATTTTAATGATTAAAATGATTCTCTTAGAAAATACCAATTCGTTTCAAAGAATCAGGTAAAATTGATTAGTAGAAAACTATAAAATAAAAAAAAACAATCTTTTCAAGAAATCAATTTATGGAATTTGATTACTAATGTATAAACTGTATGTTCAAACATTTTTATTATGAAGACATATGAACTGGTGTGTATCATAACACATCGGTCAATAAGTTCCCGGTCTGACTAATGAAACACACTTTTTTTTGCAAATTTCCGCTTTATTCGTCAAAAAACTTCTCCTTGAAGACCAATACAATCATTCCAACCTTTGTTTAATATTTCTACACATTTTTTATAGAACAATTTATCTTTGCCTTCAGATATCAGTCTGTTTCGGTAATTGCCTCGTCATTGGAGCGAAATTTCTTTTTAGCGAGCTTTTTTTTGAAGTCGGAGAACAGGAAATAATTGCTGGGACCAGATCTGGAGAATACGGTGGATGAGGAAGCAATTCAAAGTGCAATTCATACAAATTAGCCATGGTTGCCGACATCGTTTTGATGAAACGCCATTTCTTCTGTTTATTTGGAGCTTTTTTTGCAATCTCGTCCTTCAAACGCACCAATAACGCTATGTAATGTTCGCTATTCATGGTTTTACTTTTCTCGAGATAATCGATTAACAATGTCCCATGTGTACTTTAAAACACAAAACCCATAACTTTGCCTGGAAATGGTTGTATTTTTGGTCGCTTTTGACGGTTGTCCCCGGCTACTGTCCACTCAGCTGACTGCCGATTTGACTCCAGAGTATAGTGAAGGATCCATGCTTCACCCATTGTCACATACCGTATGAAAAAATCCTTTTAATTTTGCTTTAACAGCTCCAAACCTTGCTCAGAATTATCAATACGTTGTTGTTTTTGGCCCGCTGTAGGTAAACGCGTACCCATTTCGATAGCAATTTACGCATTCCTAAATGTTCATGCTAAATGGTGTAAACACTTCCTTTCGACATCTTCATGATATCAGCTATCTCCTGCAGCTTTACTTTATTGTTTTGCGAAATAATTTTGTGAATGTTTCTGATGTCGTGTGCCTCATTTGGACGTCCAGAGCGTTCAGCATCATGGGTGCTTGTACGGCCACGTTTGAATTCAGCATGCCAATCAATTATGGTTGATTTTCCTGTGTCCGGGTAAGGTTTATCAAGCCACTGTTTTAGTTCAACACACGAAATTCTTTTTTCCCATTGTTTTGATTATAAGAAAAGTAGCGTAAAGCATAACTCAAAAACTAGTAGACAGATTGTCATGAAATTTTGACACATGACGTTTGAAGTTTGGTACAATTGATCACTGGTAAGGATTTTTCGTAAGTGACGCCACCTATATGTCAGACCGGGGACGTATTGATGAATGTGTTAGTTTCAGGTGAAATTATATTTGACCAGATTGAAAGGTTGGCATTTTCTGTAATCTGGCGATTCGGTCGTTCATGCAGAGTTGCTTGTTGCAGTTAGTACTTTCATGGTTGGTGTACTTAATAAACAAGAGTGTTAACCGCACCAGTTCGAGGCTGATGAAACCAGGTGCCTTCTGTGAAGTATTCTACGTTGATCAATTCTTCTATTGGAACTTTCGATGTGTTTACTACTAAACACCAAATCACTTTTTTAAATTTTTCGACGCGCGTTTCGCCAACCCTGTCAGCATCATCAGGAGATGTTTTAATATGGTTCGTTATCAGGAGATGATTCAGTTCTACGTTGACTATCGCCAGCCGACATAGTTCTGGAGAAACTGAAGGTTAAACACAAACCACGCGTTAATCGATAACTGATGACCCTGGTTCAAAGCCTACGTTAAGATGTAAGTTCAGTCGCTAAATAACATCTCACTATGTTAACGTGTCTCTAATTTATTTGAACTAATATTCCTGACCATTTTTTATAATACGGGAATATCAAATTGTGGAATAATTTTTTTTTATTCAGCATTTATCACAAGTCCATATTTAATCTTTAAAATAAACTTGATGACTGAGCTCCACCAACCACCTCCAACAACTAATGAAGACATTTAATGGTCTAATTGCTGTATAAATCAAAATCAAATTTCAAAAGTCCTTATGAGCTAAATGATGTTGAAGCAACTAAAACACGTAGCAGTAGAACGACACAAGATATGGCGTATAGTTTACGTGATGGGAGATTTTTCTACTCTAGTCCGTAGATAAGGTTTTTAGTGCTTTTTGCGATGTGTTTTAATCTTGCAACAAAGCGACTTGTCAATTTTCGCTATCAGCACATACTCACAAACTGGGTGTCAAAAAATACATTACCGAGCAAAACTGTATATTTTAAATCTAAATTTTGTAATACACTTATGGTCCTATACATAATAAATGGTCTGTTTCTGAAAAATGGATGGAATTGAAGTTCGAGCTGTTATTAAGTACTTTGTCTTAATGGATTTAACCTCGACTACGGAATGGGCCACTGAATATAAGTATAATCAAGGCCCAAAAAACCGTTATTACCGACAAAATCGTCACAAAAATTCATAATGTATTAAAAGATGACATTTTACACGATGTTTTGAGTATAAAAAAAAACTTTCCACTCAATAGGTGCTGCGTTTGTTAACATCACACACATCTACCAAATACGCATTTCAATGAAAACTTGTACAAATAAACCTTAAAAAAGATTTTTAAGGTTTATTTGAACGTAATTCCGTTGAATTTGTTTCTCGTTGTCGTCAGTAGATGACAACGTGAATACATCACAACATGCCAAAGATGAAACATCAATGTAAGTAGTAGACGGAGACAGGTGAAGAAGGCTAAAAACGGTTTCATCTGCAGGAAAAGTCATGGCTACAGTTATCTGTGATTCTCGCAGGCAGTATTACACTTACACTACTTCATCAGTTAAAGGATGTTATTCAGTCCAAAATTAAGTGCTGTTTTACCTCGATACATCTCGAGTTGATACTGCAAAACTTCCAATCTATGCTTCGAACTGCTTCTACATATTCATTTTGCGCCGTATTTACCAGATTTAGCTTCCAGTAATTATTTTCTCTTCCGCAATTCCTAAACCTGAAGAAGTTCCCAATTGGACAAAGATGAGGCCAGAGGCCTTCAAATAATGAGTCAGACTTCGATTATACTGAGTATTAAGTAGTTGAAATATTCTTTGTCTAAATGTATCGAATTTCAAAGTAGCTTATCTTTTGTATTATAAAAATCTCAATAATTCTGTGTTTTGTTTATAAGGCCGATAACTTTACGAATGACCCTCTTATTAGCTGATCTGTGAACTGCTACGGGAGTTCATCTTCAGTACCTTGTAAGGTATCATGCAAATGTTGTGACCTACCTTCAACTAGCATTGTAACCCTTTGAGCCGCTGTAACATTCGTACTGTTATTGTGTTGTTGGGATGTAGTATATTCAATCATCTATCTGGTTGCAGAATTTTTGGAACAAAACATTTAAATAGCCTTGAAGGAATATTAAAAAAGTTTTACGTTCTATGCCAATCCCATCTCCAACCATTAATCTTTGTTAAATGCTGACTTCAAAAACTACATTTTCATCAACCAAAAGGTACTACCAAAGCACTCACGTATCTACGTATTTATGGTTATTTTGTGTTTTGTTTAAAATATACTTGTCGTAAGTCAGTACAAACTGGACGCAGTCGTTAAATTTATTGTAGTACTTCAGTACTTATTTTTCGAAATTCAAGCAGAACCTCCAAAATCGTGGTAAAATGCCTTGTTTTATAGCTATATTCAGCTGTATTACTTATTTTACCTAAGATAAAGTGTACAATCTTGCTTTTGCGCGCTTCTCGGTTCCAAATTTTCCATTCCAGTGCTGTCTTCAATCACCTTACGATGGTTAGTTTGAAGAATTTCAGCCGTTCTTTGGATTATGCTTGATAAAATTTTTCTTTTTATGTTGGATATAAGGCTTAGCACAACTTATTATGGTTTTTTTGCATGTGTTTCGCGTCTTTGTTACCTTTCACTACTTGAAGTTTTTTCTTCAAAATATTTTTGATTATTATCGAATGTCATTTTATTATTTTATCGGTCTTACTACAATGCAGTTCGGTGGATTCATGTCAGCAGTAACTTTGTTTCTTTTCGTTTCGTTTTATCTTTTATCTCGTTACCTTTTTTATTTATGAAATACACATTTAATAAGCGTTAATACACGTTTGTGGTTCTGAATAATCTGCATCATTTTATCAAAGTACTTGTTTATAGGTCCTGGGCTTTTTCGTTTTTTAGATAAGTCATGTTAAGTTTGGTAAATTATGTTTTCCAAATTTAATAATTTTATTTTTAACCGAATTTACTTTGGTTTGGAGACTTTCAACATAGTCATTTCTCAACGGCAAATAGTTTTTCTTGGTGATATATCATATATTCTTCCAATATTGTTAAGTATGAAGTAGTTTTTGGATCTATACTACTAGTTGGACACATAGAAATTCCGAATGCACTCATGATTTGAAATGTACTGCAAGCATGACGTTTTCTTACTACACACAATTTGCAAGTGCTAATTTTATCGCTTAGACAGATTTATCTCCAATATTCTTGATCTTTCGATCCTCGTTTTTAAGGTCTAGCATTTAGAATTTCTGATCTTTTCACATATCTTGACAACTGCAACCTCAGATTTTCTTTGAAGTAGTCATATAAACCATAATTTTGTTCTCCAAGGCGTTATTTTTGTTGAATGGGTATATATATATATATATATATATATATATATATATATATATATATATATATATATATATATATATATATATATATATATAACTTAATCTGGAGGAACATTGGCTAGCTCAAAGATCTTCCTTATAGTATTTTAGTAATCCATAAATGCACAAATAAAACTGAATCTACGTATATTAGGAAATGAAGTAACCAAACAATTAAAAGAAATACGAATAAAAATAATATATAAAAACTTATTCTCGTTACTAAATTAATTAATAATTAAATAAAAAAAGAAATACAGAACGTGTCCCAATTTTTTCAATCAACAAACGATGACAAATAATAAAAAGGATAAATAAAAATGGTGTTGTTTTGGTGAGCGATCAAACTTACCAAATAATCTTGCTCTACTCAATCTACTTCATTCTACCAATTGTGTTATTGCCGATTTAGTTGTTAGGTTGTACACTTACCGCATCCTAGAAATTTAAATTACATCATCATGCATTTTTAGAACATCCACTTAAAAATAAAAAAAAAAATTAGTTGTTAATTGGCGTTAATAAATAGTATCAAGTCCGGAATATGCCTAAATCTAACCAAAAACAGAGCTTACATTACATTACAATTATGCTCAGGAAATTTGAAATAAATTCTAAATTATCTAGCAAGTTATGAGCGTTTTTAAATACTTTGATTTATAATTTTGGTTACCAAATATCCTCGCAGAAGAATTAGGTACGGAGTGATTTTAAAAACAAATACATTATTTGGATTTTTTTAACTTCCAATTTGAGAAAATCATCTTTTTTAAGTTCAAGCATTCATTTTCTAAACTAATAAAGATTTATCACTTAGTTAAACAGCAAATCATTGCTTTAAAATCAGGGCGCGCGTTTCGCTAACCATGTTATCATCATCGGGAGATGATTCAACCTACTAATGCAATACAGTCTTGGTATAACTTACAATCTTTGTATACCAATTATTTTAACAAGTTCTGACTGGGCAAATAACCTTGGACAATGCCTGATATTAACATTTATTATCTACTATCGGTAGGCGTAATAACCAGGAAATATAATATAAAATGACAATCAATTATTACTGCTAATATATGAGGTGGATAAATAAAGTAATTAGACTGGCGGAGTGGTGTTCGATCTGGCAATTCTGTTGGCTTCCCTTTTGGAGGTGAGACATCCCATGCGTCTTCAGTAAGAGTTTCCAATTATTTTCGCGAACCGCATTTTTTAAGTCGGTTTCGGCCTTTTTAGTGTTCTCCAATGTCCCAAAATGATACCCTTTGAGGTGAATTTTGAATCTTGGAAAAGGAAAAATGAATACTTGCAAGTCAGGTCATATTAAGCGTTGAAAATTCCTTACATAGGTTTTTTTAGATAGCTAAAAAAAGGCGGCAATTTTATAAAGAAAATAATGCTCACTGGTGAGGTGCTTTTTAAAAGGGATGGTTTGCCGACCGCGGTGGTCTGGTGAGTTAGCTACTCGCTTGGCAATCGAAGGTTCCCAGGTTCAAATCCTAATGCGGGAATGGAAGTTGTGTGTGTGTTTTCGGCGTTGGATGTTTGTGTGTCTTATGAAATTAATATGGGGCATTTCGCGTGAAGCGGACAATAAAAAAAAACTTCCTACAAATATTACATTGTTGAAACTCATAATTCAACAAGAAATAATACGAATTAGTATAGAAATGTTGCGCATGTATAATAAATAATGTGCGATTGAGATTGGAAGTTTGTATTTGTTTTCTTCTTCTTCTTCTTTTTTACTTTTCTATTCTTTTTCCATTTTTTTTATATTCTATATTTGTTTTTTTTTAATTCTATTTTTTCCTTTTTCTATATTCTATTTCAATTAGTTACTGAGTTTTTATAATCGCACATTTCTCAGCCGCACTCAGTTTACCAATACCATTTAATTATTATACCATAATAATTATAAAAACCAGATTAAAAAATGTCAGAGTTTGACACCACAATAAAAAAATGTTACTAACTGCATATCTGTTTCGCAGTATTATCAAAGTTTTATACGCTTTACACGCTTAACTATATATCTAATAAAAATGCTCATAACTTTTCGGATAATCCAGGAAATAATAACGAACAACTTAAGTACTTCTCTTTCAGTTTTTAAAGCTCAATGATAATCATAAACAGAGAGTTAATCAGTTTTTTGAAAGAAAATCTCTGTATTTCTACAGGTTTATATTATTTCCAATATAAATAGCAGTAGATGCAATTTTTATGTGATAAAAAGTTTCCAATTTATTTCATATAACTACATAAAACATGCTTATATTCAAAATAAGTTAATAATGTTTTTTCATATCTATACAAAATTACAAGTTCATGCAATGCACATATGCATTATTATAAGCTGTTCTGTGGTTCTCGGGATATAGTTTTCTTTATAATACATATCAATCAAATCATTATAATTACGACAAAATGTCATAAAACAAAGTTGTAGGAAACAGTTTGCTAATTATAACTGAGAATTTTTCTTACTCGCTTAACACTTGAAAATACACAAAAAAATGATTTTTAAAAATGTTTAGCTCGTCACGCCCTCTTGCGGTCGTTTTAGAAGCTTAAAAATATTTTTGGTGAATTTTTCATGATCATTTTTAGTACAATTTTTTTTCCCCAAAGTTGTGGGAAAAATAGTTTTCAAGATACGGCCGCGATCCATCCTTAATGTGACACCTATATATATATATATATATATATATATATATATATATATATATATATATATATATATATATATATATATATATATATATATATATATATATATATATATATATATATAATTCTAGTGATTGTGACAACGACAAACTATAGTTTTATAGGATTCTAAAAACTAAAGGAATAGCTACATTACCACTCAAAGTATGAAACGACAATAAATATATTATAGAATTCTATAAAAATACAGAGCTAGTCCAGGAATAATTATGGACAAAATAAAGGTGATGGAAAAAGAACTAATAGAAAAAGGGAACTGAACTGGAGAATCGGTGATGACAATATAGAAGTTTTGAAGAAATTTATGTATATAAACTATTCAAATGAACACGAAAGTTAGGATAAAACACTCGTTCGCCCACTAGTCTCGGCGTATTGCTGCGAGAAATAGACCCTCACAAAGAAAACCGAAGAGATACTTGCAGTATTTAAAAAGAGAGTACTCAGAATAATTTTTGGTGCTTTGAATGACACTAAAATTTGGATGATCAGGTATAGTTTTGAACTCAAGCAATTACACCAGGATCTGAATATACAGGGTGGTCCAAAGAGTTATTAATGTTTCGTTCTGCTGTGGAAAATTTGGTAGGAGGGGCAGAAAGTAAAAAATGTAGTCAGCATGCAGCGCTACACGGGAGAGGAGCGCTAGTTTCCTATGAGCGAGTATTAGCGCAACAACAATTCCGCCGCTATTGCGCGCCTTAGATTTCGACAACATTCAATTTGCACGATGTTCAGCAATATCCAAGTCTTTCGTTGATTAAGCAATGGGTTTGTAAGTTTGAGCAAATTGATTCAACGGTAAATAAACGCTTCCTAGACCGTCACAGGTCAGCGAGAACCGATGAAGGCATTGAGAGAGTCAGAGCGCTATGTACCAATAACCAAACTTATCTACTCTACTCGTGCAGCTGCTTTAAATGTAACGAGATCGTCGGTGCTTCGCGTCCTTCACAAAGATTCATGCATGCGTGCGTACAAGATTCAGTTTGTGCAAGAATTGAAGACGACGGACCCCGCTAATAGACTTTTATTCGCCAGCGAAATGTTGAACCTATTTCCAGCAGTCGACATCTTATTCTCCGATAAGGCTCATTTCCACCTTAATGGCAATGTAAATAATCAAAACTGTCGCTACTGAAGTGGAGAAAACCCTAAAAAAATCATGAAAGATCTCAGACCATACCCTGAAGGTATGCTTCCGGGTTTGGGCTGCAGTGTCGACATCCGGAATAATCGTCCCGTTTTTTTTTTCGAAGACCACCAAGGCCGCGCAGTGATGGTGAATTCTCAGCGTTATGTCGACATGCTTCAATCGTTTTTCACTCCTGCTCTTCAAGAATTTGAAGGATACGCTCAGGGCACTTGGTTCCAACAGGGTGGAGTTCCAACACTTTTCCGGGAAAATTGATTTCTCGAAGAGGAGACATTCAGTGGCCTCCCCGAAGCCCAGACCTATCTCCCTGAAATTTTTTTAATAGGGATATTTTAAAAGTCAATTGTGCCCCAACCGCCACGCCACTTTAAAGAAGATCACTCAGATATAAAGAAGAATATTCGGCAAAAAATCGAAGTCATAACTGCACACTTTCCGTCGCGTTTTGGCAAATTTTAGAGGTCGGCTTCGGGAGTGCCAAGACAGAAATGGAGCACATTTAGATAATGTAATCATTAAACTTGAAGAGATTTATCACTAAACACCAAAACACTTTTTTGAACTGCTCGACGCACGTTTCGCTAACCATGTTAGCATCATCAGGAGATGATTTAATCTCAATCCTAACAAATGTAATCATCCGAACATGAATTGAAAATTTTAAGAATACATTTGTTAAAATTGATCAACTTTTCTTTTTATTTCATTTCAAAAAGTTAACAACTCTTCGGAACACCCTGTAGTAGACTATGTAAAAGTTCAGCCAATCAGAAGGGCGGGACATATAATAAATAAAGACGCTTTTACAAATCAGACTGATCATGAAGTAAGAAGTAATAAAAATGTAAAGGACTTCCGTTAACAGTATCTGTTCTGGTGATGTAAATGGAAAGTTTTATAACAAAATGCAAATAACCCGATGAAAATGCCCAAGAGATATAAATATATATTTTCGCAAATATTTCGACAGTTCACGGTTCAATAAATTAGTATAATAATCAAAGAGAAATTGTCAGATTGTAACTATATTTATGTTAGTCCATTTCGAGCAAATCTCAAAATTAACTGACAACATTTCCAAAGTGATTAAATCTCTCATGCGACCAAAACCAATATTTTTACATAATTCCGGTCGCATAAAATCGTTTTCCTTTTGTACCGTATATATTGTGAAACTTTTACGTTGAACCAATCTTGACAATTAATCACTGAAACAGGTGCTAACAGGCAATTTTGATAACAGAGCTAACAGTACGCCATATTTCTTTTATTATTGGCTTTGTTTTGTTGTCGTATAACAATAGTAAATGGTCCATTACATCGGAAATATTTATAAATCTTTGTAACGGTGGTCCATAAAGCTTTTCTGTTACTTTTATTCGTAATAACAGAGAAAACGTTTTATGCACATTAATTAGAGGATAGTTTTTCATCGAATAGTGTATTATATACAGTGAGGGGAAAATTATTTGAATAAATCAGTTATTTGAACTACAACCGATTATCAAAAAGATTACACCATAATTAAAACAGAATATAAATTAAACTTTATAATATATATATATATATATATATATATATATATATATATATATATATATATATATATATACGTCACGTGTCTCTTCGCCGTATGATGACGTGAGTTGTGTGCGATCACGATCCGTCATGAAAATAGCCAGGGAACCAAAACCGGTACGGAGAGACACGTGACGTATGGTGGACAGTTGGGCGAAAGCGATCGGTGGCACTACGTAGAGAAAGGGTGAAAGATTTCTGTAATATTTCCCTCCACGGTTCCGTTACGCTACCTTGTGGGCATATATATATATATATATATATATATATATATATATATATATATATATATATATATATATATATATATATATATATATATATATATATATATATATATATATATATATATATATATATATATATATATATATATATATATATATATATATATATGAACTATAAATAACAGTTCCTGAAATATTAATTATCAACAGAAAAAATTGGCGTAACTAATCTAGATCATCTTCAATCAAATTTATGAAATGTATGAAAAAATTAATAGATTTACATGGTAATTTTTATGAAATTTTATTGAACTATTTCCGAACAAACGGTTAATCTTGAAAGTATTCATGAAAAACTAAAGAACATGCAGCTCTTTGATGGATGTAAAACTTTGCTTCATACACTTCCAAAAGAAATTGGTTTCAAATGGTGTAAGGATAGTCTACGTAGGGGTCTGATGGAACTTCCAGATATTGCATTTAAACGAATCCAATTTTTGAAGATTTATCAAAATAGACGAATATCTGCTGATTTTGTTTATTTGGATGAAACATGGATATTTCAAAATGAGACCTTGAGTCACTCATGGCAAGATGATAAAAAGAGGAGTGTAAATACAATACTTTTGATACCTAATACTTAGGAGTCATTACAGTCATGTTGTCATGAATAGTTGTTTTAAAACGTGTCAATAATAACAACATGTCATTGCTGATATGTTGTTCTTCATGCTGGAAACAAGAATGGCTTTGTTCGAAAGGCTGAATTAGTCTTCTCTTCTAAAACAAAAGGCGATTATAATGGAGAAATGAAACAAGATAACTTTCTATTTTATTTTGAAAACCAGCTGTTAAAAATCTCGGATGAATCATCAGTTATTGTCATGGATAATGCACCATATCACAGTACACTGATGGATAAACCACCTGAATGGCTGACGAAGCGTAATCTTCCTTTTGAAAACACTATGTTGAAAAGTGAACTGCCACAAATCGTTATTCGGTAAGCAGTAATTAAAGGGACAGGTTTGTGTTTCATAATGTTCTTTTCTAGGAACAAGTCTAAAAAAGAATATGTGGCAGATCATATGGCTGAAGAGAATGGCCACAAAGTGATATGTCTTCCCCCTTATCATTGCATATTCAATCCTATACAATTGATATGAGAGTGGTCAAAATTATTACAATCGTTATATAGGTCGAGAAGCTTATCAACATTACACCACAGATCTGGATGAACAGCATCAGATATACAGAAGAAGAGATTGAAAGATGGAGCAATCGCGAAAAAGCATTTGATAGACTAGAAGTTAATTCCCTAATAATTAACTTGAACAGCGATTCAGATACTGAAAGTTGTTTTAGTAATGGTGCATGATTAAACTAAGTGAAAAGCCGCTATGTTCACCAGCAGAAATTTCGAAATAGATTTGTGGTTAAAACTTTTCGTGTTACTTTTTCATTTACTGTTTTGTCGATCATACAAAAGCCCCAATGTCTTGGTATTTTGGTTTTGATGTGGCAACATTATAACGTGAATGTGTCATAAATATATATATATATATATATATATATATATATATATATATATATATATATATCATCATCATCATCAGCCCGTATCGATCCACTGCAGGATGAAGGCCTCTTCAGCATGCTTCCAACCTTCACGGTCCTGGGCTTTCCTCTGCCACTCGGGTCCAATATACTTAACGATGTCATCGGTCCATCGTGCTTTCGGTCTTCTTCGCGGACGTTTGCGATCAAGCGGTATCCACTCCAGGATTGCCTTGGTCCATCTGTCGTCCCATCGCCTCGCTATATGGCCTGCCCATCTCTATTTCAACTGTTTTACTCTTCCAATGATGTCACAGACTTTTGTTTGTTCCCTGATCCATGCGCAGGACTTTCTGTCTCGTCTTGTAATGCCAAGCATACATCTTTCCATTCCCCTCTGTGCCACCCGAAGTTTTTGAATTGATTGCGATGTGAGTGTCCAGGTTTCACTTCCGTATGTCATAACGGGTAGAACGCACTGATCGAATACTTTTCTTTTCAGGCAATGTGGGAGTCTGCTCTTAAACACTATGTTGAGCCTACCAAATGCCTGCCAGCCACATTTAACACGCCGTTCCACCTCCCGGGCGGTATTCCCCTCCATGGAAATCCTCTGCCCAAGATATACCAAGCTGTCCACAATCTCTAAATCCCTTCCTAAAACTGAAATTCTTCTGTCCTGAGCGAAGTTATTGAACATAACCTGACTCTTTTTCAGGTTTATTTTCAAGCCAAATGGTTCGCCAGCCCTTTGCAGTTCTTGTATGCGTCTTTGCAGCTCCTCTGGGTCTTGTGAAATGAGAATAATATCATCTGCAAATCTAAGATGGTTTAAGTTTGCACCATTGATCTTTACCCCATCCTGTTCCCAATCCAGTTTACGGAATACTTCTTCAAGGCCAGCCGAGAAAAGAATAGGCGATATTGCGTCACCCTGCCGTACACCTCGTTCTATATTAATTCCCACTTCAAGATCATCAAGGTGAATTGTGGCTGTAGCTCCATCATATATCGATTCTAATAGGTTTACATAGGCTCTCTCTACACCTTGGCTAAGCAGTGCATCCATTGTCGCATGCTTTATATATATATATATATATATATATATATATATATATATATATATATATATATATATATATATATATATATATATATATATATATATATATTATATATATATATATATATATATATATATATATATATATATATATATATATAAATATATATATAAATATATATATATATATATATATATATATATATATATATATATATATATATATATTTATATATTTATATATATATATATATATTTATATATTTATATATATATATATATATATATATATATATATATATATAATTATATATATATATATATATATATATATATATATATATATATATATATATATATATATATATATATATATATATAATTATAACGAAAAACGCGCTTTAAAATTAAAATAACAAAAACCGTAATAATTTTCTTAACAACCTAATAATTTGTCCTAATTTCATGTGCCTCTTCTTTTCAAATTCATAATTTTCTCACGCGCCTCCACTCCAAAGGCAGCTCTTCTAGCCATTATTATTAGAACATTAAGATTCAATAGTCACCTTATGACTGGTTAACATGAATTAAATTTGTTTGTTTTTGTGTATTGCAGTTATTTATTATCTCTAAATCGGATCAATCAGCAACTAACTGTTCAAATGCTTTTTCAAAATCGGCACTTTATTAACTACTTGTCAAAAAAACTTTATATTCAGCTTTAATTATGGTATAGTTTTGCTGAAAAAAGTAGTTTGTATTGACATAACGGCATAAAATGTAATGCAGTTGGAATTCTTCAAATACTTTTTCCCCCACTGTACATACGAGGTATATTGATAAGTAGCAAACAAAATAAATCGTGTTGCTATGGAAACTGTTACGAAGTTAACGTGTTAAGTTTTTGTGGAAAAATTACGAAAATTATTTTGATAATGCGATTAAAGAATTAAACTATTTCAGATGAGAGTCGAATGATTATGACTTTAGCAATATCGAATATTTTCATTAACAATTTGTTGTTCTGTGGAATAATGACTCCGCCAATAAGCATCGTACTTTTCTACAAAAATATAACAAAAACAAAAACAAATAAATAAATTAGCTTTGAAATTGCTGGCCGTTATAATGCATCATTATATTCACCTGATTTAGTTTAATCTTTTTCCGACATTCAAAAAATCATTGAATCATTGAAGGGAATTTATGTCAAACAGCATTATAATTGATCATGTGAAACCCTGTTTTGCAGAACAGAATAACTTTTTGTTTGTTGAAATGGGTTAGAATTACTTTATAATCGATGCTTTTATGGAGTTAAATCCTTATAATGCTGAATAAATTCATATTCCTTCCAAAATATGTTCATTTTCTGAGCTCGATCAACTATTTATCAATAACACCTCATTCGGTGCTTTTAACAAATATTTTTTTCAATTTAGGAGTTGTATATATAACATCTTAAAACCACAAAATAATGTCGTTTTTTCTATAAATAAATAAACGATATCCAAAAAGGTGTATGCCGTTTTTCTTATATAGGGGGTCGCAAAAAGAGCGCATGTTTTTGAAATGGGTAGCAGTTGGGAAAGAGGAGATCTGTAACAACACCTATGAGCTTTCCAGTTTTATCAATTCTTGTAATAGAACTTTTGTTAGGAAACACTAAACTTCAAATCTCTTTGAAGTTTAGTTTATATCTCTATACCACAAAATGCCAAATCTCTTGTTTCGCTAACCACGGTAGCATCATCGGGAGCGATATAATGTTGATGCTAACATGGTTAGCGAAACACGCGTCCTGAAGTTTTAAAAAAGTCCCCGAGTTTAGTAGTATGACGGTGAACAAGTTAAAGAAAAAACGAAATTATCTTTTGGCTAATCGAATATTAATAAAATCATCGATACAGTCTCTATCTTGGTGCCATATCCCCATGCAATAAGGTGCAACTGCTATACCATCTGCTGTAAAACATTTTTCCTCCCTATCATTTTTCAACTTATGTTTTACCATCGATTCTCCAAACACTTAAATTTAAAAAATAAAATGAAGTTGTACGTTGTACTCACCTTCCTTGTTGTCGTCGATTTCAAATCCGACTGCAGAGCCATATTGCTGAACGGCACCTCCATGGAGTACTTAATGGAATGCAGCAGCTGCACCACCACGTTGCTGACGTTCTTGAAGCTGAGCTTGCGTCGTTGTGCAGCACCGAGAGCAGACCGCACCTGGAGCGTGTTGAACAACAGTGGCTGGAAGAACGGCAACGGGGGCCGAAGGAATGGGGGGTTAGTCACAAGGGGTTAGTTGCAAGGGTGTGTATGGCGTGTGTGGTGTGTATTGTTGGTTGTGATGGTGGTATTGGTTTGTATTCGAGGTGGTTTGTGTTCGAAATTTGGGTAAAAAAGGATAATTGGATAGCTGTTAGGTTCTTAAATTAATATCCCATGCGCTGTGTCAATTTATAATGTTATTAAGGTGACTGTGTATATTCGAGGTTACTTAAACTGTTCGCATTCACTGAATTGAAAAAACAATTTTTGTATATTGGAAGGATTCATTTTAGATTACTACGTTGGGGAGTTTACAAATAAATTCTTGTTTGTGTAGGTGAAAATAAATCACCTGACGACTTCATTTGTGATACGACAATCATCAGATAATTTCCTATACATTTTGTTTGCGGAACAAAATCTCTTCTTTTCATTCCTTTCTATTAGGCAATTTTGCCTATTATTGTATTGGGTTATGACTACGTAATATTATTACACCATTTTTGATGTGGTCGGCCTACATTCCTTCTGTTTATAGGTGATTTATCTCTGACTGTCTTAAGTCTTAACTGCTCTGTTATCTGTCTTTCTATTTATGTGATTCTTTCATTCAATTTTCCCGTTCAGTATCCACTCGTTTCTCTCTTCCACATTACATTTCCCTCTGACTTGGTCTGTTCTAATTCGATCCTTCTATCGTTTCCAACAAGCTTTGTTTTCTTCTTTTTTTTTTGATGTGGCAGGTCTTATTTTTGATGGGTATGTCGTTATTGGTCAGATGGTGAATTATACATATTAGACTACCTTTTCGTTCTTTCGTTGACTACTAAAGGTACACGAGCTTGTTGACGTTGTAAATATCTCGATATACTGAGTCCACTACATTTTTTACTTTGTTTTGGTTATGAAAAATATTTTCCTTCGATGAGTTCGCATCATTTATCATCACATGTTCGCAGTTCGCAGCATCAAGTGTTTAGAATTACTTAAAATTACTTAGATTATACTGAATTGAGTTTCTGCCAGGGATGAAGGTTTGGTGGCTTGGAAAGTGCGCCATCCAAAGCAAAAATAATTTCATCAGCAGGAAAAGTTATAGTTAAGGTTTTCTGAGATTCTCATCATGTAATGTTTATAAACTACTTGGCAAAAGGTAGAACCGAGAGAGTATTGTGCTTTACTACTGAACCAATTGAAGGGTACTATTCAGGTTAAATGTCCACATGTCCGAAAAAGTACTCTATCCGCCTTAAAGTTCATCGTATCTGCCTTAAAGTTCATCGTATCCGCCTTATCTGGCCTCTAGCGATTACTTCGTCTTCCCAAACCTAAAGAAATAAGTTGCTGGACGAAGATTTACTTCAAATGATGAGTTTAAAGTTGAGACAAGCCCTTTTTGTAGACTTGAACAAATTGCATTATATTGAATATTCATATTGAGTATTCAAAAGTTGGAACTTTCTTGGTATAAATATATTGAATTGCAAGGTGGCTACGATGAAAAAATTAACAAAAATCTTATGTTTTGTTTGAATTTTTGGGAATTCCGAGAACTTTTCGAACGACCCTCTTATCAGAAGCAAAACGATTGGTATAAAAGGTTTTAAAAAAGGGACATACCCTAATGAATATAGATGATCCATGATTCAACTGATCATGAACAAACTGAAAATTTCAAGAATTTTAGTTTTCAGTAATTAACTATGAGGGAGATGAGATGAGATGATGATACGAATTAAGCGTTTCAGTAAGAAATCGAAGCATCAAGCAAAAATCAAGAGATTAGCGTGAAAAAAAACATCGAGAATTTATTCGATTATCCTAGTGTGTGACAAAATGCATTTTCTTCAGCCGACGAAATAGTAAATAAATAATTTTGTTTGAATATTATGTGTTTACGTGAACCAGTTTGTGAAAAAACTACGGAAATTATGGACAGATATAACAAACAATACATACATACAATACATCACACTGCGTCTGTTGGAGCCGGTAAAACATTTTACAAGATCCGTATTCACCTGGTATAGTTCGATGTGAATCTTTGCTTTTTCTTTTACTAAAATTAGAATTTTATGATCACTATTCTGAGTTCATAGAGGGGATACAAGATGATTCGTTAATGGTTCTGAAGGATATTTCGGAAATTTACTATAATAGGAATTTCGGTGGCTGGAAAAAATATTTTAAAAAATGTAGTAGACGGGAATGTTATATAGTCGGGCCAAGTGCCATCTCAACGATATGTAATGAAAACTGAGTCGTACCATAATTGAATGGATTGTTATTTCGTTAATTTTTCATTTCTTGAAAAGTCATACAAAGCTTTTTTATGCCAACATTTTCTCAGAATTTCTAGGATCATATTTTATGTTTTCTTTTAATATTTTCGCCGGGATTTCTCAAAGAAACTGACTTTTATTCATCGTTAAGACCCACAGCTTCAAAAGTTTATCCAAGGATGACGATTTAATCGTCTTACAGTTACAACACGTCCTCTAAGCTGTTTTCCTCTTGAATGAAATCTGTCCCAAAATAACAACATTTTTCTTCGGACATATATTTTCGAGATCTTACCGTGTCCAAGGAAAATATTATCTCTATATAAAGGATTCGATAGAGTTAGTTTATGTATGCATTGAATTTTTCATGATGTTTTATTGATTAGGGCGCGAATTGGTAACTAGAGGAAAAAAAATACCATCTAGATAAATAATAATGTAGAGAATAATAAAAATATTACTGCTACACAATAGCATAATAATAAATATTTTCTAAAAGGCCCTGTGGCCTTTTCATTTTCTTGCATTATGTATAAAAATTTACTCTATGCCTGTACTCTATTGTATTTTATGCCTGTAAATGCCTTTATGCCAAAAGTTGCAGAGGGAGTTGAAGGATATACAAAGGCTTTATTCCATTTAAAGTCTGAAGCCATCCCTCAAATGGGATCTACTTTGAATACGACGAAGAACTGTTTTAATGAACCATTTTGTTGGGTACGTAAGGCAAGAATTGCATTTTGACAATTTACTTGGCGAGATCATCATCATCATATATCCCGTTTATAGCGCTATCCGCCTTTGGGTTCCTAATCGCCAGTTATTTCTATCCTCCCAGTCATCCTCCGAGAGATTCCTTGCCGACATAGCTTTTGTTATTCCATGCAACCATGTTATGGGCGGTCTTCCTCTTTTCCTCCTTTCCGTAGGCATCCACTCCAGAATCCTTTTAGGTAGTCTTTCCCTTGGCATTCGCCTCACATGTCCATACCAGCCTAGTTGTTTCCTTTCGATGTCATCAATTATTGTGTGTTCTACCCTCATTAAATTTCTGACGTCCTCATTTCTAACATGTTCAAGTCTAGATTTACCTGCCGATCTTCTCCAGAAATCCATTTCCACTGCAAGTAGGTTGTTTTTTTGCTTGTTTGTCAGCTGCCATACTTCCGAGCCATAAATCAGTGTGGGTTGTAATATAGAGTTATAAATTTTCTTTTTTGTCTGTGCTCTAATATTTTTTTGCCATAATATTGAGTTCAATGCTCCGATAACCTTCTTTCCCTTTGTTATTCTGTCTTTTATTGTTTCGTTGTTTCGGCCAGTCTTGTTGAGTCTTGAGCCCAGATATACGTATTCCTCGCAGCACTTGATATATTCGTTGTCCAGAATCAGATCTCCTGGTAGTTGTTCTTGTCCAATGTTCAAATATTGTGTCTTCTCTGTGTTAATTTGCAATCCCCATCTCCTGTATTCTTCGAATAGTTTCCGCGCCATATATTCCAGGTCTTCCTTATCCTGGGCGATCACCACCTGATCATCAGCGTAGTGTAATGTATATAGAGTTGTATCCTCTATTGTTATTCCCATGCCATTACACTTCCGTTTCCATAACCTCAGCGCTTCATCGATGTATATATTAAATAGGGTAGGTGACAAAGAACATCCCTGGCGTAAGCCTTTAGTTACGTTGAAGCCTTTTGAAAGTTTATTACCCATTTTTATTCTAGATGTTGTGTTTCTATATAATTCCTTAATGGCATTTGTAATAGTCACATTAATATTAGATTTCTCTAGGACTTCCCATAGTTTCACAATAGGGACCGTATCGTATGCTTTTGTTAGATCTACTAGAAGTAGGTGTACATCTTGTGACCGCATTGTCTTCTTTTCAATAATTTGTGTTAGGCAGAAAATATTGTCTATTGTTGATCTACCTGCCCTAACGCCGTTTTGTTCTTCAGATTCGTAGGGATTATATTCTTCACATATGAGATCCTTTAATATTTTTCCATAAAGTCGACTTAATGTACTCGTCACCGTTATACCTCGATAGTTGTTGCAGTTCTTTTTGTTGCCCTTTTTATGTATAGATGTAAACCAGCCTTCTTTCCAGCATTGTGGAACTGGTTCCCCATTTAAACATCGGTTGAAAATTTCTGTCAGGATCTTAAAAAGTTGTTCCGTTCCATTTTTTATTAGTTCTGCAGGGATACCTTCCGGGCCTGCGGCCCGACCATTTTGTAATAAGTATATGGCTTTCTTTGTCCTGTCCAGATCAAGAGCTATGGGTTCTCCAACAATTCGGATTTTCTTGGGAGACTTGTTCATATATTCTGTTCTTTGCTCTGTCAGAAGTGATTTATAGTGCTCCTCCCATTGTTGGGCTGTAATTGGGTTTATATTTATTTCATTTCTGGTTTGTGACCTTAGATTCTTTATAAATCTCCATGATTCACTAGATTTACGCCCACCTATATATCCATCTAATTCTTGGCATTTGTTTTCCCAAATTTGATTCTTTGCTTGAACCACAGCCTGTTTGAATATCGATGTAGCTTCTTTGTATTTCTGTCTGTCTTCTTGCCTCTTTGAACTCATCCATTTTTCATGGAGCTTTTGTTTTTTGTTCTTCATTTGTTGTAGTTGATCGTTCCACCAGTACTTCCTAGCTTTGGGATATGTTTGTTTAATTCCTAGGGATTCTTTGGCTGCTTGGTGTATTCCTTGTATTATTGTCGATGGCTGTTTCCTTTGGTTTGCTTATATATTGGTAAAATTATTTTTCCTTTTAGGAGATAGTGATCACTTCCGCATTCAGCTCCTCTGCATACCCGGACGTCATGTATTTTAATACTTGATTTTTGCTTGATAATTAGATAGTCAATTATCGACTTTAGGTTTCTGGTCCTTTGGATCCAAGTATATTTGTGGATATTTTTATGTGCATAAAAGCCATTCGTTATTGTCAATGATTGATGCTGACATAGTTCAATCAATCTTACCCCATTATCATTCAGTGTCTCTTCTCCATGAGGTCCAACCACTAAATTCTGTGTTTTCTTTCCCGTTCTGGCATTTATGTCTCCGAGTATTAAGATCTCTCTAGAGGGTCCTATATTTGATATTACGTCCTCCAGTTGTTTATAGAAATTTTCCTTTTCTTCAACTCTCGCGTCCTCATTCGGGCCATATACCCCAATTATCGACAATTTTATTCCCCTCAGGCATACATTTACTCTTAATATTTTCTCGTTCACCGCTTCCCACTCGGAGATATTCTTTTTGTACCTTTTGTTAATAAGTAAAGATACTCCTCTCTTTGCTCGCTCTTCCTATTTTACGCCGCTATATATATGAATATAATTTCCGCAGGCCTTTGTTCCTTGTCCTTTTTTCTTTGTTTCCGAGATAACTACAAAGTCTACCCTATGTTCTTCCATTTCCTGTAGAACGTCTTTCCATATATTTGGCGAGATCAAGGAAATATTATTCAATTTATTCGTTGCTAGGAAGATTAAGAAGAGTAGTTAAGTTTACAGAGGGAATTTGGAAAATCAAGAAGAACCATAGATCGGAAAGATAAGAACCTATATGCCCTTAGGGATCGACAAACAAGATCAGTACAAAATACTTTTTGGCACAGTTAACTGCATAATAATAATGCATTCCAAATATTGGCTTATTCGATCCTATTATTGTGCGGTTCAAGATATATCGTTGACCGATTGGCTGCAATAATCTCTTAACAACCCCTGTCGTAACGAAATCCGGCAAAGTTGCAAGAACCGGAAACAGGGTCGGGCTTAATAAAATAACAGTTAAATAGATAAAGTTAATTTTACACCTGGTATAGTGGTTTGGAAATATTTTAATTTAGTTCGCATTATTTTCTTAAACAGTGCAGTGCTATAATATCAATCGTATTTTTTGTTATTCCAAACGTGCTAAAATGTGGCGTTCTTCGCAAGATAATGATCATTGTGCCTCCGGTAGTGCTAATTTTAAAAGGAAATATTTATCGCCCGATGCTAAGCAAATTGTTAAAAATGTGTATGTTTCTTTATCGAATAGGGGGCTTAATGTAAATGCAGATATTAAACATTGCAAATATTAAACATTTATCATTGGACTACCATGACGACATCACAGCTGAACTTTTTGAAGATATATGGCTTATAAATAGCGTTTTGACCAATATGCCTAAGGAAAGCATAATTGTAATGGAAAAAGCTAGTTATCATCACCGCCAAAAAAAATAAAATTCCTTATGCAAATAGGAAAAGGAATATGTATGTGATACCATTGCTGGCGATATGGGACATATGGTTTTAAGGGACATACATAATAATAATAAAAATAATTCGCGGTCACTACTACTACTACATTAACGGAATACCTAGAAACTGACCCAACAACAAGGTCTTATATACCAAAACAAAGTTTCACCATTAGACTGGCAGAGATCGTTCATATTCTAAATAAAGAAATTTTTCCTGAAACGGGCAACATGCTCAACTCATTCGAAGGCCTAGACATAGTTGTCGATTGCGCGACTCAAACTGCAGCAGTTGTAAATGGATCTAAAATAGTCAAACAACTTTCTGAAAAAATAGCATCATAGCAGAACACTAAACAGGGATGGCAAAAAAGATTAGAGCGTAAGATTGAATGTATACGGGCAGATATAGGCAGACTTCTGGAATTCAGTCGAGTCAATACCAGCAAAAAAATTGACGATAAAACCAACCAGAATATTAGAAAGATTTAGAATTCATGCTAAGTATGACAAAACGAATCAGCATGTTAAAGAGGTCATCGATACCCTAAAACAAAAACTTAAGGTATATAGTTCCCGCCTAGATCGATATAAAGAAGCAATGAGGCGTAAGCAACAAAACTGTCTTTTTAGAAAAGACGAGCGGAAATTTTATAGAAACCTAATAGATAGAAGTAATAACAATAATCTTGTGGAGAGTTCTGGAACTCCATCCAGCCAAGATATACAGGCATTTTGGTCCAAGATTTGGTCAAATCATGGCCAATATAACAATCATGCCAGCTGGCTGCGTGAGGAAGAAGCAAATACGAACGCAATTGAACAAATGCCCTATCCTGAAATTACTATAACTGTACTACAGAATATAACAAGCAATCTGCATAATTGGAAGGGCGCTGGAACTGATAACATCCATAATTACTGGTATAAAAAGCTCACATATCTTCACCCTTTCATAGTAAGATATTTCAATGAGTTTATAAGAGAACCAAAAGAAATTCCTCGATTTCTTACTCAAGACAAAACATATTTACTCCCCAAAGGAACCGCCTCAATAACCCAGCGAAATACCGGCCAATTACCTGCCTTCAAACTATGTATATAAACTACTAACATCATGTTTCACAGTACTACTTACAGGACATAGAGACAAACATGATTTATTAAGTGAAGAGCAAAAGGGTTGTAGAAAGGGAAAGCAGGGGTGTAAAGAACAACTTATTATAGATTCAGTTATGATGAAACACACTCGAAGAAAGAAAAATCGAAATTTATCATGCTCTTATATTGATTATCAAAAGGCCTTCGATACGGTTCCACACTCTTGGCTAATTAAAATATTAACAATATACAAAGTTCATCCAGCTTTAATACCCACACTTCAAGAACTGATAAAAAAGTGGCGCACCACTATTCATTTATCGCAAATGGAAGTATGACCAGGACTTCCTCAGTCCCGGTGACAGTCAGGTCCTGGTGACAATCAGGGTGACAAGCGGCATATTTCAAGGGAACTCGCTGGGCCCTCTGTGGTTTTGCCTGGCACTGAATCCACTCTCTAATCTGATTAAAAAGACGCAAATCGGATACAAACTCCAAAATCAAAATGTATCACACCTGCTGTACATGGCTGATTTAATATTGAATGCATCATCTGCCACCGAAATTGCAACAACTCATTCAGGTTGTGGAAAAATTTACAGCTGATATTAACATGCACTTTGGATTAGATAAATGCAGAACTATAAACATAAAGAGGAGATCTAAATTAGAGATGACAGGGGTTGTCACTGCAGAACAAGAATATATAGAGCCAATGCAGGAAACCGAAGTATATAAATATCTGGGAATAGAACAGTCTAAGAGAGTTGAGCATAAACTCATTAAGGAAACACTAACTAAAGAATTCACGTCCAGACTTGAGAGCATATGCAGGTAGAACCTGGACAATAGAAATATAGTAAAACCTATAAACACCTTTGCTACACCAACCTTGACATATTCGTTTGGAATTATATCTTGGTCAAACACAGATATCAAAAGGCTACAACGAATAATTAGAACTGCACTAACGAAATATAGGAAACACCCCCCGCACAGTAGTAAAAACGATTTACTTTACCAAGAATTGAAGGAGGGAGAGGAATTATAAATATATGTAACCTGCACGAAAAACATGTCCAGTTTAAGAACATATTTTCATCAGAGAATGATCGAATGCCCGCTATATGCCATCGTGTGTTTAGCTGATGATAAGTATACGCCTCTGAATCTTAAACAAATGGAACGACAAAATGAGAGCATTCAGACAACTGAAACAATTATACAAAAGTGGAAAAATATGTCTCTACATGGGATAGACACCTCCATGACCTTGAGCGTCATGAAGTCGACAAGAGTGCGTCGAACGCCTGGTTGACATGGGGAGGTCTTTTTCCGGAGACTGAAGGCTTTATGTGTGCAATTCAGGATCAGGTAGTGTACACTAAGAACTACCAAAAGTATATCATTAAGGATGCACGTGTATCAAATGACAATTATAGGAAATGTCACGAAAATCCTGAGACTATCCAACATATTGTAGGAGCATGTGGTAGACTCTCCCAGACGGACTATCGTCACCGTCATAATCAGGTGGCCAGTATAGTCCACTAGGAGCTTGCAAGTCGTAATAACCTTATAACAGAGCGAGTTCCTTATTATAAATACAACCAGGAGGCAGTACTAGATTCAGTCGATTTCAGGTTATATTACGACCGAACAATAATAACGGACAAAATCGTTCACTGTAATAGGCCAGATATTATATGGGTGGACAAAAAGAAGAAAACAGCATTTTTAATCGACAGAGCTGTTCCAAACACACACAACATTCAAAAGACGGCTGAAGAAAAAGTACAAAAATATACAGACCTCAAGTTAGAAATAAAATGGATATGGAAGTTGGACCAGGTTCATATTGTGCCATTGATAATTTCAACAACTGGTATTATACGAAAGAATCTGAAAAATAACATCAAATTTTTGGGACTAGAAGAAAATTTGTTTAAAATAATGCAGACGGCGGTAATCCTTAATACCATTCGCATCGCCAGAAAATTTTTGGAGGAATGAAGTGTTTTGGTCACGGCCTGCTCATTTAAAATCCAGCTTAGCTGGGAAAAAGATAGAAAGGAACATAATTTAATCATAATTCAGCAATATTTTATTTTCCCAAAATTATTCAGAAGTTAAACCACTACGATTCTAGCGCCTAAAAAACTAGGAATATTTTGATTGAGATTTATTGGGGCAATTAACATTTTGCCGAAAGGTAACGAAATATCTTGAAACGGACTATACCTAACATTAAAGGCAACATACCTTCAGAATGAAAAGGTAAAATCTATGCGTAAAATCGATCGCACGCGAATCAGATATCGAAAAGGAAAAAAAAGGAAGAAGAGCTGGTTATAAAGAATGATTTTTCTCGTATGTCCAAACTTTCGATAGGGGTCACTGCCAAACGAACTGTTAGTTTGCGCGCCTCGACTGTTAAGCTTACGCAGTACAGTCTGTACAGTTTAACATCAGAGTAACGCTTGTAAATTGTCAGAACAAATTTCAAGGTGTTCGATGTTAAAACAGAAACGATGTTTAGACAAAAAACTGTGCGTTCCAACGAAAATATCGCGGCTGTTGCTGGCAATGTTGATGAAGATCCAGATTTATCAATTCGTCGCCATTCGCAATGATCAATGTTTAATTAAATCCGAATTTGAATTTGGTATTGGTAATCATGGAGGAGATATGGTTCCAACAGGATGGATCCACTTGTCATAGAGCCAACGCAATAATCGATTTATAGAGGGAACTATTCGATGAGAAAATTATTTCGAGGAATGGACTTGTTAATTGGCTACCAAGGCCATGTGATATAAAGTTTTTAGATTATTTTCTTTGGGGTTATGTTAAAGCTTTGGTCTAGGCCACAGTTTTTGATCTAAACCGGCAATTATTGACGTCTCGGAAGCCAACATAACTCAGACAATTGCGGACATAAGACTTCCATTGCTTGAAAAAGTGGTCGGAAATTGGATGGCAGAATGCGCTTTGTTGGAAGTGAACGCGGCGGACATAGATCCGAAATTATTTTCATACATTGATATTTCACACAAAATAAAGAGTTGCAAAGCATCTAATTTGGTTATTGTTTCATTTGAATTTAGAGTTCGAACGCACTAAAAAATAAAAAAATTATCCTCTGGAACGTTGGACAACATTTAATAGCTTGGAGGGATATTAGCATAGGAAGTAGAAGGTATCTGGCATTCCTTTATGACCATTTAAATGCTCAAAAATGTCGTAAAGCAAACTGTTTCATTCAAGAGGAGAATAATATTAGGTTATAATAAGATCATGCCAGTTTCTATATTGTAATGGTCGCATTACAATTCTTGCAACAGTTAAAGATCGCCAAATCTCTCGTCCACAGAATATGTTTGGAATAGGTTAAAGTTTGACACGCTTTCTTAACACAAGTTGCTTGGGATATAGTCCCTTAGATATTCAGAGATGATTTTATCAGGATCATATCGAGGTCAATAGTCGAGCGAAACCGCATTACTGAAATTTCTTTGTAAGGATGTATTGTTTTCAATGAAATATTTGTTATTTGTTATTTTCAGCATCGCAAGCATACACATTTATTTATAGAAATATTTAATTTAATTGTGCGCATAGTATATTTAGTCAACATTATTTCACCCGCTAGAAGATATGATTTAATGTTATGAGTTATGAATTTGCAATTTGAAGGTGCTGATGTATTTATCATCTATTATGATTTTCAAGTTGGTTTATTTGTAACAGATTAATTATACCAATTATATTTGAAAATAGAGCACTTTCGCAGCCAATGTCTTTATATGATTTAGATATTTTGGTAATTAGGAAGCTCAAAATAATAACAGATGATAAATTGCTATTATTTTGATAATTTTAATTGCATCAAATAATGAAGAAATAACAATAAAATGTGCCGATGGAATTTGTGGCTTTTCTGTAGGTAGTATTGAAAACATCTTGCATTATGTATTGGTTCTCAAAAAGATTCTTGAGTGTTTACAATGTTTTTATAGGCAATGAAAAGCACATAGCTGCGGATAATGTGGTGATAACTCAAATATGAAAAACCTAAGGTTGAATATTTTAATTCAAGAGTTGCAAGAATCAGGGGTACCCATAAGTAATGTCATTTTCATCAAATTTTAAAAACATTGTCATCGAGTGACAATGATTTAACTTAACATATCGTAACCTACCAGGTGTGACGTTTAAGGTAGTACTGTCGGTTATACAATTACTGTTCAAACTTGGCATATTGGTACATTATAATAAGATAATAAACTAGTTAAATTTGTAAAGAGCTACAGAGGACCAGAAAAAAGATATTAAAAAAAAATGCCTTTACCATTGATCCTTCTGAGAAATCTCAGATTTTATTTTATTTCACAAAAAGTACCGTTCAAATTACAATGCAAGTGGTATCAATGGAAAAAAAATATGAAACATTTTGGTTACTCACAAATTGAGCTTCAGAGCGTGTGATAAGAGTAATTAGCAAATAATTAAGAAAAATGTACTATGTTAATTACATGTGGCAACGCCGTCAAAGAAGTTATGACACGCGCGAAATTTAAACATACATCGAATGCGGTATGTGGGGATATCAGTGTCATACACATTTTTATTACAAAACATACAAAGTAATTTTTATTAGTACAATTACATTTATTACATAAAGTAACACATAACAAAATATATAGTATTATATAAATAAACTTTAATCTTGAAATTTTTTTAGTTATTTTTAGAGTTACTGTAAGCATACTCCTATCTCATTTGCTTTTATGCGACGTTGCCAAATATAAATACTACGGAAATCAAATAATACAGAGTACATATTTAACACTTGTGGTATCCACAGTACTATCTTAATAATTCTTTTTTTTTAAGATTTGGCGCAGGGGCACAGTCTAATCTCTTATGTCATTTTGTTACTACGACAGTACCTTTCAAACCTATTGATGTTTATACGATTTCGAGTTAGCATCATATTTTTTCTTGTGGTAAACATGTTCAGCTTCGAGCCAAATAAAGAGCATTTGCGGCAATTACTGCTTTTAATGTTCAATCAAAAGAATAACGCGAGTGAAAGTCGTCGTATCCTTTTGGAAACTTACGGTGACAATGTTTCCAACGCAAGACGCTTATGGGCGTTGGTTTAGACGATTCAAAAATGGTGATTTCGACTTGAAAGATAAAGAATGCCCAGGTCAGCCGAAAAATTTGAAGATATCGAATTGCAACTATTGTTGGAAGAAGACGATATGCAAACTTAACAACAAATGGCAGAGAGATTAAATGTTGGTCGTCGAACCATTTATGATCGTCTGCATGGCATGGGAAAGTTGGTGTGCAAAGTTTTGCTTTCTCGGCATGAAATAAATACTTTTTTTGCATAGGATCGTGACTGGAGACGACAAATGGATATATTTCAAGAACCCAAAACGAGAAAATCATGAGTTGACCCAGGACAATCATCAACATTGATCGCAAGACAATGCTGTGCAGACAATTTAGTGGGATCAGAAGGGTGTTATATACCATGAGCTTCTGAAACCAGTTAATACCGTTAACAAATTAATTTGAACCATGCATTGATCGAAAAGCGACCAGAACAGGCTATAAGACACGGAAAAGTGTTTTTACAGCACGAGACAACGCCCCATCACTCAGAGCGAAAGCGATCAGAGACACAATTTCTGCACTTGGCTGAGTGCCCCACCTTCCGTCCTCATCAGACTTGGCCACTTCCGACTACCATTTGCTTTCATCGGTGTCTCACGCACTTTCCATAAAACACTTCAACAATTACGGACCACCTCAATTATGTCGACCACCTCAAAAGGATTTACGGTATTTCTGGAAGGGCATCTACAAATTACCAGAGAGATAGCAAAAATGTGCAGCTAGCGATGGTGTATACTTTAAATAAACCATTTTTACCTTTATCCCAAATTAAACATGTTTTTTAAGAAAAAAAAAAAGAATTATCGACTACTACATAATTAAATATACTAATATTTAGTGTATATGATTTATATTGATATTTAGTGTAGTACTGATTCTGAAAAAAATAGGTGAATCCTGTAAGCATGGATGAGCAAAGTACGTGCATAACTATACCACTAATGTAACAAATGCCATTATATTCTATGGTCACTCGATGGCAATGTTTTGAAAATTTGGACAAAATGACATTACCTATGAGTACCCCTGATAGTTGATAGTCTGAATTAAAATATTCAACTTTAAGTTTTTCAGATTTGAGTTATCACCACATTATCCGCAGCGATGTGCTTTTCATCGCCTATAAACATTCTAAATACTCAAAAGTCTTTTTGAGAACCAATATGTAACGCAATATGTTTTCGATACTACCTACAGAAAAGCCACATATTTCTTCGACACATTTTTTGTTATTCTTCCATTATTTGATACAATTAGTATTAATCAAAATAATAGCAATTTATCATCTGTTATTATTTTAAGCTTTCTAGTTGCGAAATTATCTAAATCATATAAAGACATTGGCTGCGATAATTCTCTATTTCCAAATATAACTGCTATAATAAATCTGTTTCAAATAAACTAACTTGAACATCATAATAGATAGAATAGATACATAATTACTTTCACTCCAAATTCATGACTCATAACATTATATTATATATTCTAGCTGGTGAAATAATGTTGGCTAAATATACTATGCGCTCAATTAAATTAAATATTTCTATAAATAAATGTGTATGCTTTCGATGCTGTAAATAATGTGCATAACTAATTAAGGCATAGTGGCTTAGTGTCTTAGATATCAGAGCATGTTGGTTAAAAAAATATAAGAACGGCGATTTTAAACTTTTCGGCAAACATTTAATGCATAACCATCTGCAGTGCACTTTTGTGCAGGTTAAGCTCGACAATTCAATAAATTGTTACTGGAATTAAAAAGCGGGCTCTATCTCAGCAATCCACATTAGAAAAACACAATGGTTAACGTCAGGGCAACCACCTCTACCTACTCAAAACAAACTCTTTACCTAAAAATGTGTTATGTCACTGTGGTAGAATTCTACGGGTACTAACTGTGAGGTTTTAAATTGTAATGAAACCGTAAGTGCTGAATATTATTGTACTCAGACTTCTGATAGACTAAACACGGGTTTTATTCAGAAATGTTCAAAACAGATAAAGCGAAAAAGTGTTATTCTGCAGTATGAGAATGTAACATCTTATAGTGCCAGAATCACCCAAGAAAATCAAGGAGTTAAAATATGAAGTAGTTCCTCATTCACCATATTTTCCAAGTGGTGCATCGTCACATTATCGTTTTTTCACATGTATGGAACATTTGCTTCGCGGAAAAACTCCTACTGCGGCAGCTATCAAACTCAAACTGTACTCGAAGAATATTTTGCTTCAAAATCACACTTATTTAACAAAAAGGAAGTAGAAAATGTGTCAGAGGGATGGGCGAGCGAAGAATTTATTCTTAAAGAAAACAAAATTTGGGTAGTATCAAAAAGATGATATAAGGCTTCAACGTCTCTACGAAAATTTAAGATGACTTTGTAGTATCGAGACATATTTTTAGACTTTAAAGGGATTATTTCCGTTGATAATCTACTACGTGGTCACGCCACCAATATCATACGTATCGTTTACTGAAAGTTCACGAGATTTTTAAAAGAAAAAAAGGAGGAGAACTTGTATCGAAACGTTTCAATTCAGCAGAATAATGCTCCAGGTCACAAAAATTGCGTTTCGATTATTGGTTTGGTTTGATTCTCCAGGTCTGGTATTCAGCGATTATTTTTTACTCCCTAAGTTGAAGAAGCATTTATAGGAAACTGATTTCTCCCAACAACGATGACGTGCTGTGAATGAGTGATTGTCAGTAAAAAAAAAGAACTTTTTACTTTGGAATCATCGAAGCATTGCAGTCTCACATTTGGGACTAAATGCATCAAAACTAATTATTTATCTCTCACCCTGTAAAAATTCAATCGTTTAAACATGAAAAACAATTTATATCTATATAACTAGATGTTGAATCTGTTAATGGAATTAATACAGATCCGAGCAAATTTATCATGTTTGGATTGAAGTACCAAAGGTTCTTAATTTAATAAATGCAAAGGACCAAAAAGTCTGGCGTTCCAGTTTCAGTTCGTATCTTTTATACATTGGATGCTTTTAGCTTAATGACTGAATCTCTAATTACGAGCATGGAAAGTTGATGGAGATGTGATTTATTTGAAGAAAGTCGACTTGATTTAGTGGAAAAATAGGGTCAGGGAGAGAAAACCGTTTATATGATCAACAAATGTCATTAAACTCATTGTATAAAATAGATAAAAATTGCACATTATTTAGAGCAACTGTAAACAAAGTGAAAATAGTTATGATGATCGCCAACCTTTGTTTGAATGCAGTGCGATAAGAAGAAGAAACACTCATTACTTTTTTAGACCGGCCTTTTTCTAACCCTTTCGGTAAAGCACTCCTGCGCTACAGCTTGTAGGCAAAGTTGACTGAACATGTTCTTACAAACTAATAAGTCATTTGAGGTGGAAAATATAATCCAGAGTTTTGAAAAGATGTGGATAGTTCACTAGGACCAATATTCGCTTAGGATTATCGAAATAATCCCACTTTGAGCTTGGACGGCAGCTCCACGTAATACAATTGCCACGAGAGCGAAGGAGCTATTTGAGCGAGCGAATGGAGGTCACAGCAAAATCTTTTTAACAGATGAAACCATTTTCACTGATGTTAAAGAGAAACGCAGCCGGCCAAATGAAAAGTTTACGTTCATAGCTTTGGAAAGCCGCTGAAAAATAAAGAAAGCGGAAGGAAAGAAGTCATCATCTGACATCAGTTATGGTTTGATGGGGAGTGTTGTAAGATGGCGTCCCTTAACTGCATTGGTGCGAGGAAGGGACAAAATACGTGCAACAAACTACCAAACCGATGTTTTGAAGAAGGCAGTACTTAATAACACCTTGTTTGCAGGAAGGCGCGAGATCCAGACAGCGTCAATTGCTGCTAAAGATTGACCCTTAGAAAGTTCGAACCTCAATCTACTGAACCATCATCTGTGAACTGTTTTAGAGTAGGCCTGCCTTAGATATCATCGACTAACAAGCTGATTTGGTAATCTTCAAAGAAATAAAATAACGTAAATTCGTCATACTTATGTACACGTTTGTGACGTCCAGATAGTTCTTTGTTTTCCACACCAAAATCAGTATTCTGTATCGCTGAAACCACTATGTTCATCTTCATTCAGTCGTAACTTCTGTACGATAAGATTCTAACAATATTAGATGGATTTTAGCTTCAGCTTTCTTTAAATCCTAATGATGGAATGATAGTTTAAAGTGTGAATACAACATGAACGATTAGAGATAATCAAATTTCTGTTAATTCATATGAAAGAGCATTGAAAATAGTTATTTTCATCATATTTAGCCGCGAGGGCAGTGTCATTTTTGGTGGAACAGTAGTTGCAAAGCAGACAGTAGAACTATAATAGTATGGGATTGATGTGTATACACCCCTCTGTTTGAAGTACTTTCACAAAGAAATAATAGCATGGTGCGAGATAGAGCGAAACGGGGAGGCCAAACCGCCAGGAAAACATTTCTCTTAGCACAAAATCACTTGTTTAATAGTTGAGCTAACAGATGACCCAATTCCCGCCTTTCTCGCGCTTCCCCTTTCGCTACTGTAGCCATCAGAGGCCAGGGAGGTTATTTGGTCTCATCGTTTATGACACAAGCAACAGGAGATCGGAGATCAAAGCAGGTAGTTGTTTAATTAAGAGCATTTCAGAGTTTTTGATGAGATGTATAGTGTTGAAATTCGTACTGTTGTTATGAACTTATTCTCGAAAGGTTCGGAAAGACCGATATTCATGATGATATATCATCATAATCGGTCCGTGTCCATCAACTCATTGTCTCATTGGGCGCAGTCCAAGAAAATCTAACACTACATATACACGCCATCCGACGGGAAGTCGGCGAAAACATGGGTTGTTGGCTGTGGATAGGGTCTCCCCTATTCTTGATGGTATGGTATATGTCGGCGCCCTAATGAGTCTGAACCTAGCGAGACGAAACATATCATCCAGTTGAAGGAATAGGTGAGGCTCCTTCCCGGTCAAGCAACCAATAGAAATGTTCATTTAGGTAGTAAGTGTCCAGGTTTCACTTCCGTATGTCATAACGGGTAGAACGCACTGATCGAAGTCTTTTATTTTCAGGCAAAGTGGGAGTCTGCTCTTAAACACAATGTTGAGCCTACCAAATGCCTACCAGCCACATTTAACATGCCGTTCCACCTCCCGGGCGGTATTCCCCTCCATTGAAATCCTCTGCCCAAGATATATAAAGCTGTCCACAATCTCCAAATTCCTTCCTAAAACTAAAATTCTTCTGCCCTGAGCGAAGTTATTCAATATAACCTGACTCTTTTTCAGGTTTATTTTCAAGCCAAATGGTTCGCCAGCCCTTTGTAGTTCCTGTATGCGTCTTTGCAGCTCCTCTGGGTCTTGTAAAAGGAGAACGACATCATCTGCAAATCTAAGATGGTTTAAGTTTGCACCATTGATCTTTACACCATCCTGTTCCCAATCCAGTTTACAGAATACTTCTTCAAGGCCAGCCGAGAAAAGATTAGGCGATATTGCGTCACCCTGCCGTACACCTCGTTCTACATTAATTCCCACTTCAAGATCATCAAGGTGAACTGTGGCTGTAGCTCCATCATATATCGATCCTAATAGGTTTACATATACTTTATCTACCCTTTGGCTAAGCAGTGCATCCATTATTGCATGCTTTGAGATGGAGTCAAATGCTTTTTCGTAGTCGATAAAAAACAAGCACAGTGGCATGGTGTATTCGTTGTGCCTTTTTATGGTACAACCTGGCTGTACAACCTGGATGTGATCCATTGTTCTGAATCCACTTCTAAATCCTGGTTGTTCTCTTGGTTGTGCGTCATTCAGTTGATTTTATATTCTTTTAGAAATTATCTTAATGAAAACTTTGAAAATTACTGATAGGAGGCTTATTGGACGGTAGTTCTTTAAATCTTCCTGTGCTCCCTTTTTATGTAAAAGGATCACTTCTACATATTTCCATAAGTCAGATACTTTTTGTCCTTTGAGGCATTTTGAATATCATTTTGCCAGTGTTTTATGTAACGTCCGACCATCAGCTTTTAGCATTTCGACAGTTACACTGTCCTTTCCTGGAACCTTGCCGTTTTTCATCGATTCTATAGCATTTGTTACTTCTTCCACTAGAATATCTGGCATTTGTTCTTCCGTGGGTATTGTTGTCGTTGATTGATTTTGATATTCATATAACTGGGAATAAAATTTTCTTACAACCTATCACATTTGCGTACGCGTCCTGCATACTGTGCCATCCTCAAGCCTTAAGGCATATAATTGCGTTCTTTTGTTTCTCAGCTTCTGTTTAGCCTTTTAGGGTTTTTTGCACTAGCTGCATGTTGAATCGGCGCGTGTCCTCTCGAATACGTTTCCTTATAGTTTTGCAGAGCTCAGTGTACTCGACCCTGCCAAAAGGACTACCTGCATTTCTCATTGCCCGCCGTTTCTTCATTAAATCAATGGTCTCACTGGAGATTTTTGTCTGTTTGAGACATTTTTCTTCTGGTGCTATTAAAGCAGCCGTTTGAAGCACATTATTGGCGATTTCTTCATATTGAACTGATGGTTCCACTTCCTCCAGATCTTGTAACACAGCAAACCGGTTTGACAAAGCAATCTCAACCAACCTTACCATTCTTTCGTGTTCTCTTCGACAGTTAATCCTAACTTTTCCTCGTACCATTCCATGGTCACTTCCAACATTAATATTGTTAAGGACAGTACAATTGGTAAATATTATTTTATCGTTGGTCATGATGACTTTTCCAAGTCCATTTTCTGGTGATATTTTTCTTATAGAATTCATAATATATAGTTCTTGTCCTTCAGCAAAATCAACCAATCTGTCACCTTTATTATCTCGCTCACCACTTCCATATGGGCCAGTTGCATTTTCGTCAGTTCCTGTGGTTCAAATTCTGGCATTAAAATCACCAATTAGGATTTTGTATCTACATTTCTCCTTGTATAAAAGCTAGGCCACATCATCATAAAATTCCTTAATTTCCTCATCCCTATGGCTTATAGTTGGTGCATAAGCTTGGACGATTTGAAACCTAAACTTTTTATTCAGCTGAATGACGCATTGGGCTAGTCGATCAGATGTACTTTCAAATTTTACTACACTGTCCTTCAGCTTTCGATTGATGAGGAATCCAATTCCGCCACATCGGCCATTTTCTGTACCTCGAATGTAAAGTACGTGTCCAGTTGGTTGGTTCCAGTTTGATTAACTCTTCACCATTTCTTCGTGTTTCACAGAGCCCAATAATATCCCAATGCATGTTGTCAAGTTCGATTAGCAGTTCTTGCAATCGGGCCTCCCTTTGCATAGTCAGGATATATTGAGCCGTATATTTTATTCCGTATCGGTTCCGTCCGTATATTTTATTATATATATATATATATATATATATATATATATATATATATATATATATATATATATATATATATATATATATATATATTTAGGTTTATAGGAACTAATTGGGCAAAGGGGTATATCAAGGGAGTGCCAAATATTATGGTTTCAAAAGGAATGGGATACATACAGAACTAGTGTGCCTTTTGTTGTGTGTAATGTGTAAATGTAATAAAACTTTCTACACAAACTGTTTGCTATATTTAGACCATATTTCTTAAAAAAAAACATACAAAGCGAAACACGATTAAATTAGCTTTACAAAAGACAAGTCCATTTTCCAAGAATTTCTATTTTAAATGAAGTTATTTTATAATGAAATTGCACGGAAATAAACTATGCAGAACTAAACAGTTGGTGTACAAACTTTTTGGTGATATGTAAAAACAAATATATGTACATATATAATTGTGTCACATAGTTAGTAACACATATGCTCTCTATCTTTAAAATTCTAACATATAAAAATAAAATTTATTACCCCAAATTAAATCAGTTAAAGGACAAATTATTAAACAATGATTGAAGAAAAATAAAGATAATATAAATATAAACAGAATAATTAAGGTCAAACATTATTTCTTTGTCAGGTGTTTTTGATAAATATCCCTACAACTTACAATACAATGAATTTTAAATTTTACTTTTTACTTTTTAATGTAAATATATGTTTACTAATGTAGAAACAGTGTAAACAGTTTGAATTACTTTTTAAATTGCATTCACTTTTTGTGAAAAAGTATTCACAATAAAAAATGTATAAAAACAGTCGCTATCTCAATGTAAGAATTTTAATGTTGTAATCCTGATGTCATGTAGCTCTTTTTCGTTTTTGTTTTGACTGTTGACGCGATAAACACAGATAGCGGAGGGAGGGGAGTGATGTCAAACGCTTGACGAGGTTTTTAAGTTTAGTAGCGATGGATCATTTTACGGAATCACAGCGCGCATTTTGCGAGCGACCGTTTTATGGAAACAACGATTCCTACTCTATTGTTCGACGTGGGTACAGGATACATTTTAATTTAGCGACTATGAAAAATGTGCTAAGTGCGAATTTAATCAAGTATTGAGTGCGCAAGTTTAAAGAGACTGGAAACACAGTGCCGGATAAATCAACTGGGCGCAAAAGGACATCAAGATCGAGCACGAATGTTGACCGCGTTCATCAGTCTGTTAGAGACGATCCACGACAATCTCTGTTACTTCGCGAAGCTTCTCTACATTTACACAGATCCACAATTCAACGCATTATTCGCAAATATTTACATTTTCACCCTACAAAATTATTATTGTGCAAGAGGTGAAGCCCGATCATCTAGCTAAACGAAACGAATTCTGCAGGACAATGAAAAATCGTTTTAAGAGCTTCAATAATATATGGTTTTCTGATGAACCGAATTTTCACATCAAAGGCTATGTCAATAAACAAAACTGCAGATATTAGACTGCCGACAATCCACTCGCCTAAGGTTGTCGTTTGGGCTGTTATATCAAGCGAAGGAAGTATTGGCCCCTACTTTTTTGAGGATAACCCTGGTCGCGCTCAGGCTTTTTTTGGCTCCAGAAATTCAAAACTCGATTGGCTACAACCGCAATACGTTTTTCTAATAAGCTGGAGCAATTTTCCACATCACGAATGATTCTTTAGCAGCTCTTCACGATGTAATCCCTGAAAGAATGTAGTCGCCGAGGAGGCCTCAAGTGGCTACCGAGAAGTCCAGATTTAACACCAGCAGATTTTTTCCAATAAGGCTATTTAAAAAGTAAGGTTTTTAAACCATTGCCAGCCAATTTAAATGTTTTAAAGCAAATAATAACAGACGAAATCCACGCAATTCCAAGAGCAATGCTCATAAAATAAAAATTCAAAAACTACTTTGTAATTTAACAGCAATTAAAAAAGTTCTGATGTTTTGTTTTTTACGTATCAAAAACGAAAAACATTCTGAAACACCCTGTATCTCCCTCATATCCCTCCCGGTCTTTTTGAAATCTGCTGTGACAACTTATATCTTAAACCTAGTGGTAATAATAATATTGAGTCTATTGTGCCTAATGGCAATTCTCGTGGGAGTGAGAATGAAGTGGGATTTTGGTTATTTGAACTCTCTCAAATTTACCTCACACACCTCGAGCTCTAAATATGGAAAATTTCCAAATTGAACGCAGATAAATATACTAAAGAAATATAAGTTTGAAAATAAAATAATAAGAGTGGAATGTCACGATAATAAAGATTGTAAGAACATGTGTTGCTTATCAAAAACTACTCGCTCAACTTTGATAAAAATCATATAATTTTACACTCTTTGAAGGATTATATCTAAGTTTCCAATGTATTTAATAGGTGTTTCGGTTAATAATATAATTTGTTTCGTAAAATTTGAGTGTTTATTTCCATAACCAAATAAATTAGCTTAATAATCAAAGTATTGGCCATCGTTAGCTATTACTTTTTCCCATCTGTCTGTCAAAGAACGGATTTCGCGCCACAAGAACTTTTGGTTTTTTGAGACCAACCATTCATCAAGTCATCTTTTCACTTCATAAGAATGTAAGTGTTGTTCTGAAAGTCCGTGCTGCATAGATCGAAATAAGTGGTAGTTCGAAGGGGCTAAGTCGGGTGAATACAGCGGATGGGGTAAAAAATCCCATTTCCCTTTTCTAAATAGTTTTTTACACATTTTGCAACATGGGATCGACCATTGTCTTGTTGAAAAATTACTTTAACGTGTCTTTGGGCATATTCTGGTCGATTTTCCTTCAATGTTCGGTTCAATGTTATCAATTGTTGTCGGCATCAATCGCCAGTAATCGTTTCACCAGGTTTCAGCAATTCGTAATACACAGTTCCTATACTATCCCACCCAATATACAGCAAAGCCTTCTTTCCATGTATATTGCGCACTGCTTGTGATGTTGAAGGCTCGCCTAGGTCTACTTATGATTTTTTACGCTTTGGATTATCAAAATAGATCCACTTTTCATCACCTGTCAAATCTCGATGCAAAAAACCTTTTCTTTTCTGCCTGGCAAGCAAAATTTCTCAAGTGATTTTTCGTATTTCAATGTATCTTTCCTTCCATTCATATGGTATTCATTTTCCTTCTGGATCTTTCCCAATGCGTGTATACGTTCGGAAATGGTGGATTGGGCAACATTCAATGGTTCTGGTAATTATTTCAACGTATGAGTTGAGTTTTCATCCAAATAATGCTGGCAAATTTGCATCTTCAAACTTGTTCGGCTGTCTTGGGCGCTCTCAGTCTTTTATATGGAAATCTTCAGTTTTAAAGTGTTTAAACTGTCGTTCATAAGTTTTTTGGGTTAGAGCATGTTCGCCATAAGCTTCAACCAACAATCGATAAGGTTATTAAACTTCTCCGCAAACCGTCTTTTTCTGGATGGAAAAAACTATGTTTTTGGTACATAGAAAATTAATAACGAATCGATTTTTGATGGCGTATGTTTGCTCTCCAAAACTATTAGTCCATACCAACAAATGTATTAGTAACGCCATCTCTTAGCAGACACAGAAAGAAAAGTAGTTATTAGCATAATGAGAAATATTTTTCCTTAATATAACTTCTTGTATATCTATTGAGCCTAGTGGAAAACCTTCCTGTTTGTCATGTTGTATAGACTTTTATTTTTTTTATATTTGCCTTTTGTTGTTTTGAACGAGGCGTCCTAGATTAATATTCGTTTTGAAAGCAATATTTCTATTATTTGTTTTCGATAAATGTTTAAAAACTAATTTAATCTCTTTTAATTAAATTTATATTGTGCATCTAGACACTGAAAAAAAAATTCCCCGACTATCATCGTTTATGGTATTATTAGATCGATGCACCTTTTAAGTAGTAATAACTTTTCTTACCGTTAGTTTAATATAGTTCGTATTTGAAAAAGGCACTGTCTGCTCCATCGTTTACAACAGTAAAATATTGGGCGACAAAGCTTAAACACCAAGACAAACATCGTAGTGGTCGACCAAATGACGTGACCAATGAAGAAAATCCACAAAATGTTATTGGATGACCGTCGACTGAAAGTGCGCAAGCTGGCAGGCATTTCGAAAAATGCTGTACATCGCATATTGACTGAAAATTTGGACATGAAAAAGCTATGCGCAAAATGGGTGCCGCTATTACTCACACTGGAACAAAAACAGCGTCGTGAGGATATTTCAATCGAGTGTTTGACGAAGTTTTACAGGAATAAAGCTGAGTTCTTGCGTCGATTCATAACCATGGATGAAACATGGGTCCATTATTTCACACCTGAGACGAAGGAACAGTCAAAACAAAGGACTGAAAGGGGAGAATCAGCTCCAAAGAAGGCGAAGTTCCGTCTACAGGCAAGGTCATGGCGTCTGTTTTTTGGGATGCACGTGGGATTATTGTCCTTAATTATCTTTACAAAAAAATCAAGAAAAAAAAGGCTGCATTTGGTGAAAAAGAAAGTTTTATTTCATCAAGACAATGCACTAGTTTACACATCCGTTATCGCGATGGCCAAAATCAATGCGTTAAAGTTCGAATTGCTTCCTCATGCACCCTGTTCGCCAGATTTAGCCTCCTCGGATTATTTTCTATTTCCAAATTTGAAAAAATGGCTCGATGGTAAAAGATTTGCCAACAATGAAGAGGTGGAGTCGGCGGTTGATGGCTATTTTGAGGAGCTCAACGATTCTCACTATAAACAGGGAATCGAAGCTATTCAACATCGCTGGGAAAAGTACATCGAGCTAAAGAGACTATGTAGATAAATAATGATATTTTTCCCCATAATAGTTGGGTTTTCTTTGTTAGGTCGGATACTTCTGGGACTACTCTCATACATACATATTTTAAATATAGTGGAAATTTAGATAAAATTCTTAGTTCGTTTATTTAAAATTAAATTTCCATCAAGTATCGGCTACATCAGTTAAATATTTTATACTCTTGACTTTAATATTCTAAAATATACTGGGTGTTTACAATTCCGTCAGTTAGCATATTTTCTTATTTCTATTCTCTATAAATATATAATTCTCTTATAATAAAATAAAAGTGTATAATATTAGGATGATACAAAAGTTCGTCCCATTTTTTTTAGAACAATTGAAGAAAAAATGTATAGCCTATACAAAACTAAAACAGTTGCATGCCATCGATGACGACGCTATTGAAGAACAGCAGAAATATCACTGCATATCATAAATTAAATAATAAAATAATCAAATGGAATGTATTCAATAAATTTCAAATTTAGAGCTGGATTCGGTTGGCAGCATATGCGACGTTGTCGAGTTTCAAATGTTTCTTGCTGATATTTATTGACACGTTTGGAGGTTATCCCATTTGTATTTAAACGTTTACTTTCATTTTATTACCTTACGATCGAAAATATTTTTTTAAGAACTACCACAGTGTTATAATTGCCAGAGTCGCGCATATAAAATGCCAAATCATTTAAATAGTCGTTGTCAAGAGTTTCTGATACACTATTTTGAACAAGGACGAGTTAATAATGGTCCATTGTTACCCTTTACGGCTGTTAGAGAGGTATTTTAAGTTAATTGCTAATAATTAGATATGTTTAGTTTAAGTCGTACATATTCTAGAAACTAAAATATTTTTAGCGTGTTGCAGCAGCCTTAAGTTTGAGTATGTCCACTGTTAGTACTGTTTCACAAAAAGTGAAAAATAATGAAGTTTTAAAATCACCTAGAAAGCGTAGTTTTACTAAAAGGATTCTATTCGTTACTAAAAGTTTTATTCGTGACACCATTTATATCATTTATAAACACAATAAGTATTCGTAACCTAAGAATTGCAGAAAAGTCCGTTCTTCAACCCATATGTAGTTTATAAGTAGGCACTCACAGCTTCATTTTCATTTTCTGGACAGCATGTAACTTTGAATTCCTTACATGAGCAATTAAAAGAGAAACAACTGTTTGACGGATGACATTGTGCAACGTATTGAAAGAAGTAGGTTTTAAATGGAAAAAAAATGATCCAAGGCAGGGGCTTATGGAACTCCCTAATGTTGCCCTGAAACGTGTAGATTTTTTGAGAGATTATATGAAGGACAGAAAAAAAGCCTTGTACAAATTTGTCTTTTTTGATTTTTCAAAATGGTACAATGGTATGGCAAACGTCATAAGTCAAACCACCAAAGTTGATGGTAAAAGCTAATTTACATAAATAAGCAAAAAATATGAAAGGTTTTAATTGAAAATTTTTATTTTAGATACATCAAACTTTATGCTGGCAGTGAAGATGGATTTATTGATGATGCGGAGTGCATATTTTTGTCAAAAAATGAACTTACTGATTACCATGGTGAAGTGAATAGGAAAATTTCTTGAAATAGTTTGAAAACCAATTATTAAAAAACTTAAGTGAGCCATCTTTCATTTTTATGGATTATGCTCCGAATCATACCATGCTATTAAATAAGATACCAAATAGTTCATGGACTAAAGCTGTCATTCAAGATTAGTTAACTAATAATAATATAGCATTTAGAATCGAAATGCTTAAAACTGAACTATTAAGAATTGTAGCAGAATACGTACCACAACCAAATTTATTATTTTGATATATTTCCTAAGTGAATACTTTTCAGAAATAAACCATCATGGAAATATTTTGTAAACATCTTAGCAAAACAATATGCCACAAAGTTTTACGTATTCCCCCATACCACTGCATTTTCAATCCAATTGAATTTATATAGGGAAATGTAAAAAATTACTATCATAAACACATGGTTAGAAATGGTAATACACAGCAAGACTGTGTATTACCATTTCTATACATAAACATGTGGCGTGAGGCAGTTCACACCGTTACCCCTGAGATATGGAAGAATACGATCAAGCATACAGAAAATTAAATAATGAAATGGTATGACAGACAGCATATACTTGATTGAAAAGAAGTTCTTCCATTAATTATAAATACTGCAGATGATAGCACTGATTCCAACCAGCACTTTTCAAATTCTGATCGACGAAAATAAGGGCATGCAGATATTTCATTGTTTTTTCTGTTTAATACTTGTATATTATATATCAATCAATGTCATTGGTAATTATATAATCTTTTTATTTTAATAACCATTCAAATATTAAAAAAATGTTGTCGATAGTTTTTGAACGAAGCATTTTACTGAATCTATCTAGAGGTACTAAATCGACGATTTGTAAGACTTTCAACATTTATTATAATTTTGTTAGTTACTTTGTAATTTGCATTTAATTTAGAGTTGATTTTTTTAATTGTAATTAAAATTTGCTTGCTTGCTTGAGGTCTCTTGAAGTGGACCCTTTGGCTTTGCTGCGGGGCAATTGCCAGCTCAGTTTGTTAGGAGCCCAGAGGATGTCTGGCTCTTAGACCATATTCAGACCATCGACTATATACTTTTACAAAATAGATAAGTCCAACTATAGCAGTGTATTCTACAATTTCGATACCATATAGCAGTTTATTCTACAATTTTGATACCACCGAAAGCATCCGGCTTCATCTGGCCTGGTTACCGGCGTGACAATTGATCGAATATTATACTATAAAGTTTAGACTCACAAATACAGTCACTAATAAGGTTCAATGTAAAAAAAATCTTACAAACATGAACCAAATCATACTTAAGCCAATTCAAAGTTACAAATACAGTCATGAGTTTAATGGCTCGAACATGTTTCTTCAAAATAAACCAGAATCTAGGACAAAATCGAAGAATCCAAAGGCGGGACACCGAAATACTACTTCACTGACTCGCGTCACTACTTTCTCTCGATGAAATCCGTCCAAACAAAGTAAAAATATTAAGCTATTTCAAGATGCACGTGGATTTAGAACGGCGGATGACTCTCGTCTCGTTTCACACGATGCGAACACCATGAGAAACGAAGCGGAAGTGTAATTAAAGTTTAAATTGTAAAAATGATTCGCTAATGTAAGGTTATGATGTTTAATTGCAATCTGGCAACAGGACAGTCAAAAGTATTTTGTACGTGCTATATTTACTAAAAATGACATTTAATCAATAGAGCACGTACCGTTTTGTTAGATGGCCTTTCTCCATCTCGCCGATGACTGCAGAATCCCGTGTTCATGGCACTTCTGAGATTTGATTTGGTCTGAGATGTCATGCTAAAGAACTGATTCAGGCTATATTTCAAGTGTTCCAAGGAAGTAAAGTTTTAACTATCTAAGGTGTTTTGAGGCGATTTAAATAAATAGTATTCAGAGAGCGCAAGGTCGGGAGAATACGGTTGATGGACTAAAATATCTCAGTCAAGTTGTAAAAGTGTGTGTTCAAAGACTCGTGTCGGGTGGCCAAAGAATATTGCCATTTCAAGTGGCCAATTCAGGGTATTTCTAGTGGAATGCTTACTTTAATATACTTAGTTGTGAACAGTATTTAACCGAATTAGTAGTCTGATTTTCATATAACAGGTCATGATTAAACTATATATAGCATAACCTTCTTGGAACTGGCTTTTGCACTGGTTAAAGCATATCCGCGCTTACATTATGATCTCTTACGCTATATTATTATTACACATAATTATAATTATAATATTATTACACACAATCCGTTTTTCATCATCTGTAACTGTTCGCTATAAAAATAGACTGATTAATTTACGCATAAATAGAGCAAGTAACGCAAGTACGCAAGTAAAAATGTGGTCTATCAAATTGTATCTTCGGTATATCTCCATCAATTCCTCCGGCACCCATACATCGATCTTGCTAACCATTCCAAGTTAACGTTCTTAATCGATCATTTTCAATTTCATATCAATCAATCAATTTCGCTCACCGTGTATATCACATATATTCATTTTGTATCTGCGAATTATTCTTGTCTTTTCGGAAATGAAAAATTATAATATGTCGAAAGTGATTAGCAAAAATTAAAATATAACATAACCAAATAACATAAATACATTTTGATATTGTTAAATAATATCAAAACTTTACACGTGTGAAGTATCATAGATAACACTGCGGTTTCGCGATACAATGCCATCTCGTACCAAAAACGGGACGAACTTTTCCATCAACCCAGTATATTGGCCACTGTTCATAAAGATTTTCTTTTAGAAGGTATACATACTATAAACTATAGGGAATAATTTTGTATAACGCAATCAATTATTATTAACTGATTTTCACAAGGTGATAATTTTGAATCTGATTAACTTTGAAGTGACGTTAGAACTATTGAACAATGATGTTATTTTATTTCAAAAAAATATTAAATACGGGAGCCTTTTTCGCAGCACGTGTTGGGTGAAGGCAATTAACTTTACTGAACAATGGCTTGTTATATAAAATAATAAATGTTTACAGGAAGTTCTTGGAACTGCGAACATACGCGGTTAAATCTTTATAGAAATGTCTTCATTGACGACAGTTTACACTTAGGTTAGGTGATAATTGATTGAGTAGTAAATCATTTATTTCATTATACATGTATACTGGGGAACAACAAAAAGTGCAACACGTAATATATTTACATTTACATTGCATGAAATTGTATAGAATATCTTGAATACAAAACTGATATACTTTTTGCTTGTTTATCTTTATGTTTCTAAATGCGATTGGCAAAAATGTGATAAAGTACACGATTTAAAAAAATGGTTTTTGTTATGCTGTGACGTACTTTTGCAATGTTGCTAAGCTAAGTACCAGTAGTTCCATCCCGGAAAATAATTGTTGCTACAAAACCTTCAACAGAGCCTCCGTTGGACTCATTCAATATAAACAGATCCGGCAACGAAATGCGTATATGCGGTTTCGTGGATGGAATATAAAAATATATTAATTAGAAGTTCTAAGTAATATGCTTGAGCAAATAAAAAAAAAATGTAAATGTAAATGTAAAAAAATGTTGATTTCGTAAGATTACACTGGGGAACAATTTGAAAAATAATTTCTGTTGAGTTCGATATTTAAGCTGTTTTTTACGTAAATTGGCATGCTAATTCCAAAACTTTATTTAGTTTTTTTCTATCATGTCAAGTTTTTTCTCTACAGTTGTTACGCATCCGACTAAGCTTGGCAAATCACAGAAGTCACTACTGCTCTCCTATCGGCGAACCTTCTTCGACCTAGTAGTGGGGACGTGAGTGGCATTGCGTCATCCAAAACTAGTTCAGTCAGTTACGCATAAGATGCTAAAGTACGCGGGTCTGTGTCGCTCTGATATAATGAAGTCAAAGCATACAAACACAACTACAGATTTTCGTTATGTCTGCCTCTGGTAGTTCTCGTCATAAGTGCTTAAACAGACCTGATTCATTTTGTTATATATGTGGCAGTTTTACCATCCCCATTCAACGGACTAATATTAGTACATTTGTCAGGCAAGCCTATTTTGCTTATTATAAAGTGAAAATAGGTGACCAAGATAAATCATGGGCCCCTCATAAAGTGTGGAAGCAGTGTGTAGCGAGTTTACGAATGTGGATGAAGGGAACACGTAATAAACTTTCGTTTGGTATACCAATGGTTTGGCGGCAGCATAAAGATCACTTAAGTGATTGCTACTTTTGCATAGTGAAAACATCAGGATTCAACAAGAAAAAAAAACATAAAATTGAGTACCCTAGTTTACCGTCAGCTATACGCCCTGTGCCTCATTCAGCTGAAATTCCAGTGCCAGTTTTTCAAGAATTACCTTCTTTAGAAATACAAGAATTTGAATCAAGTGAAGATCGAAGTGACTCCACCGACGAAGAATTCAAAGTTTCCAATGATTCTGTTCGTAAAGGATTCAATCAACATGAATTAAACGATTTAGCACGAGATTTGGGACTATCCAAAAAAGCATCGGAATTATTAGCATCAAGACTGCACGAAAAAAATTTGCTTGACAAAGGAGCTAAAGTCACTTACTATCGATCAAGAAGAAAGTGAATTTAGGCAGCACTTCAGAAATAATGACGGATTCGTATATTGCCAGAACGTAGAAGGTTTAATGAAAGAATTGGCCATTTCTAACTATAACGCAACTGAATGGCGATTATTTATAGATAGCTCAAAGCGTAGCTTGAAGTGTGTTCTCTTACATAATGGAAATTTATACGGTTCAGTCCCAATAGGTTATTCAGTTTCTTTGCGTGAAGAATATGGCGACATAAAGAAAGTCATTGACTTGTTACAATATAACATGCAGCAATGGATCATCTGTGTTGACCTTAAAACGGTCTGTTTCCTTCTTGGCCAGCAACGCGGGTATACCAAGTATCCCTGTTTTTTTATGTATGTGGGACAGCAGAGCTCGTGAGAAGCATTGGGTGCAATCAAACTGGCCGCCAAGATCTGACCTAAGACCTGGTGATGCAAACATTTTAAATCAGCCACTTGTTGACGGAAAAAACATTGTATTTCCGCCTTTGCATATAAAACTAGGTCTCATGAAGCAATTTGTTAAGGCTTTGTCAATTGAAGGAGGCTTTGTCAAGTATATCGTTTCGGCATTCCCTAGCCTGTCATATGAAAAGATAAAGGCTGGTGTGTTTGATGGTCCACAGATTCGGCAATTCGTTAAAGATTAAAATTTCATTGAAACAATGACCGAACTTGAAAGGAATCCTTGGTTGGCTTTTAAAAATATTGTTAAGACTTTCTTGGAAATACACGAGCCCCGAATAACATCGAAATTGTTCGACAACTCTTGGAGAGCTTTAAAAAGTTTGGTTGCAACATGAGCATCAAACTGCATTTCTTACATAGTCATCTTGCTAACTTCCCAGATCTTAGTGCTGTTAGTGGTGACCAGGGTGAGCGATTCCACCAAGATCTAAAGGTTATGGAAGCGCGGTATCAAGTTAGATGGGATGTCATTATGATGGCTGACTACTGTTGGAGCATCAAGCGAGAATGTCCACAAACTGAACACTCCAGGAAAAGCTATAAGAAGAAATTTTTACCATAATATATTTTATTTATTTTTTGTATAACACAATTTAACTTTTAATATGTTAACCTCTGTATGAATAAAATATTCTAATCTATTTGGTCAGATTAATTAACTAATTATTTCCTTTCGTATGTACACTTTTAAGGTAAAATGAGGGGTATGCTGTAGCTTAAGAACTTGACGTGATAGAGAAAAACTGTGAATATTTTTTAATTCAGAGATGAAAAATTAGTCAAAAACAAGTCACAGATCCAAGTCAACAAAATTGCTGTTCCCCAGTGTTATCTCTCGCCGTTTCAGAGATAGATACAAATATACGAAAAAAAATTGAAAAAATTTACTGCAACTTCGAAACAGGATTGTTGTTATCTCCCGACGGAGATAACAACACGGACGGACGGATATAGACGCAAAGATACGAACAAAAATCACAAAATTACTGCAACTGGGAAAAACAACTTGTTATTAGAGAAAACGGTACTGTTTCTAACGTAGCAGGCGCCGTGAGATCGATTAGCACTAGTTCCGCAGCGTTATCTCCCGCCGTTTCAGAAATGGACGCAAATATACGAAAAAAAAATTAAAAAGTAACTCTCCTAACGTAACAGACACCGTTCGATCGACTGGTACCGGTTTTGAAGAGTTATCTCCAGTCGTATCGGAGGTAGACGCAAATATAGATAAAAAAGGTACTGTTCCTAACATAGCAGATTCCGTTCGATCGACTAGCACTAGTTCCACAGCGTTACCTCCAGCCGTTTCGGAAACAGAGGCAAATATACGAAAAAAAACGAAAAAAGTTACTGCGACTCGAAAAGTCGATTTGTTATTGTAGCAAGAGACACTTTTCCTAACATAACAGAATCCATTCGATCGACTAGCATCGGTTTTGCAAGGTTATCTCCCACCATGTCGGAGATACCCGCAAATATACGAAAAAAAAAGAAATTAAAAAAAAATCGAAAAATTTTACTGCAACTCCAAAACAGGATTTGTTGTTATAGTAACAGATACTTTTCCTAATGTAGCAGACCCCGTTCTATCGACTGGAACCGGTTTCGCTAAGTTATCTCTCGCCGTTTCGGAAATAAACGCAAATATACGAAAAAATTTCAAAGACTTTACTGCAAATCCGAAGCAGGATTTGTTATTGTAGTAATAGATTCTTTTCCTCACATAGCAGACTCCGTTCGATCGATTGGCACCGGTTTCGCAAGTTATCTCCCGTCGTTTCAGAAATAGATGCAAATATATGAAAAAATTTGAAAGAATTTATTGCAACTCGGAGAGAGAATTTGTTATTGTATAGCCTATTTATTGAAGAACAGAGGCGGGGAAAAACAGCTGGGGCACGTATAACTAAATTTTGGAATGGGGATAAGGAAATGCGTCGCAATCAAAAATTGTACATTTCTTAGTATCATACACACACTTTACTGTGTAGAAATACGATTGTAACTGACAGACATCATTCATTTTTTGATTTTTTTTTGGTGGGGCACGGCCCACATGCCCCTATGGACCAACAGCTACTGTTGAAGAAAGAAACTAAACCCAAACATATTCACGCATATTACACGTGATCGTTACAGGACCGCACTAAGAACTGTCCTCTTTTTGGGCAGGTATAGCTAATATCCACAACTTTATCAGCTGTGTCCGTATCAGACATTTTATGGAAACCAAATAAAATTATTAATAAATCGAATGCAATTCAATAAATGAAAAAAAACTCAGGACAGTGTATGAGTTACTGCCGCCAACCCTGTGTTTCTGTCGACCGGCAACCAGCCTATCATCTGGGTTATTGTTCTGGTTTAAATCAGCTCAATCCATTCTACATATGAACCAACATAGGAGAAAACAGAGGGAGAAAAGGAAGACTTTTATTGTACTTGTATTGTAGACTACCCTGATGGAAAGCGAGATAAACCCTAAAAACGACAGTAAGTTGGTTTTAGGGGACTTTAAGGCCCAAATTGGAAAATAATTGAAATATATTCCGATAGTAATATAGTGCAGTCTACATGATCCCAAATGACAATGGTGAAAGAGCAATACAATTCGCTGAATGCAAGTACCTTAGGGTGAGTGACAGTTCTCACAAATGAGTACAAAGTTTTCACGTAAAAAACATCCATAAAGGAACATGGGTCTCACATGATCAGCATACGATAAACCAAATAGATCATCAATTCTTCTATTTGAACCTTGGACGTGAAATAATACTAAACTCTGAAGATATTTACCATTAAACACCAATTATCATTACCGTATTACCACCATATATATATATATATATATATATATATATATATATATATATATATATATATATATATATATATATATATATATATATATCACCACCATATTACCATTAAAATTTTTTAAAAATTTATTGACGCGATTATTTAATCTAGATCAAATAAATGAAATCATCTCCTGGTGATGCTAACATGGTTAGCGAAACAACGCGCGTGGAGAAGTATATAAAAGTGATTTGGTGTTTAGTGGTAAATCTCTTCGAGTTTAGCAAATAGATCATGCCATAAGAGATAGCAGATCATATTCAAGTGTGCTTGAAGTGAGAAGCTTTAGAGGAGCATCATCAGATTTGGATCACTACTTGGTAGTAATAAAAATTTGACAAAGGATCTGTGTCAGAGTTCAATGATTCAGATGCGAAGTTCAGCGACTAAAGCCGATTGATAAAGAAAATCATGGAAGGGTAAATAGAGTGTAACAAAGATACAGTAAATACACGATGACGGGGCAATATAAGAAGTGATGTTGAAACGCTACTGCGTATCAAAAACTGGCAAGGGGTTGCTGAAGTTCGATTCGGTTGGGAACAAAGGTTCTAGAAGGTTAAGGTTCAGTACCGGACTGTAACACCACAGAAAGAAAAAATATTCTAGTAGTTCTGTTAAAAGAGCTAAAATCCTTTAAACTTCAAAGAATTCGTGCATCAAGTCTTTTCAGTCAATTATTCGAATTTGAAAAGGGACGAGCTATTGCTATATCGAACTGGACTATCGTGCGAAGGAACTATTTTAACAAAATTATATTTTAAAGATTGAAATTTGGCCGTCCTGTATATCCATTTAGTTGTTGTGAAGCTGAAATATCTTTAAATCACCCTCTTATATGTATCGATCTATTTCCAGAAGTAGCTAAATGTAGAGCCTAATGCTATCCATAAGTGAAAAATGGGCACCCAATCCACCAGTTAAGAATAATCGCTAGTCAATAAAATCTTTAATGGCCATTAAACTCTTAGTCTATAAATAACCCAATTTAGAAACGAACGATTAGAAGTTTAAACGGTTTTGTATTTTTAAATTGATGCTTCAATTAAGAAGGCTTTCTGATAATCGAAGGATCAGACTATTTTGTAGTTCTGTTATTTCATTATGAATTGTTTTATAGAGACCATATAATTACATGTATAATTATCTTAGTAATAAACATATCTAACGTAGTCGTTAAGTATAATTGGGCATAAATAGGTACTACAATTTCCAATTCGCTTGATGCCAAGTCTGGTAAATAAGAAGCACTTGAAAAAATGTAGGGTTTACTTTGTAGTATGTTGCATTAAATCATGTGATCTCGTTGTTCAGATGAAAGCACATATTACTATATTTTATTTACAATATTCAGTTGCGGAGCGATTCTCCTTTTTCTCTACGGCTTAACAGCCCTTCAAGACCTTTGCCCATCCCTGGGATATCTAGGTTTATGTTTCTTTTTACATGGAATGGTAGCCACTGATTTGGTTATAGAAGGGCAGTGTCTTTTGTGTCAATGTTTTCTTGCCCTTCCGTTATAGTTGCCCATTCCTTTTTATCTGGTACTCTTATAGGTTGTTCCTCACTTCGTCTCCCAATCTCTTCTTTGGTCTTCCGATCAGTCTTGATTCCGTTATACTCTTTCCCAATATTTTCTTGGCCGGTCTTTCGTTGTCCATAATCTCGATGTGGCCTCACCAACTCAGTCGTTTGCTCCTTATTTCCTTCACTAAATCTGGACTATTAAATATTCTTGCCAGTTCTTCATTCGTTCTAACCCCCCCCCCCCCCTAATCCCCCATTTTAGGATTTTTTGTAGAACGAAAACACTTTTGTTTCCATTCTTGTTAAGTCCTCCTGACACTTCATTGTGTATCGTAATTACTGATCCTAGATATTTAAAACGATTAATTTTTTCAAACCGTCTTCCATTTATTACTAGATCCACATGTTGTTTTTTTGTTTAGTTGACCTCAAGTATTTAGCTTTTGTTGAATTTATTCTTAGACACATTCGTGACGCCGCCTTCTCAAAATCTCGAAATATCTGAGTTTTAGCAATGAGTTTCTGAGGTATTTTTGGTTCTTTCACCCCTATGTAAAGCCCCCTTCTGATTGCTGAGTTGTACGCTTGGTCAAAGTCAGTAGTATAACCATACAAATTCAATAGCATTTATCTAGAGTACAAAGATATGATCTATGATCGATCGTGGATCGTCCTTTTCTAAATCCTCTTTGATATTGCCCTATCTTTTCTTCCATTTGTATATTTAGACGCTTCTCTGGTAATTTGCTAAATATCTTGTAAGTCACATTTAATAGCCGATATTCCTCTAAAGTTTTAAATTCTAACTTATAACGATTCTTTTGTATTGGGCAGATTATTATTACTTTCCAGCCGTTTAGTATTTCTTCTGGTTAATTAAGTAACAATTAGTAATATAATAATTTTTTTTTTTTCACACATTTCTGTGTTCCGAGTATGACGGCCTTCTGGGTCCAATTTATGGTATTGAATTCTATTTGAAGATCATTTAAGTGCACCAATGATAGTTTATGCACTAGGCCATTCGCGGATATTATAAAAGGTTTAGCAGTAACTCTTTTCATATGCCAAATATCTCGAATTTCATCAGCTAGTTCCTGGTATTTTTGCACTTTTTGTTTATATGCCTTATTCAGATTTTCATCCAGGGGAACAGAGCAATCAATTATATGACATATCTTGTTTTCCTTATCCACAACCACCATGTCTGGCCTGTTGTGCACCGTACTACAATCGGTTATTAGAGATGTATCCCACAAGATTTTTATTGTGGTGTTTTCAATAACGGGTTGCGGTTGATATTTATAAGGAGGCAAATCTTGGTTTACTAGGCCGGCTCTCTGGGCTATCTTTAATTGGATAACTTTCCCCATGTTGTCATGTCTGCCTTAAGTAAGCAGTTGGAGCTAAATAGATGCAAGCCGAAATGAGATGTTGAACCGTTTCTTCTTTTTTTTTGCATAAGTTGTTGTTCAGGATATGCTTCTTGTAATATCTGGTAGGGACCACTTAATCCTGGATTGCCATTAAAGCTCCCTCTGTTTCAGGGAACAGATATCCAGAGAAAGGTAGGTATTGGGGTGTACGTCTTCTTGATTTAGGTTGTTATAAAACCTTCTATGCATGGGTTTTCTTTGCCACTGATTTTTTTAGCTCTTCTTTAAAAAAAATTATAGATAGACTGTACCATAGCTAAATTGTGAGGTGAAAGAGCCACATCATACCCAATCAAGTTTTTGAAGAATGGGAGATCTGTAGACCGAAAATATTTTATTAACCCGTCTATTTCTTTTTGCTATGCTTCCTTGAAGCTGACAATTTCTCTGCCGCCTCTCGCTCGAGACAAATACAACCTCTCAATAGCAGAGTTCAGATGCAACATCCGATGCTTGGTTAACGTAGTGCGGTGCTTGTGATGCCAGGGCTTTCACTTCCGTTGAGGACTAGTTATATAATTCCGATTCCGAAGGTGTAGTTATTATTGGAGCGGCCCAGATGTTGAGTGCAGTTACTTTGTTTTTTGCGTTTAAATATGTTCTTAAAATGTTGTTGATCCTGTTAAAATACTCATCTTTGATCTTTTGTTTATTTAGTTTTTCAACTATATTGAGGTCTTGTTGGAATCCTAGATATTTACGGGTTTCAGGTGGACGTAGAGCTGGAATAGTTGTGACATTGTCCATTAATGTAAGGTTTTGAGATTGGGTGATTTTTCCCTTTTCAACGTATAATATATATAATATAATAATATAATAATTATTAATATAATTAATAATATTAATTCCCCTTTTTGTGTATAAAGATGTTCTTGGTTGGAAAACCTCCTTTTTGTACTTTTAACTTTAAATCTCTTGTTTTAACAGTTTAATCTCTTATGTCATTTTGTTGCTATGACAGTATTTTTCAAAAGGCCATTGATGTTTAAACGATTTCGAGTTAGTGTTATATTTTTTTCGTGTGGTAAACATGTCGAGGTTCGTGCGAGGTAAAGAACATTTGCAGCACCTACTACTTTTCTTGTACAATCAAAAGAAAAACGCGAGTGAAAGTTGTTGTTGTAAAACAACCTGTAAAAACTTACGGTGACAATATCCCAATGCAAGATGCTTCAAAAGTAGTGATCTCGACTTGAAAGACAAAGAACGCCCAGGTCAACCGAAAAAGTTCAACAGTTCAACAATTACGGAGATGTCGAAAACCAAAGCATCCACAAATTGCCAGAGAAATGGGGTTTGGGATTGGAAAAATTAGATTTTTGACCTTTTTCCCAAATTAAACGTGTTTTTTAAGAAAAAGTTAAGAATTATTAACCGTCACACCTGGTATGTTTCCCCTCTCTTCAAGTTCCTCGATGTACTCCATTCTTTGTTGCTCATACCTTTTTTCTTTCTTATGTGAGCATCTTTTTCCCTTACATTTTCTTTGATATAGTTCTTTGTTTATGACCGTATCCTGTAGCATTTTTTTAAGTCTTGCCATGTTTCTTTCTTCTACCATTACTTGAACTTTACGTCGTATTATTTTTTCTGTCTCTTTGTTTTCCAGGTTTCCAACAGTTCCTCAGGTGTCTTTGTAATTACAGTTCTCTAATTCTTCTGATTGGCTTTCTTCTCCTTCCTTTATTGTTTCAAGTCTGCTTGTTCATAATTTTTCATATTCTTCTCTTTCATTTTCTCTTGTAATTAACTATTTTCCAGATTAAGTATTTTCCTTTTACACCTTTTTTCCATTCTATGGCTAATTCTTTGTTTGTATGTCCGTGGCATGTATAGGTTCAATAACTATATAGTCAATCTAATTCATCATTTTCGAAATTCTTCTGTGTGGCAAAATGTTGAAACCTTATACTACTTATAATAATTCTTTTACCCATCGTAAAATCTACCAATCTTCTACCGTTACCATTGCATAATACTTGCAAACCATATTTTCTTTTAATTGTTTTATAGAATTCTTGTATTTCGTTATTTTTGCATTTTGATCTCCCAGCAATATTTTGACGTTCTGTTTTAGTTTTGGTGTCAAAAAAAAGCTGCTAGAAATCTTATTTTTTAATGTTCTTTAGCAATGTCAACAATAAGCATATAATAATAAGCGTGTTGGACCTATTCATTATTGATTTCTTTTGTAAAAAATATACGCGGAATTTATTGATTTTTTGCGTTTGAATTAAATTTTTTTTCATAATGCTGCATTTAATTTGTTTTTGTTCTCCAGTATATTTGAATTATTTTTCAATATATGAAAAGTCACTTAAAATTTAGTAATTTCAAATATTTTCGGTGATTACTTTTAAATAAGGTCGCAACACTAATTAATGGAAAATATTAATCAAAAGGCTAATTGCCCTAGAGCAAATATAGTAATAAATTCGAATTTGTTTATATAATACTCAAATTAATTTCACCGTCAAGTTTGCTTTAAATTAATTTCTTGTATACGGTGGGTTCATTATTAATCAATTATATTTGCTTAGTAGATATTCAAATATGACGTTCATTTGGTAGAACGTCATATTTGAACAGAAAGAAAAGTTGAAAAAACAGCCATCACATTTAATGGTCGATAAGTGGTTAACTGGATTCCTATGTGGTCGAACCCGCACGATTGACGCTCAGCGCTCAGGGCGACCCGTTGAGGCCACTACTGAGGAAATCCATGATATCGTTGGCCGATGACAGACTGAAGGCTATGAGAGTGTTGAGATGAGAAACACTTCGAACAAACGCGTACAGAACATTCTATCTGAACATTTGCATTGTTTTACTCATTGCAAATCAAAAAGGAAATCGAGTGACCACTTTACGACGGTGTTTAGACAACTATAAGTGTAATCCGAAGGAATTTCTGAGGAGATTCCTAACTGTTGATGAAATCTGGATTCGCCACTTTACATTGTAAATGAAGGAAGGAACAGTCAAAATACTGGGTTTTACCTGGTGAACATGCCACGAAAAAGGCGAAGACGCACCGACGGGAAGGTCATGGCTAGTGTTTCCTGGGATTCGCAAGGCATTATTTTAATTGAATATTTTGTAAAGGAAAATACGATCATATGAGAGTTGTATGTTGGATTATTGGTCAAATTTAATAAAGAGTTGAAAAAAAGTCTCATTTGGCGAAGAAAAAAGTGCTGTTTCACGACAACAATGCACCACTATTCGGTCATCAAAACAAAAGCGAAATTGGTCAATTTGCTGTACAACTTGATGTCGCATCTACACTATTCTCCGGATCTAATTATCTCCGACTTTTTTCTCTTTCAAATATGAAGAAATGGCTAGTGGGAAAAAATGATTATCAAGATATCACCGAAATAGTGGACTATTTTGCAGAGTTCAACAAGTATTTGAAAGGCATAAAAAAGTTGGAAAATTGTTTAGCGAAGTTATTGAGTTAAAATGAGATTACGTTGAAAATAAATCGATTTGTGTGTGGGTGTGTTTGTGTGTGTAACGAGAGTGACGCTGTAAAACATATTTTTTGATTTCATACATATTTACTTATTATTAACTTCAATATACACCCCTCCTCTATCTCTACAACGCTCAATGCGAATCTTTTATTGTTCGAAACAGTATTGGAAGTCTTCTTCAGTCAGCTCTTTCAGAACGTGTGCCGCTTTCTGTTTCACAGTTTCAACGGACTCAAGTATTGTTTCTTCATTCAAAGTGTCAGTACAAACATTTTTGTGAGCTTCTTGTTGTTTAAACTTGAAAATTTTATCCCCCATTGTGGCACACAATTTTTGCATGTTATGGTAAAATTTGCCGTACGCATTCTTTGTCAATTCCTACAGTTTCAGCAACAGTACGAATACTTAACCGACGGTCAGATCAAACCAGATTATTGATTTTTTCGATATTGTCACCTGTTTTTGACGGAAGGGCGACCCGAGCGTGGATCATCTTCAACGTCTTCTCGACCATCTTGAAAACGCTTAAACCATTCAAAAACACGTGCATGCGATAAACATTAATTGGCATACACTTCCTTCAATAAATTGTAAGTTTCAGTAGCGGTTTTTCCAAGTTTCAAGTGAAATTTCACAACAATTCGTTGCTCTATTGTTACACTTAACATTTTTCCGACGAAACAAAAAAAAACAACTCTAATGCGAACAAAGGCTACGATTATACGGATTTGTTTGCAGAAGCGAGAGGTACTGCATTCAAAAGAGAAGGCTTCACGCTAAACACCTGGCTGTTGGTCGCTAGCGTTTGGCGCATGCGTACTTCTTCTGCAGCAGCGGCAGTCTCGTTATTTAATAGCTACACCTTGTATATATATATATATATATATATATATATATATATATATATATATATATATATATATATATATATATATATATATATATATATCAGCCCATGTCGATCCACTGCAGGATAAGGGCCTCTTCAGCATGTTTCCAACTTTCACGTTCCTGGGCTATCTTTTACTACTCTGGTCCAATAATCTTAACGATGTCATCAATCCATCGTTCTTTTGGGTCTTCTTCGCGGACGTTTGCGATCCAGCGGTATCCATTCGAGGATTCCCTTGGTCCATCTGTCATCCCATCGCCTCGCTATATGGCCTGCGCCCATTTCCATTTTAATTGCTTTACTCTTCCAATGATGTCACAGACCTTCGTTTGTTCCCTGATCTCGTGTTGTAATGACAAGCATACATTTTTCAAATTATTGATTGATTTGTCCGTTACTTTGTGATAGTTCATTTTTTAAAAAGGAATATTTTTTTGGTGATACATAACAAAGTAAAAAATTGTTTTATTCCTTCATACATTTTTCCATTCCCCTCTGCGCTACCCGAAGTTTTTGAATTGATTCCGATGTGAGTGTCCAGGTTTCACTTCCGTATGTCATAACGGACGCACTAATCGAAGACTTTTCAGGTAAAGTGGGCTCTTAAACACAATATTGAGCCTGCCAAATGCCTGCCATCCACATTTAACATGCCGTTCCACCTCCCGGGCGGTATTCCCCTCCATTGAAATTCTCTGCCCAAGATATATAAAGCTGTCCACAATCTCCAAATCCCTTCCTAAAACTGAATTTCTTCTGTCCTGAGCGAAAATATTGGACATAACGTGAATCTTTATCAGATTTATTTGCAAGCCAAATGGTTCGCCAGCTCTTTGCAGTTCTTGTATGCGTCTTTGCAGCTCCTCTGGGTCTTGTGAAAAGAGAACGACATCATCTGCAAATCTAAGATGGTTTGAGTTTGCACCATTGATCTTTACACCATCTTGTTCCCAATCTAGTTTACGGAATACTTCTTCAAGGCAAGCCGAGAAAAGAATAAGCGATATAGAGTCACCTTGCCGTACACCTCGTTCTACATTAATTACCACTTCAAGATCATCAAGGTAAATTGTGGTTGTAGCTCTATCATATATCGATCCTAATAGGTTAACATATGCTATATCTACCCCTTGGCTAAGCAGTGCATCCATTATTGCATGCTCTGAGATAGAGTCAAATGTTTTTTCGTAGTTGATAAAAGCCAAGCATAGTGGCATGGTGTATTCGTTGTTCCTTTCTATGGCCTGCTGTACAACCTGGATGTGATCCATTGTACTGAATCCACTTCTGAATCCTGCTTGTTCTTTTGGTTGTGCGTTATTCAGTTTTTTAAATATTCTTTTAGAATTATGTTAGTGAAAACTTTGTACATTACTGATAGGAGGCTTATTGGACGGTAGTGCTTTAAATCTTCCTGTGCTCCCTTTTTATGTTAAAAGATCTCTTCTGCATTTTTCCATAAGTCATGTACTTTTTGTTCTTTGAGGCATATTGAGTATAAGTTTGCCAGTGTTTTATGTAACGTCCGACCAACAGCTTTTGCATACAGTGACACCTTAAGGCATATATTTGCGTTCTTTTGTTTCTCAGCTTCTGTTTAGTCTTGTTAATTCCTTTGTTTTCTTCCAGGATGTTTTGCACTAGCTGCATGTTGACTCGGTTCGTGTCCTCTCTGATATGTTTTCTTATAGTTTTGCAGAGCTCAGTGTACTCGATCCTGCCAAAAAAACTACCTGCATTTCTCATTGTCCGCCGTTTCTTCATTAAGTCAATAAATCAATTAAATGAAATATATATATACTCAACGGATATTTAGTCGCTAATATCTGGTAATTTCAACATTCAATACAAACTGGTTCTGCACTGAAAAATATTGATTTGATTATACTCATAATAACTGATATTGCTCAGGATTTACACTGCATTTTGTTACCCACCGCTTCCGCTTGCCCAAAATGTACACCAAACAATAACTTTTTGGAACATTAGAGATATCACATGATAACATTACCGCAGATATGAGAGTTTTGGATCCATCTATTGTGAAATGAGTTTCATAACTGAAAAAATGTTGTTTGATAACTATGGTCCTGTTGTTCCATTCCTTGGTAGATAAACCAACAAGCTTACAATTCTTATGATTTTTGGGTTAATATACTAAATGAGTCTCATAGAAAGCAGGACTTTTTCAAGAAAAACACAAATATTTATTTTTTTCGACAAAAATCATTACTTTTATTCAAAATAGTCTCCTTGTGCTTCAATACAACGTTTTGCATGGTCAATTAAGTTGACGAATGAATTTTTGATCTCGGCTAAAGATATATACTTCAGGATGGCGGTCGACGCTTTTTGAATGGCTTCAATGTCGGCATAACGTTATCATTTTATCGGCAAATGAAGTTTATCAAATAGGTAGAAGTTGCAGGGAGCCAAATCAGGCAAATATGGTGAATGGTGATGGTTAAAATGCCATTATTGGTCAAGAAATGAGTGCTGAACGTCGAGCGATGGGACGGCGCATTATCATGTAACAAGCGCCAGCTGCCTGGTTAACGGTATTGTTGCCACACACGATGAATATGAATACCCGACAAAAGACGCTTCTTAGATCCAAGATAAAACACAGCATTGATAATGTAATAATAAGTAATAGGTGGAACGAGCTTATTGTGCACAATTCCCTCAACATTGTTTTGATCTTGAAAAATAAATACCAATACAAATTTTGTTACAAATATTATTTTTACGGTTGCAGCAACATTCTGTTTAAATGGTTATATTAACAGACGCAACTATAGATGCTTGCCTTATATTAATCCGCACTGGATGGACCAGGTTCATACACAGTATCCACAAAGGTTATGACGGGATTTAGTGGCAAAAGTACTATAGGTATGTTTCCAAATTTAATTAATCAAAACCAGGAAATATGGTTATAGCAAGATGGTGCACCAGCACACTATGACATTAATGTTAGACATTTTTTTAACACTACTTTCCCAAACCGATAGATCGGTCGACGAGGAGCTATCGAATGGCCGGTCAGGTCTCCAGACTTGGCACCACCCGTTTTTTTTCTGGGGCTATTTAAAAAGTTGGGTTTTTAGGTCAGGAAATTTTGAAGATCTGAAATTACGAATTCGACAAGATATTGTCGATATTCCTCTTATCTGATGGGAAAAAGCAATTCAAGGCTTGGTCCGACGTGTCCATTAGTGCCTGGAAGTTAATGGTAGACACTTTTGGTAAATAGTTCTTTATTAAAAAATTATAATTTTGATATAGTTTTTTTTTAATCTGATATTGACAAGACACCGAAACACCTTTTAGCCAGTTTTTAAAAATTTATTAAAAAAATAGACAATGTTTAAAGGAAAGGAAATGATTTACGATTATAGACGCAACAGCAACTATAAGGCTATTTAGCAACTGGACCTACAGCTTAACGTGGGTTCCGAACCACGGTCATCAGCCACCGCCAACCCAGGCTAACGCTCCCTCAGGCTATCAACCCTAAGTTATGGGCTTACCCATAAATCTATCAGGAAGACTACCGACTGGCGAGTGACCAACGTCAGAAGGCAGCCGGCTTTACCCAGCCTTTAACTGGGTAAAGCCGGCCGGTAATTTTAAGGGGTAATTCGTTGTAGAATTTTACACTCTTGCCCAGAAACATTCAGACATTTAGGAAGTAAATACAAACAGAAAAAAGACAGAAAAACAACCATCCTAACGCTGGAATCGAACCAACTACCGCGCCAATGCGGTTTCGGCGCAACAGCGGCAAGCCGTCGCTCTACCGCCCACGCCAACGCGACCGGCGATGTATACAATATTTACCTCGTTGAATTCAGAAAAATATGCTCTTTCTAACAATGCCAAATTCAAGTACTGTTGTCATTAGAAAAAATCAAGTTAGCTTGTATTTCAAATACTCGACAAAAAAAATTAAAATATATCCAAAAAGTGGCAAATATTTCCTAGTGTAGAAAATGTGTCCTGGTAGAAAATTTCAATTCCAAATTTTTTAATATATATGCCTTTACAATAAATAACATTTATTCATAAATTCAAGTTGTTCAAATTTCTATGTCAGATAGTATAATTTCAAAACATAAATGGCAACATAAAAGGTAAAATTAAAAAAAAACCCTGGTTGAAAGGCCCTATACATTAAGGTACGCCTGCTTTTATGGAGCTTAAATTCTAAATCCTTAAAGATTACTTTGTGGGGAGCAATATAGGAAATTTATTACGCAGCAAAAAAAATCAAATTTACACGAAGACAACTGTGGAAAGATGAGCGCTGCTAGATTGTAATTGAAGAACGGTTTAGAAGTATACGAAAGCATTACGGGCGATGTTGAATAATTTTCTGCGATGTTGCTTAAAATAAATCCCGATAATAAAATTTGAATTAAAATAATTTTTCAGTCTAATGTACAGATTTTTATAAATTGGTAAGTTAATAACAATTATCTAGCATGATTGTAACTTAAAAAGACCGTGGTTGTGTTTTATGAAGCAATGACAATTAGATTGAATAATTTCATTCACTTAGTACTTCATTTTGTTTCTATGATTCCTCTTTACTGTTGGTTGAAGCAAAAGTTCGATCCATTTTTTTGAGAAAAAAGGAAAATTTTATCTAAAAGGTACTTTGCTCCCGCCATTTTTTTTTCAAAATTCAAGGCTTTATTGTAAAAAACTGGTTATATATTTATGATTCAAAGTACTCGGTGTGTCCGGAAAGTAATGCATTGTTTTTTAACCATTATATTTATTGTAGATATTGTTACAAACGTTTCATATTCTTCGAAGTAGTTATCTACTTCGTGTGTAGATACCCTTAGGTATCTACACACTTTTTCCAGCGGCTCTGCCACGTACGGTAAGCGTCCTGGAAGGCTTCAGCGGGGACCTCGGGCCCTCGCCACGGCGCCTTGAATGGCTTCAGTCCATCCAAAACGGATTCCTTTCAGGGCGATCTTGATCCTCGAGAAGAGAAAGAAGTCGGCCGGAGCGTTGCCAAGTTGTGCTTCGCCAGGTACTCACGAACGCGCAGAGCGGTGTGGCTAGGAGCGTTGTCATGGTGGAGCTCCCAGATAGTAGCGATCTCATTTCTCACGAGGACGATCCTTTTTAGCAAGAGATTTATTCTGTTTCGAACAACATTGTATTGCACGAGTAGCGATTTCATCGCGTTTCGTGACACATACACTGAACATGGTTGAGCGGAAACAATGATCCTGAACTGCTCGGAGCAGACTGGCGAAGGCATCGCTTTGGAGCTGATAGTCCCCCCAACCTAATCCAACCGGTCGGAACGCTCTGTGGCCACTTTAAATAATGAGCGAATCCCGCGTTGAAAAAACTGGTCATCTTTTGAAGCGATCCACAAATCGATCTAATTTTTAACTTAATCACACCAGGAGCCAGGCCGTGTGCCACCGATCGAAACAGGTGATATTCAGAGGAAACAACGTCTAGAGAATACGGCGGGTGGGGTAGGACTTCCCATTTCAACGTTTCCTAGTATGTTTTGACCACTTTCGCAACATGGGGCCGAACATTGTCATACTGCAAAATCATTGTATCGTGTCTTTTGGTGTAGTGCGGCCGTTTGTCAATGCTTGGCTCAAACGCATTAATTGCGTTCGATAACGATCCGCTGTAATTGTTTCAGATACTTTTAACAGCTCATATTACCCTACACCGAGCTGGTCCCACCAAATACAGAACATGACCTTGGGGTCGTGAATATTCGATTTGGCCGTTGGCGTGGAAGCGTGGCCAGAATATCCCCATCATTCGACGCTTGGTATTATCATAATTAACCCATTTTTCGTCCCCAGTCACAATGCGATGCAGAAATCCCTTCCGCTTTTGTCTTTCAAGCAACTGTCCACAAGCAAACAAACGGCGTTCAACATCTCTTGGTTTCAACTCGTATGACACCCAATATCCTTGCTTCATTAAGCTAAGCTATGCCTCTAATTTTTCATCTTCAAAAACTTTCGCTCTTCCACCACTATGCCGGTCTTCGACGTGAAAATCACCGCTCATGAAACGTTGAAACCACTCACGACACGTTCTTTCACTCATGGCGGCTCATTCAAGTATATGGGAGGATTCGGTGAAGTAAATTAAAACCTCCCGCAAATGACGAGAATTTCAACAAAAATTTGACTCATAAACTGACATTTTATATCGCGAATAACTTTACGATGTAAACACAAATCGACTACTGATGCTATGGGGTTATGTTTGCAAGATGACCAAAGGTATCGTATGCCATCTATGATGTACTTATTTCGACGACTACTTACCTCTAACGCCATCTATAGGAAAACGGCGGAAACAATTTTAAAAATTTCTAAATTTAAAATTAAAATTTCTAATTAAAAATTTAAAAATTTTAAAAATTTCATTTAATCAATATATTATGTGCCGTTCTCTTCGATGACGCTTTTCCATCTCCCCGGTAACTACATAACCCCGAAGAATTTTCACCATACCAGTTCATAGAAGTTATAAGCTTTCTGGCTAAAGAACTGATCCAGTTTAGTTTTCAAATCATCCAAGGAAGTAAAGCTTTTACCATCTAAGCTGTTTTAAAGCGATCTAAATAAATGAGTTAGACGGTGCAAGTTCGGGAGAGTACGCTGGATGGACTCAATCCAACATCCTGGTCAAGTTGTAAAAGTCTATGTCCTTTGGCCAAAGACTCACGTGATCAAATGTTCGCTCTGATTCACTTAGTTGGGAAGTATTTCTCCGAATTAATTGTCTGGTTTTCAGGTAACAGCTCATAATAAACGATTCCCTTCCATTTCCACCAAATGCATATCTCCGCACTTTCACCATGATCTCTTATGTTTAACATGATTATACACAATCCATTTTTTATTATTTATAATCATCTTCAATGGATAATCGCAAGCTGAAACTCTGTCTATCAAATTTTTCTTCGTTAACTCATGCGGCACCCATACATCGGCCTTGCTAACTCTTTCAAGTCGTTTTGATATGTTGGGTCCTTGATTCAAATAATTTCTCCGGTCTCTCGAGTTGTTCTAACACGATCACTTTCAATTAACGCCGATATATCGTTGCTAACAGCCTACATAAGATTAAAACTGTTTTTATCATGAAATTTTCTGAACTATTTACGACATGTTGAATCGTCAACAGCACGCTTACCGTACACAGCACATATCTTTGTTTGCATTTGCTAATCAGTCTTTCTTTTTGAAATAAACCGGATAATATGTCGCTCTATATTTTCTGCCCTTTTTAATGTAAAATTATAAAAACATAACCAAATAAAACAATTTTTTCCCAAGTACCTTTTGAAATTCCTTCTGTCAACAATATAAAATTTTACAAGTTTTACTACGATGCAATGCTATCTAGTGCAAAAACTGGACGAATTTTTGCATCAACCCAATGGATGGATCACGCTATTCTTAACAATATAGTTATGCACTTGAACATTTTCGTGCAACAGACCTTATTTATTACTTGAATATGACAAAGATTTTGAAGATGACAAAAGCTGACTACACGAAGAAAATCTGCAGACTAACGTGGATTTACCCGACAGACAGGTTATTCATAGTATAAGTAGGAAATCATATTTCAGGAATAAGAAAAGTTGAAGCAGGCATCCCACAAGGATCTGTACTAGGCCCTCATCTGTCCACGATCTACACACATGGCATACCAAATATTCCAATAACCAACGTCACTATATGCAGTCACTATATGCATTGTCACTATATGCAGACGATACTGCAGTGCTATCCAGGCATAGAAGAGAAGATATCATCTGCAATATACTTCAAGAACACACAGATCAAATAATTGAATGGCAACAGGCAGAAGAGCCAAGCCATCCTGCTGCAAAGAAGATAGAGCATAGAGCCAAAAATCTAAATACCTTGCAGTAAAATTGGATTCCAAGCTCACATGGAAAAAGCACATTCAAGAAATTGATCAACAAAATGAGCCGTAAAGAGGCTCTATCCGCTGATATGCAGGAAATGCCAGATGAATCTCAAGACCAAACTGCTAATGATTAAATGTGCCGCAATTAACATATTGTTCAAATGCATGGGGGTACGCAGCCAAAATACATATAAACATGCTCGAGTTAACCGAAAACCGATACCACAGGATGGCAGGAAATGCACCACCATACGAGAGAAATTATAGGATAAACAGAGATCTAAACTAGGAACCACTACAAACCTTCATGAAAAGGAGAGCGAGAAATTACAGGATACCCAAATTTCAGGTATTCCGTTAAAATAATTAACTTAGTTAATAAAGCCTAATAGAATACAGCAACGGAATATAAATATCAGCAGGATCATCCATACCATGAACAAATAACATTTTATTTTTAATGACATATTTCTTTTTAGGCAAAATTCCCTGTAACGCATAAAAAATATGGTGCCCAAATTGCGAATGCAGCGCAAGACCAAATAATAATAATAATAGGTTTTATTTCAGGTGAGATGGCATTAATAGATATAGAAGCAGCAACAAGTAATCACATATAACACCGGTTATGGAAATTTCTCGCTAAAAACGAGCGACCAAACGATTATAGGTCTTAGACCCGAAAAGCGGAGAAACTTGGTGGGGTTTTAGTCGGTAAAAATCCCGCACTACCCGGAGAGCAACGTGCATTGTAATAAGCACTCTGGGTATCTTTTGATATTTTGAAGATTTCCCCATCATAACAAAAAAAATCAGAACTAACGCGTGTTTCAGAATGTTTTTCGTTTTTGTTTTAACTGTACACTCCAAACATAGACTTAGCGCAAAGGACATCAAGAACGAGCACCAATGTTGGCCGCGTTTGCCAGTCTGTAAGAGACGATCCACGACAGTCTCTCTACGACTCCGGGCAGCTTCTCTACATTTGTACAGATCCAGAATTTATCGCATTATTCGCAAAGATTTACATTTCGACCCCTACAAATTGTTTATTATGCAAAAGATGAAGCCCGATCATCCAGCTAAACGAGTCGAATTCTGCAGGACAATACAAAATCCTTTTAGGATCTTCAATAACATATTGTTTTCCGATGAATCGAATTTCCACATTAAAGGTCGAGTTCAGACTGATAATTCCGATCATTATTGCCACATGATCCGGACTTTTTTGGCTCCAGAAATGTAAAACTCGATGGGCTACAACTGCAAAACATTTTTCCAACAAGATGGAGCAACTTCTCAAGTCACGAATGATTCTTTAGCAGCTCTTCACGATTTTTTCCCTGAAAGAGTGATTAGTTGCCGAGGGGACATCAACTGGCCTCAGAGGAGTCCAGATTTATCACCTGCTAATTTTATCCTGTGGGGGCTAGAAAATAGGGTTTTCAACCCATTATCACCCAACAATGTTTTAAAGCAAATACGAAATCCACATGATTCCAAGAGCGATGCTCTAGCGAGTGACTGAAAATTTTAGCTCCAAGCTAAATGAGTGTGAAGAAGCGTATGGTGCGTATTTACGGACGGTTGTTTTTTATAAATAAAAATTCAAAAGATACTCTGTAATTTAACAGCAATTAAATAAGTTTGAATTAGTTTTGATGATTTATTTTTTTAGTAATAAAAACGAAAAACATTCTGAGACACTCTTTATATAGATGTGTACCTTTGCACGACATATCTTATTTATTACTTGAATACTTTAAAAATATTATGATTAAATAAATAGAAATATATATGTTTGACCTGAATTATCTTATTTTTGTTCATTAAAAGCCCCAACAGATAACATAAAAAACATTCAACATTTAATAATACCTTCCGTCTCCGAGCTGGTGGTACAATAAAATATGTGGTGACACAATGATCTCGAAGATACTGATTTCTAGAAGCCCCATTCCCCGGTTCTACTTCATACTCTCCACCGAGATAATCGAGAGTGGCTTGGGTAATGTGGACTCTCCTGAAAAAAATAGAAACAAAGAAATATTCCAGAATCTTCTTATTTCTATTCAACAGAAGATAAAATTATTATTGTGGTATTATATACTAGATACACACCCAGGTTCTCCTCCAGCCTCCATGTTGTTTGCCAATGTGACGTCATTTGACCAAACGTCATATTGCCATTTTCGTAATCCTAGAACGCCACACAGAACCCGTCCAGAATGGATGCCCACTCTCATGTTCAGTTGAACATCTGTTGCTTCCACCACGCTAGCGATCGCGTCGATCATATCCAGGCCCATCTCTACAGTACAATGGGCATGGTCAGAACGAGGTTCCGGAAGACCAGAGACGCAGTAATAACAGTCTCCAAGGATTTTGATCCGTAGGCAATGGTTATCCTGAAATAAAAACACCGTTCGATAAAATGAAAATATCAAACTTACCATTGTTATTCGTGATGTGCATGAATAGACATTGAAGAAGTTTTGTTGAAGAAGAGTGACAAATAAACATCCCTTCTTCAGTGTTAAAGTGATTCCATTGAGAAATATTCTGTCAATTGTTTTTAATAAAAACGTTAAAATAGTGAAATAAGTCGCGAAATTAAGGCAATTATAAGATATTATTTTATTTATTTACTGATGCCCCTCGTGAAATTCGTAAAGTACAGGGAAAAAGTGTCGTATCAAATACGTATCGGTCAGCTCTGGTTCAATTAGTTTCGGGAGGGATGAGAGAGAGATGGGAGGGACACATGAGTCTTGAAGATAGGAGAAGATCAGGTCATCCACGGTTCCTCCATGCCGACGTTTTAAGAGCAGTTGTAGTTGCAGATCCTAGATCAAGCACTAGAAAACTTTCAGGAGGAATATCCCACACTACCGTTAACCGGCGTTTGTGAGGCATAATAATGGTGCAGCAAGTCAACGTAAGATCCCACACTTTATATCTGAGCCCCTTACAGATTAACGAATTGGACTTGGAACGTCTCCCTCACCCAGCACACAGCGCCGATCTCGCTCCGTCGGGTTGTCACTTATCCCGGTTTATGACTCACTTTTTGAGAAGAAAAAAAATTAGGACTGAAGAAAAGGTAAAACGTCGAATTTTAACGAGGAATAAAGTTATTGGCTCAAAGATAGGTTGAGGTCATCGAAAATAACGGTTTACATTTCGAGGAAACAGTGAATAATTAAGTACCCCAAAAACGAACATACTTTTGTTACACCTTAGCTGAACAGAAATGAAATAATTTATCTAGAATTTGATAAGAGACTTTTCGAAATAAAGGAGTCCACTTTGACGAACTTTACTTAGATAACTGGGGTTTTGAAAAAAAATTGTCATAAATGGAAAGGTCATATACAGGGTATTCGGAAATAACGTCGAAATGTTTTGGGAGGTTACTCTCGGGATTAAAACCTAAAAAAAAGTTCCTATAAACATACTCCAAAAATTGCTTTTTAAAGGGGCTAGAGCCCCTTATAGAGGGAACACTGAAGATGGTCTTTTTGACAAATTTTCGAAACGGTTTATGCTAAAGTCGTGAAATTCGGTATACTTCGATAAGTTAGAATGAAAAAAACAAACAAAAAAGGTTTTTTTGTGTTGAGTCTCCTTGGTAAATGCTGGCATAACTTTATTTTATCTCGTTGGGATAGACGGTTTTCCAGAAAACTGACTTTTGCTAAATCGATGCACATGGATATCGAAATGCATGTTAATAATTAAATAGGCTGCTGTCACTGTTAATCTTTGTCTTTGACGTTTCGTAAAACTGGACAATTTACGCAATAACATCTAGATTTTTAATTTTTAAACTACAAAATGGCTTATTATTCCTTCGAAGAAATGGCGAATATGCATTTATTGTACGGGAAGGCGAACGGAAACGCGTGTGAAACTAGAAGATTGCATGCAGAGGCTTTTCCCGAAAGAGTACTTCCTTGTACAGAAAAATTTACAAACCTGCATAGAAGATTATGCAAAAAGGGGATCTTTCATGACTGTGGAAAAAGCCGGAGCACCAGAACTGTAGAAAATAAAGAACGAGTTTTAGAAAATATACCAGAAAACCCAGGAATAACTGTCAGACGAATTGCTGTTCAAGAAGGCATTCTTAAAAGTACCGTGTGGGAAATTGTTAGAGAGCAAGTGAAAGCTTAAAGCCTGATAACCTGCTACAAAGAATCCAGTTTTGCCAATGGTTAAGGGAGCAATTGCGTTTAAATAAAAATTTTGCACAAAATATTCTGTTTACAGACGAAGCTATGTTTACACGTAATGGAATTTTTAATTATCACAATACTCATATGAGGGCGGAAGAAAATCCACATGAATTTTTCGAATCGGCGCATAAGGACAAGTTTTTTTATCAGTATCTGGGCAGAGATACTAGGAAATTTTTTTCATTGGACCGTTTGTACTTTATAACCGTTTAAATGGATAAAAGTATTTGAACTTCTTGGAAAACCATTCAGATATGGCATGTTTTTTATGTACGATAGGGCTCCGCCTCATTTCTCTGTAAATGTAAGAGCGCATTAAGATCGGTTATATCCAGGGCAATGGATAGGATGTGGTGGAGCAGTGCATTGGCCACCACATTCCCCAGATTTAAATCCTTTCGATTACTTTCTGTGGGGATACTTGAAGGCATTGATCTATGTTATCTAGAAGCACTGTAGAGGAATAGCAGCACGTGTATTTACTGCTTCTGATTATATCAAAAATAAGCTTGGTGTTTTCGGCAGGGTAAGATCTTCTATGAAGATAAGAATTAGAAGGTGCATTGAGATGAATGGAAGTCATTTTAAACATCTGTTGTGAATAAGTGCTAAATCCTTAATAGTAATTAGTCTTGTTATTGTTGGCTACTAAATAAATATTTTCGTACAAGAGTGCCTACTTAATTATTAAGATGCATTTCGAATCCAGGTAATCGTGCATCTTTTTAGAAAAAGTCAGTTTTCTGAAAAATGATCTGTCTTAACGAGATGACTAAAAAGTTAAAAGTTATGGCAGCATTTACCAGGAAATGCCGCTATATAACGCCCCTGACTAAAATATCCAATTATTAACACAAAAATCGTTTTTTCATTCCCACTTATTGAAGTATACTGAATTTCACGGCTTCAGCATAAACCGTTTCGAAAATATTGCGAAAAAACAATCTTCAGAGTTCCCCCTTTAAGAGGCTCTAGCCCCTTTAAAAAGCAATTTTTGGGGTATGTTTAGGAACCTTTTTTATGTTTTAATCCCTAGAGTCACCTCCCTAAATATTTCGACGTTATATCCGGACACCCTGTATAAGTTATATAACAAAAATATTTATATTATATTTTTTTCTTATAATTAAAAACTTATATTAAATTGAAAATAAATATTTAATAGTACCGATGACGCGCCAACAGTTCCCGAAATAACACGAACGCATGTGACGTCACAATGTTTATTTCCCTTCAACATTACAGGCAGCTGATACGAGCGTTTTAGGTTTTAAACAACTTATTCTTGTTATTATCATCAGTGTATTAATCAATTTATTGAACTGAAAATGTTAAATCTAATTAGTTATCGTGCCGGTTTCGTACTATGTTGTACGAATACTGCAAAAATAACTCCCGAAAAAATGTTTTTAAATGTGCCACAAGATATTAAAAATCTAAATCAATCAAAACAACATCAAATTTTTATAACCACCTGTTATAAAATTTATAGAAAATATTATTATTTATAACATTTTTTTTTTCCTATTTTCGGATTTGTTGGTTAATATTTAAGGTAACTGTATAAGTTTTACTCAGAACTTTATGTTCTGAACATCCTTTTACACGTCCTTTCATTGTGCAAATACAATTCTTGCGGTTAAATTGAACATAACATATAGCCTTATAACTGTAACTTTCGCGTGACAACCTACAAATAATTCAAATATATTTTATAGAAATATTTTGTGAATTAGAAACTAACAATAATTTTTTTGCACTAAACTTCAATAATTTTGACAGTATATACTCAGGTAAAAGCCGTTGACAATATTTACGTAAAAACACTTTAAAATAATGACGTCGCAAACACGGAGCCAATCGTGGCGCTTTCGTAGTTACGTGATTTATTTTGAATTTTATAAATTTTAATTCATTTATAATTAATTGCAAACAATTTTTAAAAGTATTTCGCATCTATTATCAATATTATTAATGATAAAGTTTTAAAATAAAGTAAAAAATCGAAAATTATTTTTTATTCAAAACCCCAATTGACAGGTTAAAAATCATGTTATTTTTTATAATTTTTTTCATTTAATAATTTATCTTTATTTAATATATCATAGATAAAACATCCATTTTTCAAACAAATAAAATATTTATGGACCGTTTTATTAGCATCGCTTTTTATTGTAACACTACGAAATAATATGAAATATGGGCAGTTTTTTTCTCTTCTCGAGCACTACGTATTTTCTGAAGCGGAAAAGGGTTGAAAAAAGGGTCCGGTGGCAATTATGAAATCTCATTTATTTAAAACATAATTTTATAACAATACGCTTTACTGTTTTAATGAGCATTCCTTCGTTCCGCTTTTTATTCGGAGTTGATTAATTGCCCTTAAGTGGAATTAGGGAGTTAAAAAATGAATAACAGTATACTATTGAATGATATTTCTTATCGCATATTTATATACAATTTTCTTACCAACTGAAATAATAATATCGGGAAACAAATAAAATGGAAATTCCAGTATACAAATTTGTTCAAACTGAAAAATATACTCAGATTTTGTTTTGGCACCATTCCTTTTTTCGTGATATTTGTGACGGCTTAGGTTTGATTATTGTATTGTGCAGACGTGCAAGTTTTATTATGGATAAATACACGCTTAAAGAGGGCAGTGAAATTGCTAAAATTGTGACCATATATCGTTTATCGAAGCAATTTAAAAAATTACGAAAAGTTGGGTATATGCCCCGGCATCAGAGGTCCAAGAACAGTATTGAAAATAGAGTAAGCGTAAAGCAAAGTGTAGAGGAGTCTCCAGAAACGTGGTGCACATTTGGAAATTTCTCCACTCAGTATACCGCTACTTTTGAGAAGTGACTAGAATACTTCAATGCCATAATCAAATTGACATTTTTGATGTTAATTTGACGACTTTGGATTATTTTTTATGAAGCTTTTTGGAAGGAAATAAATATATTAAAGAAAAATATGCCTTGTTTCTTTTAAAAGTTATAAATAATTAAAATGGTAACGCGATACTTGCCTCACCCGGTATAAAATATCTTGAACACATTAACTGATACACTTTTTGGTTGTTTACATTTATGTATCTGTATGAAACTGCAAACAATGTGTCAATGAAACCGATTAAAAATATTATGAGGTGCTATTTATATGCTACTAAGCTAAGCAGTATTTTTGTATTTGTATTTAAGTGCGCTAAAATGTAACGAGTTTGTGTACAACCTTGTTTCAGGCAACTATATGAATTTGAAAATGGACGAGTAACGGTTCATATCTATATGTGGAAAAGAACTAGATGATATTTCATCTAGTTCTTTTACACGATGACGATGGCGAGACTATAAGGAACAAGGATAGGATGATTTGAAGGTCAAAGTTATGTACGAGTATGAGGTCCTAATCATCCTAAAAATATCCCAGGGTGTGATGAATTGTACCTTAGACTTCTTGCTATACGAAATCGATAGTATGTGATATTTTTATTTTAGCTACGGGTAAGACTGTTTCAAGAATGATTATTAATCGACATTTGCTTGCGATGGGGTTTGCTTGCTTGTCGTTCTTATTGGGTACCATAAAGCATGTCACTTGAGTGGTGCTGAGCTAGAATTGACTCGGACATGAAATGGGAGTCTATGTGCTTTAGTAATGAGTCTAGATTTTGTTTAGGTGGTCACGATATATATATATATATATATATATATATATATATATATATATATATAATATATATATATATATATATATATATATATATAGATATATATATATATATATATATATATATATATATATATATATATATATATATATATATATATATATATATATATATATATATATATATTATATATATATATATATATATATATATATATATATATATATATATATATATATATATATATATATATATATATATATATATATATATATATATATATATATATATATATATATATATATATATATATATATATATATATATATATATATATATATATATATTATATATATATATATATATATATATATATATATATATATATATATATATATATATATATATATATATATATATATATATATATATATATATATATATATATATATATATATATATATATATATATATATATATATATATATATATATATATATATATATATATATATATATATATATATTATATATATATATATATATATATATATATATATATATATTATATATATATTTATATATATACATATATGTATATATATGTATATATATATATATATATATATATATATATATATATATATATATATATATATATATATACTATTTTTTTTGCGTTTACTTGCTATTTGCCATTTTTTTTCTGTAAATTTCACGAAGTAAAAATTGCCAGGGATTCACAACGATACAATCCCAAATTTCAAAAACGGACGTATATTTATCTTTTACGCCCCGAAACCTCCCTTAGGAGTTTATTTTTATGAACCCTCCTCCTTAGCGAACATCTATAACGCATGATGAACATTCCTGCCAATTTTTAATAATAATTATTTTATTTAATATATATATATATATATATATATATATATATATATACATATATATATATATATATATATATATATATATATATATATATATATATATATATATATATATATATATATATATATACAGGTGTGTGCAAATATTTTAAGCTCCCTTAGAAAAACCCGTCATTATAAAAATGATCGAAATTCGGGACAAATATTTACAAAGGGACTTAAAAGGGGGGTTTTATGACTTATTAAACGGGTATTTTTATTACTTCTCTGCCTGTCGACGATTTTATACTAGCGCGTCTTAGTTCCATACAGACATTGCGAGAGTAAACTTAGTAGAAAAATTTGTCAAATGTTCTCGTCCTTTTTGAAATAAAAAAGAATAATTTCGCATAAATCAAGTTATCACCAACATTATCAATTTAAATCAACTTAACTAATTGAAGACAAATCAAAGCAAATCTGTAACGTAAACATTGTAAATACCAAGGAAATTAATATGTAAATTAACATTATAATCACAACAAATACAAAGACATGCAAACACACTTTTTGTTTGCAAGTGTTAAAAGAGCAATGAAATGATGAATCTGTAACAAATTTTCAGACATACCAACATATTTTAAATCATTTTGATTAAAAAATACTGTTGGGTACTAAACAATGTGTAAATATGTCAAACACTAGAGATTCACCGCAATCAGTTGTACAGATTCCTAAATATCAGTTTCAAAAGCAAAATAATGAATAGATCAATATTTTTATGCATTTTCATAATTTTAATTTTATGTTTTCTTTTTAATGCTATCTTGAAAAGTGCATATTGAGCACACTATAATTATTTTAATGGTGTATTGATATACGTTTTTTACTATTATACTTTTATTATTATTTATACTTTTTTTATAGAATGAAAAGTGCTAAAAATTTAAAAAACTCTTCATTAGGGACTCGAGTGCCACATTACTGGATATATTCGTATATCGCAGCTACAATGAAGTTACGAGTATACAAACCTCTTCTAGCCCCATTTTCCGCATAATAAGCACACAAACCAATAATATTCCCGCTTCGCTTTTAACGTTTATCGTCTGTAAATCGATTCCCCTTCGATAGAATTTTATTTTCGAACACGATACGAAGGGATCCGTAAATAACGAACATTAAAACAGATCTCGGGGCGATCTTAATCCGCATTAAAATGCAAATGGCGTGCGAAAACACCTACGGTCTCAGTTCGAGTATTTTACTGGAGCAGAAACGTGGTAGCTTTGGCGATTTATGGAAGGCTTTGTTGGGTTAGGTTCGGTTTGATATTGGCCCACATAATATATTTGGTTCGTTAAAAAATAATTGAGCTAAGTGTAACAGTGTGTGACATTTGGTAGTTGAGAGTTGAGGCTTGATTTCAATCTTATTTTTTATAACAATATCTTGAATTTTCCACATGAATGAAGCAGTTCCCTGATCTGGTCTCTTCTTAACTGTTTTCCTTGCGTTCAACTTCAGCTCGCCTGAAAGGCTAGGAACCTGTCCTGAGAGACACCTGTTAGCACATGGTTGTGCAGATACACACGGTGACACCACCTGAAGAACGGGTGAAAGATCTCTGTAATAAATATTTCTCTTCACGGCATCGCTATGCTAACACATCGGTCAATAAATCTCCGGTCTGATATATAGATAGCATCTCTTACAAAAAATCCTTACCAGTGGTCGATTGTGCCAACCTGCAAACGTCATGTGTCAAAATTTCATGACCATCTGTCTACTAGTGTCTGGGTTGTTGTGTTTTAAGTGACACTAGGTTTGTTATTTTTAAAACAATAAAAAAAGTAATTTTGTGTGTTATAAAACAATGGCTTGATAAACATTACCCGGACTCACGAAAATCAACTATAATTAATTGGTATGCTGAATTCAAACGCGGCCGTACAGGCACCAATAATGCTGAACGCCACCAGTTACACCAGTCAACATCAGCAAAATTCACAAAATTATTTCGCAAAGCACTAAAGTAAAGCTGCAGGAGATAGCTAATATCATGAAGATATCGAAAGGAAGTCTATACACCATTTTGCATGAACATTTGGGAATATGTAAATTGCTTTCGAAACGAGTACCTTGTTTGCTTACAGCGGACCAAAAACAACAATTATTACAACAAATACCAAGGTTATTGTTACTTTTGGAGGAGGAAGAGGTGAATACGGTGAATGTTCGCAGGCAGTCGGAACTGCGAACATTCACCGTAGGATGGCGCGAGTTACATTGAGATTGCGACCTGCCATCGATATGGTCAGCTGACTTGGCCTGATTCTGATTGTTTCTGTTCAGCTATCTCCTTCAGTTAGACTAGAGCCCAGCTGACGACGGCTATGAGGTCACAAACCGGTCCTGAGAGATATTGTCTCGACGCGATGGCGACAGCTGATTTGAAATGAACAGAAGAACAAAAAATTGACGATGCTGAGGAAAATACGTAAGTAACATTGCATTCTTTCCAGATGTTTGCTTGAGAGTTATATTACATATATATATATATATATATATATATATATATATATATATATATATATATATATATATATATATATATATATATATATATATATATATATGTTACATCTAATATTTTCATGGATGGTAGATAATGTTTCTAAATCATTCCGGGTGTCGATCCGTTGATTCTGTGAAGAGTCGCATTTGACATTTTCAAGTCAAGAAGAAAGGGGTGAGCTAAATATGCGAAACGACGCTCGCAACATTCCAAAAGTATGGAAATGCCTACTAAAAAAAGAAAAAACGTGGCGAGGAGGTAAAAAAATCAATAAACGGACGCCCGACAGCATTGCCGAGCACCGCAAATAGTCCCGAACTACCCCGATATAATCCACGCAGTCGCCAGCCAGCTATAAAAGCGAGCACAACGATGCCAAATGAGATTTTGGCGAAATGTCTTCACAGAATCAACGGATCGACACCCGGAATGATTTAGAAACAATATAAAGCTTATCCTGGAGAGAACAAAAAATAATATTCGGATAGAAGGAAACTTATTAGAAAAATTTTGAATTTAGAGACCGTCTTAGACAAGAGGCTCGCCTGTCGCCCATATTATTCAACCTCGTATTAGCGAAATTTATAAAAGAAGCGGATATAAATAGTTTAGGCTAGGCTAATATATTATAGACGGTCCCAATGTTTAATGTTTGCTAATGTAATTATAATGAGAAGATAGAGCTACAAACTGTACAATATTACAGAAAACAGCACATCAATACGGATTACTAATAAACCAGGATAAAACGATATACTATATCTCATAGAGAGTACTTTAATTCAATTTGCAAGTTTATAATTTTCGCCAGCTGGTTATGTTGGCACAGGTAGGTATTGGAAGCTCGTACTGGATGGCCAGCTATAAGGTTATGTTGGATTGCTTCTGCTGCAACTTTCTATTTTCTATACTTGTCGACACCATCCATGCATCGTATGAAATTTTTAATGAAATAAAATATTATTTTTTTTTTTTAACAAAACTTTGAATTTACAGTTCGCCTAACGATTTTCCAACATTTTTATGCCTTCCCTAAAGTACGACTTGTCGAACTCTACAAAATAATTCTCTGTTCTTAATTTGATGTGACTTTCTTTTCAGCCAATCGTTGCTTCATTTTTGGAAAGAGAAATTAGTCGGAGGGGGGGTCAAGTCTGGAGAATAGAGTGTATGCGGTACCAATTCATGCCACAAATTGACTAATTACGGCGGATGAATAGGAAGCATTTTGTTCTTCACCAAATGAGGGCGTTCTTACATCAACTCTTCGTGAAATTTGGCAATTAATGCAGCATAATACGTCTGTGGCCGTCTTTCCCTTTTCCAAATAGTAGATGAAGATAATGCCATGCGAGCACACGAAATTCGCTTTTTTTAACCAAAAGTATTGAACTTAGTTGTTTTCGGACACTGTCAAAACAAACCCAACATCTCATCGGCTTAAAATTCATGAAGCGTTACTAGAAAGAAAGTTACTTTTCAGAAATGTAATGACGTTTGCAATAATACCTCCATCTATCGGAAAAGTATCTCAATGTTCGCTATATACTCATATGTCTGTCATAATTTTATATTCTTACTACCTTATCTGGAATAGGTACTACAAAGCTTTCTGTTTCTGTTGTGTCACCATCGAGTGATTAAGGAATACTTCCATGCAGTTTCCATTCTCGAACGTGTAATTATTTATATTATTAAACTACATGAGATCGAAATCGAGGGCTATGAGTTTTTTGTTTCTAAAAAATAAGGATTGATCTGCGCGATATCGAATGGATTCGAATCGTAGAAACAAATGGTTTCTTTCATTTATAGTAAAACGTTTAGATATTAAAAAAGAATTAGTCAAATTAAGGACCAGACTAATAATGTAAAATTTATTTCATTACAAATTAACGAACAATGACTTAAAGGATATTCAATAAATACGATCTATTTATATATTTTTCATATCCTCATCGTCATTTATTTGGAAATCTAATCAGTCCTTGATTGTTCGCCGCAGACACCAGACAAACAAACCCATTGAAAAAACCGCAAGTGTCAACAGTGACGTAATGGTAGAGGGATTTCAAGAAAATCGACATAGATCGAACTGAAAAACTATTATTTCAAACACGCAACGGAAACTCTAATTAATAGTCCACACTTGAAGGGTATATACAGTTCGATTATATTGTCAGATTGTTATGCAATCACGTAGTCAAAGCGTTATTGTGTTATTGTCATAAATAGTATTACAACTCGAGCTTCAATTATATGCATTTTTCAGACAATGTCAATACTTCTTTGCTTCACATCAATGCCATCGCCATCTAACTAATCATACTTGACATATATTATCTTATTTTCCATCTCGGTATCAGGTCGGGAACTTTTCGAAAGACCTTCGTATTTTTAGTTTCAAATTTGGAATATTCATTTTGATAATTTAGGTATTATCTTGAAATCTGAATAATCGAAAACTTTCGTACAACACAATTTCCAACTGTCTAAAATAGTTTATGAAAATAGGATTGCCATTGGACATGTACGGCCAAATTTACTGCTGCAGAATTAATTTGATGTCATCAAAGGTGGTATAGTCTTAAGGGGTTAATATAGAATACATTTGTGTATCGACCGGCGTTCCTGCGAAATACAAGATGGGCTAAGTCCCTAAGAATAAATAATTAAAAAGTATTTAGACCTGTATATTGTGGTAGTGTTTGCATTAAAATAATTACTTATATGGAAGAAAATATATGCTTATTAATACAAAGTTATAGAAAATATTTATAATGGAATAGAGTACAATAATAATGTCCATATTAGTATTCTACTGAAAGAAGTAAATTGTAAAAGGTTTTTAAAATTGAGCGATTTTTTTCATTCTTGAATAAAACACAGAATTTGCGTCGATTTCAAAAAAGTTTTTATTGATAATTGAAGCATGGTGTATGACATTTAAACACAAAAAACAAAATCTGCTCTTGCACCTCCACAGACGTCCACTCTTCACGTCATAATTTTGGATGACATTTTAGCATAATCGTGGCCCTATCTCTCAAATGACTCGAATAATTGTATCCTTTAGTTCAGGAATCGATTGTGGATTGTTCTTATAGACCTGGTTTTTCACGTAACCCCAAAGAAAATAGTCCAACAGTGTCAAATCGCATGATCTTGGTGGCCAATTAAAATCACAGTGTAGGCATCACAAATCCCAATTGTTTCAAAGCAGAGTGAGGTGTAACGCCATCCTGTTTACACCACATATCCTCCAGATCAATATTATTCAAAAAAAATCTAGTTATCATCCCACGATATCGAACACCATTTACAGTTACAGCTTCACCACCAGAATTTTGAAAGACATACGATCCAGTTACATCTCCTGACCATAATGCGCAACGACTCGTTTAGGAAGTAAAAATTTCTCATGAATCAATCGTGGATTTTCCTCACCCCAAATGCGGCAATTTTTTTTATTAACATAGTCACCAATTTCTGAGAAAAATCTATGTGTTCTTTGATCCAACTGACAAATGCACGACGTTTTGAATGATCCAGTGGCTTTAGATCCTGAGTTGTTTGAGCCTTATATGCCGACAGAGCTAAACCCTTTCGTAATATACTCTATGTTATGGATTCACTGAGTCCAAATTGTTGTGAACGTCGACTAATGGAAATATATGCTCTTGTGAATGACCACTACGACCATTGCTCTTCTTTTATCTTCCAGCGAAATCTGGAATAGTTTCTTGAAATTTTTGATCAGTTGGATTGATAGTGCTTTCAGAAGGACGATTGTGCCATAAATATCACGTAATTTTCTAAAAACATTTTTCACTGAACGTCCATTTTCATAAAATAATTCAACAATTTATCGTGTTGTAGTGTTGTGTACGACTCCATTTTTGCAAATGTCACACATTATACTTCTGAAATGAGACTAGACCAAGGCAAATTCACAACGCCATATGTGTTTTATTCAAGAATTAAAAAAAACCGCTCAATTTAAAAAATACAAGTTATGTTGAATACAATATTGGAAAAATGTCTACACCTGAAACTTCCACAAACATAAACTTTTTTATTAACATTCTCATCTTCTTCGATTGCTTCAGTCGAAAATTCATGGAAATCTTTACAAATATCAAATTGAAACTTATAAATTGTCCTTAGTTTATTATCATATGCACTATTATTAGGGTAACCCCACTGCAAGGAAATACTCTCACATCTGGCGAAACATATATCTGAAAACGTTCATCGTGTCTTAAACTATATGGTAGAGTATATAGTCCTGTTGAAACTATATATTCCTAAGCCATGATCGCTCAATTTATGGGTAAAAAAGAAATCATAATCATACGGCGATGTGATAATAAGAGATGTGTAAATACAGTAATGAGACCGGTGGTGTAGCGTTCGATCTGATAACACGGTTGGCATCCTTTTTGAAGGGGAAACAGACCAACATCTAATGCATTTTAGTACGAGTTTGAGAGCCACTTAGTTTTCGTAAACCGGATTTTTCTGGTGCGTTCTGAAAATGGCTGATATCAATTTCTAGCAACATCAAGTTCTGTTTCAGACTTGGGTATAGTGCCACGATAACTTTTGCAATATTTCAACAGGCTTATGGAAACATTATTTTGTCAAGGGCCCAGGTGGGTTAACCCTTTCAGTTCCAATTTGTTTTATTTTTATTCAATTGACTTGTTTTTGTTAAATACCCCTTCACCTTGATCATAAAAAAAAGAGAAAAAATATAATTTCAAGCTTTTTTTTCAAAAGGAGGGTACGTGGAGGGGTTGGAACATATATGTTCCATTACTACTAGTTGTGGGAACGTAAAAAAAATATTCAATTTTTTTTTATTTTTCATATATAAAGTGTGATAAGCAGTAAAACAGTGTTTGCATAGTGATAGATTGCAAGCCGCATAAATTGTTTTTGTTCTTCTTTCTTGTTTGTTCTAGGTACAGCGATGACACTTTCTTCTTGTTGGCCCTTCGATGGGTAAGTGATCCCTTATATTCAGTAGCTTGAAACCTGATGACGGCCTACCATATTATCTTCGGCGTACAACTTTTGTATGATGTCCGCCATAGCTTATCAGAGATTCAGCCAGCGGAACCACATAATCCAAGAAACTCTTTTAATGTTTTTCTCACTCTTTTAGCTCAGTAAATATTAGGGGGACTGAAAAGTAATCAATTTTTTTTTGCTGGCGAAAAACATTTATTTAATAAAGAAATCTTAAATACTAGTCAACAAAATAATTTCCATCATTTTCTAACACTTTTTGCGAGCGTAAAGGCAGTTGTTCAATTCCCTTTTTAAAAAAGCCCTTCGATTTTTCAAAAACTTTTCCAAGTACGTTTTCACTTTTCCAACATCGCTAAATTTTTTACCTCTTAATGTATGCCCTAACGATCTGAAAAGGTGGTAACCCGACGGCGTGAGATCTGGTGAATAGGGTGGATGAGGTAAAAGTTCCACTGTAAGGTCCCTTATTTTTTCTTGTGTTAGTTTTGCATTGTGAGGCCTGAAGGACCCTTTTTTTGTTATTGACCAAAACAGATCGTTTTTTTATGAGCTCTTGCTTCATTCGTTCGAGTTGTTTACAATATACTGTCGCTGTAACAATTCATAGTGTATGATTCCAGAAAAATCCCACTACACACAAACAAGGACCTTCTTTATTGTTAGTGATGATCGAAACAGGTGCTTCTCCTAAAGAAAGTCATTGTCTTTCGCGTACAGGATTATTGCATAGCACTCACTTCTTATCTCCAGTTACAATTCGTCGCAAAAACGGATCGGTTTCATACCCAGACAAAAGAGACGCGCAGATGGTACGTCTCCGTCAATTCATGAAGAACCCAAATTCCTTGCCTGTTCAATTTTCCTATGCGACGAAGAAGATCCTGAACTGTAGACCATGAACAGCCAATCTTCAGTGATAATTCCTCAATTGTTTAACAAGGATCTGAACCCATCATTGCCTTCAGGATATCATCATCTAATTTTTGGAGTCGTCCTTTTCGTGCGGCATCTTTGCGATTCCTATTTCTATTTTTAAACTTTTTAAACTATCTATGAACTTATTTAGTTTCAGAACATCCCCGTCAGTATCCGTAATTTTTTTCACTGCTTCGTTTGCCTTCATTCCTTGATCGATCGAACAAAAATAGCATAGAATGATCGTGTTTTCACGTAAGTGTACTTCTTCTATTGTTGGCCTTGACATCTCTCCTCCTTGGTAGAACAAAAACTTTTTAACCGAATAATAAAATTTACAACCAAGCTTGAACGTAACAACAAAACTTTCGTGTTTGTGGGGCCGTGTCTCGGCATAAACTGACTGTGAATGAGCTCATCGAAGTATATATATATATATATATATATATATATATATATATATATATATATATATATATATATATATATATATATATATAGAATTACCGGGTTAGATCAGGCTGCCATTGGAATTTTGACATTGCTACGCTTATTATACGGACAATAAAAAGGAAGACCCGACTGCAAGAACTATTAATCGAACTTGACAACATGTATTGGGATATTATTGGGCTCTGTTAAACACGAAGAAAGAGCGAAGAGTTAATCAAATTAGAACCAACTGGTCACGTATTCTACACCCGAGGTACGGAGAATGGACGATGTGGTGGAATTAGATTCCTCATCAATCGAAAGCTGAAAGACAGTGTAGTTAAATTTGAAAGTATATCCAACAGATTAGCCCAATACGTCATTCAGCTGAATATAAAGTTTAAGCTACAAATCGTCCAAGCTTAAGCACCAACTATAAGCCATAAAGATGAGAAAAAAAAGATTGAGAAATTTTATGATGATGTGACCCAACTTTCAGGCAAAGAGAAGTGTAGGTATAAAATCCTGATGGGCGACTTTAATGTCAGAATCGGAGAAGCAAGAACTAGTGAAAATGGAACTGGCCCAACCAGGCTGGCTGACTTTGCTGAAGGATAAGAACTCTATATTATGAATTCGTTTTACAACAAAAAGATCAACAGAAAATGGACATGGAAAAGTCCATCTGGACTAACAAGTGAAATTGATTTCATCATGTCAAACGATAAAGCAATATTTTGCAATTGTACTGTCCTTAATCATTTTAATGTGGGAAGTGATGGTACAAGCAAAGATTAGGATAAACTGCCGAAAAGAGCGCGAAAGAATGATAAGATCAAAAAGGGGCAAAGTGGATTCTGGTAAGCTGCTGGCAGAGATTTTGAAATTGCTTTGTCGAATCGCTTTGCTGTGTTACAAGACCCGGAGGAGATAGAAATCTCAGACTAATTTGAAGAAATAGCCAACAATGTGCTTAAAATAGCGGCTTCAATAGCACCAGAAGATAAATGTTTCAAAGAGTCAAAAATTTCCAATGAGAGCATTTATTTAATGAATAAAAAGCCAGACAATGAAGAATGCAGACAGTCCTTTTGGCAGGGTCGAGTACGTTGATCTTTGCAAAACTATAAGAAAACGTATTCGAGAGGAAACGCGCCGATTCAACAAGGAGCTTGTGCAAAAAACTCTGGAAGAAAACAGGGGAATTAACAAAGCTAAGCAGAAGCTAAGAAAGAAAAGGACACGAATGTTTTCCTTCATGCGTGAGGAAGGTACAATATGCAGGGAACGGACGGAAATGTTAGAGGTTGTCGGAAGATTTTATTCAATGTTATATGAGGACCAGAATCAAGCAAGAACAGCAATGCCCATTGAAGAACAAGTGCCGGATATCCTGGTCGAGGAAGTGACAAAGGTTATGTTTATAGACTCGATGAAAAATGGCAAGGCTCCAGGAAAGGATAGTATAACATCATAGTATGAAATAATAGTAAAGGGTAGAAAAATGCAGAAGTGATTTAAAGGAAGATTTAAAGAAATACCGTCCAATAAGCCTCCTATCAATGGTGTACAAAGTTTTCACCAAGATAACATCCAAAAGAGTACTAAGAAAACTTAATGATGCACAACTAAGGGAGCAAGCATGATTCAGAAGTGGATTCAGTATAATGGATCACATCCAGATCCTACAGCAGGTCATAAAAAGACACAACAAATACACTATGCCACTGTGCTTGGCTTTTATCCATTCTCAAAGAGGGCCATAATGGATGCATTGCAAAGCCTATGTAAATCTACTAGGATCAATCTTGGGCAGAGGGTTTCAATGGAAGGGGATACCGTCTGGGAGGTGGAACAATGCGTTGATCAGTGTGTCCTGTCCGTTATGCCATACGGAAGTGAGACCTGGACGAGTGTCCAGATCTCACTGGACTCACTGATGTCAGTCATCACAGTCAGTACAAAAACTTCGAGTAGCACAGAGGGGAATGGAAAGATGTATGCTTGGCATTATTAGACGGGATAGAAGGACCTGCACATCGATCAGAGAACAAACAAAAGTGAGTGATATCATTGGAAGCATAAAGCAATTGAAATGGAAGTGGGCAGGTCATGTAGCGATGCGATGGGACGAAAAATGGGCCAGCAATCGCAAACGTCCACGGAGAAGACCGAAAACACGATGGACTGATGACATTATTAAGTATATTGGACCCGAATGGCAGAGGAGAACTCAGGACCACGAGAGTTGGAAGCATGCTGAAGAGGCCTTTATCCTGCAGTGCATTGATACGGGTTGATGATATCCCCCATATATTGATATCCCCCATGACATCCCCCATATATTTGTTATAGAACTCTACTATCTTTGGGTAAGGAATTTTTGTTTGGCTTCCATCTTTCGCTTTTCTGTTTGCTACAGTCATTTCATCACCATGAGAATTTGAAAGGTTTGTTACATCTTTGGTATTCTTCCATGAGACTGCACCTGTACAGTACTGATTGCATAGAAACTAAGTTTCAATTATTTGACGCTTTCTGTCTACATAGAATTTAGGCTTGTTTTTTTCTGGTTTTTATTGATGTACCAACTGCAGCAAAAGGTAATTTGTTTATAAGTTGAGTGCTGGTAAAAAATCTGCCAAAGCAAAGGCTAACATCAGTATTGCGAATAGTTTCTGCTAACTTCATGACATCTTCTCCTAAAGTTGAATCTTGGTTTCTATTTTCATCCGTTCCTGAATATATATTCAAGTCGTATGTGTAGCCAGTATTTGAATCACATCTAACCCATGATTTTACGCCTCTTTTAGTAGGTTTTAGCGGAAGGTACTGTTTCAGGGAACTTCTTCCCTTGAACTTGGACATAGCATCATCGATACTCTGAAATGTACCCTCACTTCTTACCTGTAAAAAGATTGTTTCAAGCACTAAAGCACTTCTTCCGTATAATATATTTTATGGGCGCCATCTGGCTTTTGGGGGAATTGAAATATAGTTTGGAAAACAGAAACTGGAATCTATCCCTAGAAATTGTTTGTTTGATTATTGTGTTGCTAAGTAAAGTATTAGTAGACCAGTAGTGTCGCTTTGCAGGCGCTTTATTATAGGACATTACGAGAAAACATCCAATGACAATCATTATTTCATACTGATCAGTTTTGAGTATAGATAATTTCGTTTTTGCTTGAAATATCTCCAATCTTTCATTGTTTTTTTAGAAATCCATAGAAAAAGGCTCAGTAGAAAACTCAGTAGGTGACCTATTCAGTTTTGCGAGAATTGTACAGGTTTTTTTCGGTTCGGATACGTAATCTTGGTAAAAAAATGTTATCTACAGATTTTCATTGGTCATTCTCTCTTTCTTCAGAAGCTGACCGTTCCGTGGACGATACATTTCCATTTAGTTCGACTTTACATTTTAATTTGCTTGTGATGGTCCCGAAATGACTGAACTGGACATATTCTGAACCACTATCAACGAACTGGAGAATGACTGGACATATTCTCAACCACTATCAAAGAACGGTTCATCCCTCCATATCGAAAATATTGTCTGCCAACTCCATGAGTTCCTGCTCAGACAATGGTTTATTTCTGAAATGAAAAATCACATTTTACTTGTAGAAATACTACTGCTACAAATTTATGCCACAGCGGACTCCCACTGGAACATATATGCCCCGTCAACAAATTTTAGAAAAAATGTTCTGTATGCGCAGTATTTACACGCAAAAAAAAACACTTTCTATAAGTAATATATAAACATAAACAGACCTACCTAGATATTTGTTTTCATAAATTAGTCAAATAATTGCCAAATACACCAAAAAAACATATAGCACGAGGTCAACGCATAGTAAACAGATTCACTAAACCGCCGTATTAAAAAAATAAACAAACATTTTCTATTTGGGATATTAGAAACAATGCATATTGCCAGTGGGGCATCGGCCTGGGTAAATCCAAAGCGCGTATTTCCCTCTAGGTTGCATTAAACACCTACTGGGACTTATATCACTCATTAGGACCGAAAGGGTTAAGGCATTTTTAGAACACCGAGACTCGATTAAAGATGAACCTACACAGCGGAAGGCCTTCCACTCCAAGAACTGATGACAATGTCCAGATAATCGGAGATTTTGTGATGTTGACGATCAGAATAATTGGGTAAGACTTAAATTTGATTCATACAACCGCTTATCAGATTTTGACCGAATTTTGAACAAATCTGGGATGACGAAAATCTTCGTGAAACAAGTTCTGGAAAACCTTTCAAAAGGGTTAAATAGGAAGGAAATATGTTTTGACTTTTTTGGGCGGATTGAAAATGACCCTAATTTTCTGAAACGTATTATTTCTGGTGACGAGTCTTAGATTTTTAAATACGACCCGGAAACGAAGCGCTACTGTTTCCACACTGACACATTGTTTCTATAGACCTATTGAAGTTTTACAAAGGTTTCCATCGTTCTGTGAAGTCTGAAACATATCTTGGTGGCACACCATTGCTCGAAATTATTATCACTCGTGTTCAGAACGCACTAGAAAAATCCGTTTAACAAATAAAAGTTGCTACGGACCACCAAGTGACTCTAGGGAGATCAAGCTCGCTTTGAAGACGCATCAAATACCACCAAAAGGACAGCCAACAGTATTGCCAAATCGAACGCCACGTCATCAGACTCATTATTTAATTCAAACACCTCGTATATACGTTCACTTGCTAGAACTAAAAATATTAATGAACACTTCAGAGGTGTATTTTAGTAAAAAATATTCGTGCCTCTTTTTACCGGATATGTAATAATAATAATAATAATAATAATAATAATATAATAAATGATTCAAACAGTACGTTAATGAAATTGGTTGCAAATGAGGATCGGGGTTTCACCCCACTGAACCTAAATAAACAAAATCGTATTGATGGCAGAACAACACTCACGGACTGTGTTCGAGAATGGAAAGGACAAACATTGCACGGAAGGTTTCCTAAGTCACTCGAAGATGACACCATTGACGAACAATTGTCTCTGAAGTGGCTGACCGATGGACTCTTGTACCCAGAAACAGAAGGTTTCGCGATATCTATTCAAGATAGGGTAACAAGAACAAAAAACTATGAAAAGCACATACTGCATTTGGACGTAGTCGATAAGTGCAGGAAATGCGGTACTTTGGGGGAAACAATTGAGCACCTTATTGGCGGTTGCCCGGCCCTTGCTCCTAATGCTTATTTAGGACGGCATAATCAGCTGGCAAAAATTATACATCAACAAATTGCAAAAAAATACTCGCTATTAGAAAATGCACCTCCTCCATATTATAAGTACTCGCCTTCTCCTGTACTTGAATCATCCGATACCATTCTTTACTGGGACAGACCAATCACTACTGATCGAACGGTTGATTATAACAGGCCCGATATTGTTCTAATCAACAAAAAGGACAAGACGGCTTTTATAATTGACATCGCAGTGCCACTATCTCACAACATTAGAAAAACTGAGATAGAAAAATCCACAAAGTATGAAAATCTGGCATACGACTTGAAGAACCAGTGGAAACTGAGTAAGGTAGATGTAGTGCCCTTCGTTATATCCGCCGAAGGCCTGATAAGTAGGAGATTTTCAAAGAACCTCGAGAGCCTCGGGATCTCGAGATCGATTGCCATAGTGGGACAGCGTGCCGTGCTCTTGCAGACGTGTCACATTGTTCGTAAGATATTATGCTAGGGTGAGAGGAGCTGAATTGCTTTTTCATCTTGGCATTGGAATACCGGCCAGCATGAGCTGAGATTCTACAGTAAGGATGAGCAGAATAATAATAATAATAATAATAATAATAATAATAATAATAATAATAATAATAATAATAATAATAATAATAATAATAATAATAATATACAAGGCATATATATACAAGGCGGTAGGGTTTTGCGGACAAGAACCCTTCGGAACCGTCGGCAGAATTTGTCCGGGGTTGGTGAATCTGGAGCGAGTGGCAGTTCTCAACTCTATGGCACCACAAGAATGGCAACGAAAAAGGTACCCGAGCAACAATTTGAAAATCAAAGACTCGCACCACCGAGCACTTCATCACAAGATCAGTGCAGAATGCAGATTAATAATGAAATGGAAGACGGAAATGTCCCGGTTCTTGCTGGCTCGCCCCCCATAAGGAGGGCTGCCACTAGAACTGAACGCACTCCACGTATCAGATGGACACGCGAAATGAATATTGAGGTAATGCGTACCTACTATTACGTGAACCAGTGCGGAGATAAGCCGCTTCCTGGATGGAGAAATGCACTCTATCAAGAATATAAGAAGAGGTTCCCTGGAACTCGGCTGTCTGAGCAAAACTTAGCCGACCGTAAAAATATAATTTTAAATAAAAAGTATCTCACCGAAACAGAACTAATGAATGTCAAGAGAGAAGTTGGTAATGAATTACACCAGAACGTTACATATCAGCAACATGAAGAAGATAATATAGGCGTCCTCACCTTAACCACACAGGCCCAGCCTATAGAACAAACTCCTAATTTTCCACCGGAGGCCTCACCGTCTAGCAATGAGGAAGTGACCTTACAACAGAACTTGTCTAATGTACGAGAGAAGTTTTACAGTAATTTGGCCCATTTTATTGGGTCAAATCCACTAAATAGACCAAAAATTCCAATACTGCGAAATATTACAAAAGCTCGTATTACTCTAATGCAGATCAATAAAGTTCTGGAATCACATCTGGCTGGGATACTAGATCTGTGTGATATACATCTTGCGTTGTACTGTGCAGCAGTGACTGCGATCGAAATTTCAGGCCAAAACACATACACCCCCAGTACGAGCAGGCATAATTTCCAGAAAAATACGCCTGCCTGGAAAACACGCCTTGAAAACAATATCGATGATTTCCGAAGGAAAGTCGACGTCATCTCAGAATACCTTTCTGGTAATCGATCAAGTAAAGTAATGAAAAAAATAAAAACAATTGCCAATAAATCTGGCATTGGCTTCGACGATCCAAACTTCTCCGAAAAATTATTGGATCTTAAAGATCGGTTTAGACAGAAAGCTAAATCTAAAGGGGCTAGGCTAGCAAGATATAACGAGCTAAAAAAACGAAAGCACCAAAATTCAGAATTCATAAATAGTCAAAAGAAATTTTATAGAGAGCTCGAACAAGGCAGTAGCAGATCAGAACTTGAGAATGTGGACATGTCCTCCTTTGCAGAATATTGGCAATCGGTTTGGAAAAGATCAGATGACTATGAAAAAGCGGCACCTTGGATTAAAACAATTGAACAGCACACAACTGCTCTCCCAGAAATGGAGTTCAACGATTTCACGGCGACTGACATTTGCACCGCCGTCAAGAAAACTCATAACTGGAAAGCTCCTGGACCAGATGGACTACATAACTTCTGGATTAAAAACTTTACGGCGGCCCACCGCCCACTTGCTAGTGCATTTAAAGAGGTAATGATAAATCCTGATACTTTCCCGAATTTTTTAATGGAAGGCAATACATATCTTCTGTACAAAAAGGGTGATGCTAAGCAACCCAATAACTACAGACCCATCACGTGTCTGTCAGTATTTTATAAATTGTTGACAGCCCTAATCAATGAAAAAATTTACAAACATTGTGATGAAAACAATATTTTTGAAGAAGAGCAGAAAGGATGTATAAGAGCAAGTATGGGATGCAAGGAACAGCTAACGATCGATGCTGTAGTTCTCGAACAAGCGCGGAAAAGAAAACGCAACCTAAACATCTGCTATATAGACTACAGGAAAGCCTTCGATAGTGTTCCACACGATTGGTTACTAGAAGTCCTGAAGATTTATAAAATAAGCCCTCCCATCATTAACTCCTTAAGGTGCCTAATGGGGAAATGGAAAACAAATCTCTTTATCGACCAACAATGCATTACAACTGCGAATATCGAGAGAGGAATTTTTCAGGGAGATTCCTTTTCTCCGGTTTGGTTTTGTCTAGCCCTAAACCCTATGTCTACATTACTGAACAACAGTAATATAGGATATAAACTAAACATGAGGAATCCACGAAAGCTCTCGCACCTACTATATATGGATGACCTTAAACTCTATGGAGAAACTAGAGAAAAACTAAACTCCTTAATAAAAATGGTCGAAGAATTTAGTAGGGATATCAAGATGTCATTCGGACTTGATAAATGCTCTACCATTAGCATTCAAAAAGGAATAGTCAACAATCAACATTCAACACACTGTAACATACAACAACTGGCACCAGAAGAATCCTATAAATATTTAGGTATACCTCAAAACGAGAAATTTAACCATAGCCAGTTAAAGAAAGACTTTTCTACTATGTACGAAAAGAGGCTTACAAAACTTTTAAATAGCAAACTGAACAGTGGAAACCTGATTAGAGCGATCAATGGATGGGCAGTGCCAACTCTGACCTATTCCTTTGGTATTGTTAAATGGTCAGAAACAGACCTTGATGGACTGGATAGATTAACACGTCGAACATTGACAAAATTCCGATGTCTGCATCCAAATTCATCTATGAAGCGACTGTACATTCCAAGAAAGTTGGGAGGCAGAGGCCTCGTGAACATTAAGAACCTTTGTCTGAACCAGGAGAGTAAGATGAGAGAACGCTTCATTAATTCAAGCAGCACGCTAATGAAGTTGGTTGCTAAGGAGGACCGGGGTTTCACCCTTTTGAACCTAGATAAATTGAATCGTGTTGATGGTAGAACAACACTTACGGATTGTGTCCGTGAATGGAAACAACAGACACTGCATGGACGGTATCCAAAGTCACTAGAGGATGATACCATTGATGGACCATTGTCTCTAAAATGGCTGACCGATGGGCTGTTGTACCCAGAAACAGAAGGTTTTGCGACATCTATTCAAGATAAGGTAGTAAGAACACGGAACTATGAAAAGCATATACTACACATGGATGTTGTCGACCGATGTAGGAAGTGCGGTATAGTGGGGGAAACGATTGAACACCTTATCGGTGGGTGTGCAGTTCTAGCCCCTAATGCTTATTTAGGAAGACATAATCAGCTGGCGAAAATTATACATCAGCAAATTGGATTAAAATATTCGCTATTAGATAACGCACCTGCTCCATATTATAAGTACTCACCTTCTCCCGTATTGGAATCATCTGATGCAATCCTATACTGGGACAGACCAATCACAACAGATCGAACGGTCGATTATAATAGACCAGACATTGTTCTAATTAGTAAAAAGGAGAAAAGGGCTTTTATAATTGACATCGCAGTGCCACTCTCTCATAATATCAGGAAAACCGAGTTGGAGAAAACCACTAAGTATGAAAACCTTGCGTACGATTTGAAAAACCAGTGGAAACTGCATAAGGTAGAGATAGTGCCTTTCGTTATATCCGCCGAAGGCCTAATAAGTAAGAACTTTTCAAAAAATTTGAAGAACCTTGGTATCTCAAAATCGATTGCCATAGTGGGACAACGTGCAGTGCTCTTGCAGACGTGCCACATTGTTCGTAAAATTTTATGCTAAGTGAGAGGAGTTGAATTGCTTTCTCATTTTGGCATTGTAATATAGACCAGCTTAGGCTGAGATGCTGAGTTCAGTACGAGGATAATAATAATAATGAGGTAATGATAAATCCTGATACTTTCCCGAATTTTTTAATGGAAGGCAATACATATCTTCTGTACAAAAAGGGTGATGCTAAGTAACCCAATAACTACAGACCCATCACGTGTCTGTCAGTATTTTATAAATTGTTGACAGCCCTAATTAATGAAAACATTTACAAACATTGTGATGACAATATTTTGAAACAATACACAATCACAAGACAATTGAAAACAATATTTTTGAAGAAGAGCAGAAAGGATGTATAAGAGCAAGTATGAGATGCAAGGAACAGCTAACGATCGATGCTGTAGTTCTCAAACAAGCGCGGAAAAGAAAACGCAACCTAAACATCTGCTATATAGACTACAGGAAAGCCTTCGATAGTGTTCCACACGATTGGTTACTAGAAGTCCTGAAGATTTATAAAATAAGCCCTCCCATCATTAACTCCTTAAGGTGCCTAATGGGGAAATGGAAAACAAATCACTTTATCGACCAACAATGCATTACAACTGCGAATATCGAGAGAGGAATTTTTCAGGGAGATTCCTTTTCTCCAGTTTGGTTTTGTCTAGCCCTAAACCCTATGTCTACATTACTGAACAACAGTAATATAGGATATAAACTAAACATGAGGAATCCACGAAAGCTCTCGCACCTACTATATATGGATGACCTTAAACTCTATGGAGAAACTAGAGAAAAACTAAACTCCTTAATAAAAATGGTCGAAGAATTTAGTAGGGATATCAAGATGTCATTCGGACTTGATAAATGCTCTACCATTAGCATTCAAAAAGGAATAGTCAACAATCAACATTCAACACACTGTAACATACAACAACTGGCACCAGAAGAATCCTATAAATATTTAGGTATACCTCAAAACGAGAAATTTAACCATAGCCAGTTAAAGAAAGACTTTTCTACTATGTACGAAAAGAGGCTTACAAAACTTTTAAATACCAAACTGAACAGTGGAAACCTGATTAGAGCGATCAATGGATGGGCAGTGCCAACTCTGACCTATTCCTTTGGTATTGTTAAATGGTCAGAAACAGACCTTGATGGACTGGATAGATTAACACGTCGAACATTGACAAAATTCCGATGTCTGCATCCAAATTCATCTATGAAGCGACTGTACATTCCAAGAAAGTTGGGAGGCAGAGGCCTTGTGAACATTAAGAACCTTTGTCTGAACCAGGAGAGTAAGATGAGAGAACGCTTCATTAATTCAAGCAGCACGCTAATGAAGTTGGTTCCTAAGGAGGACCGGGGTTTCACCCCGTTGAACCTAGATAAATTGAATCGTGTTGATGGTAGAACAACACTTACGGATTGTGTCCGTGAATGGAAACAACAGACACTGCATGGACGGTATCCAAAGTCACTCGAGCATGATACCATTGATGGACCATTGTCTCTAAAATGGCTGACCGATGGGCTGTTGTACCCAGAAACAGAAGGTTTTGCGACATCTATTCAAGATAAGGTAGTAATAACACGGAACTATGAAAAGCATATACTACACATGGATGTTGTCGACCGATGTAGGAAGTGCGGTATAGTGGGGGAAACGATTGAACACCTTATCGGTGGGTGTGCAGTTCTAGCCCCTAATGCTTATTTAGGAAGACATAATCAGGTGGCGAAAACTATACATCAGCAAATTGCATTAAAGTATTCGCTATTAGATAACGCACCTGCTCCATATTATAAGTACTCACCTTCTCCCGTATTGGAATCATCTGATTCAATCCTATACTGGGACAGACCAATCACAACAGATCGAACGGTCGATTATAATAGACCAGACATTGTTCTAATTAGTAAAAACGAGAAAAGGGCTTTTATAATTGACATCGCAGTGCCACTCTCTCATAATATCAGGAAAACCGAGTTGGAGAAAACCACTAAGTATGAAAACCTTGCGTACGATTTGAAAAACCAGTGGAAACTGCATAAGGTAGAGATAGCGCCTTTCGTTATATCCGCCGAAGGCCTAATAAGTAAGAACTTTTCAAAAAATTTGAAGAACCTTGGTATCTCAAAATCGATTGCCATAGTGAGACAACGTGCAGTACTCTTGCAGGCATGCCACATTGTTCGTAAAATTTTATGCTAAGTGAAAGGAGTTGAATTGTTTTCTCATTTTGGCATTGTAATATAGACCAGCTTAGGCTGAGATGCTGAGTTCAGTACGAGGATAATAATAATAATAATTAATAATTATAATTATATCCAGAAACAGAAGGCTTCGCGACAGCTATTCACGATAAGGTAGTAAGGACAAAAATTATGAAAGACATATTTTACACATGGATGTTGTCGACAAGTGCAGGAAGTGCGGTGGTGTAGGAGAAACAATTGAACACCTTGTTGGAGGGTGTCCAGTCCTTGCCCCTAATGCTTACCTAGGCAGGCATAATCAGCTGGCGAACATTATACACCAGCAAATCGCTTTAAAGCACTCGCTATTTGATAAGATGCCTCCACCATATTACAAGTACACGCCTTCCTCCGTACTTGAGTCAGCCGATACAATTCTTTACTGGGATAGACCAATTACAACAGATCGGACTGTTGACTATAATAAGTCGGATATTGTTCTAATTAACAAAAAGCAGAGGAGATCTTTCATAATTGACATTGCGATACCACTCTCTCATAACATCAGAAAAACTGAAATGGAAAAGGTCACGAAGTACGAAAATTTTGCAATTGATCTGAAAAATCAATGGAAGCTCCAGAAAGTGGAGGTGTTACCTTTTGTTATATCCGCCGAAGGCCTAGTAAGCAAAACCTTTTCCAAAAATCTGGAAATTCTTGGTGTTTCAAAATCGATTACCACAGTAGGACAACGAGCAGTTCTCTTACAAACTTGCCACATTGTTCGTAAGGTACTAAGCTGAATGGGAAGAGCTGAACTGCTTTCTCGTTCTGGCATTGTGAACCCGACCAGCCTAGGCTGAGATGATCGATGAATCATGTTTGTGATAATTAATTAAATTAAAATCCCTGCATGGGAGACATCAGAATGAGGTCAACCAAGAACAAGTCGACATATTAGCGTCGAACTACTGGCTGACTGCAGGACAGATGTTCCCCGAGACAGAGGGATTTATAGTGGCTATCCAAGATCAGGTTATTACCACTAGAAATTACCTTAAATATATTGTTCAAGATGCTGGTATTTTGGACGATCAGTGTCGATTTGGATGTCCGACCTCCGAAACCATTCAACACATTACTGGGGGATGTACGATGCGGCTATCGATTATAAAGATAGGCACGATGCAGTTGCAAAGATTCTATCTGGGATATCTGGGATAAGTCAATGTTCCCCTTAGAGGAAGTGCGAACGCCTTTAGGGGATAATAATAATTAATATAAATATATAGAATTATTGGTTAAAGAAGTTATGGTTAATTATATGGGCACTCACAATAAATTGGCCCATATAATTAACGAGTTAATGGCCGAACCATATAAAGCGCCACTATTTCTTACTCAAGGGGCAACATACCTCATCTCCAAGGATAATCAAAATACTCAGGATCCCTCCAAGTATCGCCCGATAACATGTCTTCCTACGCTACATAAAGTAGTAATCGCATATATGCGCATTGCGAGCGAAATAATATTATCGCTGTGCAACAAAACGGATGTACTAAAGGCGCAATGGGGTGCAAAAAACATCTGGTGATTGATTTAGTCATATGCAATCAAGGTTATACCAAAAATAGAAATGTAAACATGGCGTATATAGATTTTAAGAAGGCTTTTGATTCCGTTCCACATGAATGGCTTGTGGAAGTTTTGAAGATTTATAAAATTTGTCCATCTTTAATCAATCTCCTAAAAACATTTATGTCAACGTGGCGAACCAAAATTCAGCTTAAGGAGGATGACAATAATATAACAACAGACAATGTCCCTATTTGAAGAAGTATCTTCCAAGGAGAGTGCCTAAGCCCCCTTTGGTTTTGCATCGCCATGAATCCTCTGTCGCACCGATTAAATTCGACTAAGTATGGTTTTTGCTTAAAAAACAACAACACAAACATTATGAGGCTAAACTATTTACTTCACATGAACGACCTAAAATTGTTTGCCTCGTCAAAAAATCATCTCGAACAAATGTTAAAAATAGTGGAGGAATTTTCTAGTGATATCGGAATGGAATTTGGATTGGAAAAATGTCGGACCATCATTATCAACAGGGGCAAGCTCCAGAACAACACTTTTAGGACACATAATGGCTAAACTATCGAGGCAATGACGGCCATAGACACATGGGAATGAAACATGGGAATGAAATAAGCCCGGCGCATTGATCATCGTTCAATGAAAGATGAACTCAGCTCTCAATTCACCAAGAGGGTAAAACAAGTGATCAAGTAAAATCTTAATAGCAGAAATATGTTTAAAGCAATCAACACATATGCGGTCTCTATATTAACGTATTCTTTTGTAGTAGGCAACTGGAGTAAGACGGATGTACAAAATCTACAACTCAAGCTTAGAACATAGCTCACAAAAGCACAAAAGCATCACCCACGAAGTAGTGTAGAACGCACCGCCTTGCAACGACATCAAGGCGGTAGAGGCCTGGTCGATATAAGCAAGCAATTTGATCAACAAATTGAAAACATGCGATCGTACTTTTTCAAACAAGCAGAAACGTCGAAATTACATAGAACGATATGTCAGATCGATGTATTAACGCCACTACAATTGAAAGAAAATCTGGTTCAAAGCTATGCGAAAACCGATCAAGAAAAGTTGCAATCATGGAGAGAAAAATCCCTGCATGGGAGACATCAGAATGAGGTCAACCAAGAACAAGTCGACATATTAGCGTCAAACTACTGGCTGACTGCAGGACAGATGCTCCCCGAGACAGAGGGATTTATAGTGGCAATCCAAGATCAGGTTATTGCCACTAGAAACTACCTTAAATATATTGTTCGAGATGCTGATATTTTGGACGATTAGTATCCAAAATACCAGGATGGATGTCCGACCTCCGAAACCATTCAACACATTACTGGGGGATGTACGATGTTTGCGGCTATCAATTATAAAGATAGGCACGATGCAGTCGCAAAGCTTCTATACCAGGAACTTGCAATAAAGCTGCAGCTGTTAAAAGAGAGAGAGTTCCACATTACAATTACAATCCCGAACCTATTCTCGAAAGCAATAATAATAAGATCTATTGGGACCGTACTGTACTCACTGAGCGAAGACTGGATCACAACAGGCCCAATATTATTACTGTGGATAAATTATCTAAACGCGCTCTATTAATCGATGTGGCCATTCCTAATAATAATGATATATTAAAGAAGCAAAAGGAAAAAATTCAGAAATACCAGGAACTTCAAGAGCAAGTTAAAAAACACTGCGGCATGAAAAGTGTAGAAATAGTTCCCATAATAATATCAACCAAAGAGTTATTCCAAAGAGCCTGCTGAAGAACATAAAAGTATTGGGTCTCAAAGAGCAACTTTTCAAGTCCATGCAGAAAACAGCGAGAACTGTTCGGAAGTTCTTGAACAACTCAGGAACGTCAAAGAATTCCAGCGTCACCTTGCGGCCCGATAACAGGGAAAGGGCCCTCACAGAGCTTAATCCTTCTGATATCTAGGATATCTGGGATAAGTCAATGTTCTCCTTAGAGGGAGTGCAAACACCTTTAGGCTAAATTAAGCAAGCGCGGGATTAATATAATAATAATAATTAATGTCAGCGGAATACTGAGTTATAATGAAATTTATACCTAGGGTCCGAGTCGAACTCCAACATCGCGAGGGAGGAATCAGTTTATGGTTTCCAGGTTTTTGAGCTGAGAGAGTGATACCAAGTCGATGAGAATAATAATAATGTTTATTAAATCCAAAAGACATTAACAAAATGTACAGATTAGGTCAAATAAACAATACATAGCACTGAACGGTAATACAAATATTCAAAATAATAACAATAATAAAACAACAACAAAAAAACAATTCTTCAAGTCTACAACATTATCAACAAAATACCCCTCCAAGCTATAAAAGGCTACGCGCACAAGAAAGTCCCACACCAGCCTTCTAAAGACTTTGTTTTCCACGACATTTTTGAGCCTGTCTGGCAAGTTATTATAGAATTTAGCCCCTGCATAATATACACTATTTTCAAATATTTTAAGCGAGTGTACCGGATAAGCAAAGTCGTAATGATCACGAGTTTTGTATTCATGGAAGAAACTATGTTGTGCAAATTTTGAGAATTGAACCTAACAAATTTAACAATCTCGTATATGTATAGTGATGACAATGTCAGGACATTGCACTTAGAAAAAAGATGTCGACAAGTAGCTGTCTTTCGAGCTCCAGCGATTGTTCTTATTAGGCGCTTTTGGAATCTGAAAACTCGCAATAAATGAGGTGAATTGCCCCAGAAAATCAGTCCATACTTTACACGGCTATACAATTCAGCATAATAATATATAACACTATATCAGCAGTACCCACCTGTTTCAATCTATATAAAGCATATGATGCGGTTGCCAATTTTTTGCAAAGTTCATTTACATGTGAGTCCCATGACAGTTTGCCGTTCAGATGAATACCCAAGAACTTGACCCCTGATACCTGCCGTATTGACCTTCCGTTAATTTTCAAGAGATGAGATTTGTCCTCCATATAAGCTTGAGTGGAGAAGCTAACAAAATTTGTTTTCTCCACATGTAGATATAGCTTCTTTGCCTTATACCAGTTATAAAATTTGTTTAACATGATCTGAGCAGACTGCATAAGTCCCTGTGCATTATTAGCCGGCACTAGTTAGCAACAATCATCCGCAAACATAATTATGTTCTTATTATCGCAGATAGTCGGCAAATCATTAATAAAAAGTAGAATTAAAAGAGGGCCCAGAACAGATCCCTGAGGTACTCCGCAAGCAATTCTCAATCAACTCTCGATCTATTATCTCAATTTTACCTTTTATGCCATTGTTATATAATTTATAAAATAACAGTGTATGATCGACCAAGTCAAAGGCCTTACTAAGGTCCATAAAAATACCAATACACGTTAAATGATTATTTATATTGTCATATATATATATATATATATATATATATATATATATATATATATATATATATATATATATATATATATATATATATATATATATATATATATATATATATATATATATATGTAAGAAAATCGCACATTGCTATGTGCGTAGATCTTTCACTTCGGAAGCCGTGTTGCGTTGAGCTCAGGATATTAAATTTATTCATAAATGACATTATTTGATAGTACACCATTCTTTTCATAACCTTAGACAACATGGGCAGAATGGCAATTGATCTATAGTTGCTAAGACACAAGGGATCACCCTTCTTGAACATCGGAATTATTTTTGCTGTCTTTAGAGCATTTGGAAATATACCGCTTTCAAATGACCAATTAATTAAATATGTTAATGGCTGAACTATTAAATGTGGGCATCTCTTAAAAATTAGTGCAGGGATGTTATCCAATCCAGCAGATTTTGTATTTTTTAATTTTTGTATAGTGTCCATTATTTCGTATTGATTAACTGACATCAAACTCATTGAATTTCGAACTTTATAATTATGGGGTACCGTGATATGTCGGGCTTGAATCTATTGTAAAGTATGCGAGGTGTAATTCTGAATCAAGGCAATATTTACATTATGTTGCAATGTACTTTTCACCTGTTACTAAGCTAAGTAGTACTGCTGTAGTTCCTTTAAGGGCCGGTTCTGCAATGCAAGAATATACCAGATATAAGGTATACTTCGAATAAAATTTGAAAATCCGGGGGGGCGTTTATGGTAGTTTCAAATTTTATTCCAAGTATAGCTTATACGTGGTATATTCTTGCATTGTAGAACCGGTCCATAACAGTATTAAAATACCTAAAATCCGTGCGCTGTGTTATTTTAGGTAATTCTTTGAACGGACGACAACAGACAGGGATAGGTCCTAATTCAATATAGGATATTTCTTGTGATGAATGCTGTGCTATAACTAAAGTTCCGTCTGGTAAAATGCATATCACCAAGAAAAAGTTAAACATTCAGATGTTGGCGCGTAAAGCATGGCGACATACACCGTTGCCAAGCTGTGATATCTATCCCTCCCAATCCATCTACTACGCGTTTATTGTTAAAAAAAAACTTTCAACTAATCCATAAAAAAACTCATGTTTATTCCAATTTTTTTCGTTTTTCAGCACGTTGGTTTATCGAAAAATTCGTAAGAAAAGTTCTCAAGATATACACAAAACTATGTCTTTTTTTTTATACATTTCTGGCCTATTGCAAGTTAATTAAGAATAACTCGCTTCAAAATCGGGCAGATTTTTTTTTTTATGAAATAAAGGACACTTAACTCAATATCATATTTCGACTTCATCAAATTCGTAAGAAAAATGAATTTACGAGTGCCTTATTCGACCTTTACTTGCGATGAGCATGCGTGCCTATCATGTTTATTAAGTACTTCCTCCAGCGGCGCAACATAAGACGCGTTTCTTAAAATGGTGCTGTCTGCTTTAGTGATAAGTTTAGATTTTGCATAGGTGACCTTGGTAAATGTAGAAGGATCAGATGTTTTCAAGGTGAAAGGTAAAATTTAACTTTCGCATTATTTCTAATTTAATTACAGACAACTAATCTAATCTAACTAATTACAGACAAAGCGATCAGTTCAGGAATTTTGGTATTGTGGTTATGACAAATGAAGCTTAAATACAATGCGTTATGTAACTGACGTATCGCAATTCTTCATTAGGTCTTATATGCAAACTTGTCTAAATCTTATCTTCTCGCAAGATAATGCCAGACCTCATAGGCTCGCCAAACTGTGCAGACTTCGCAACAGTCTTCGATAGTGACATTCGACTGTTCGGTGAGATCTCCCGATATATCGCCGGCACAATATGTACTCTTGAGTGATTTTCCCGGGCGCCAGTATCTTTGTTGGCATATCTTGCTATAAGAAAAAAAAATAGAATTTCTTTTAATAATATCGAAAATATTTTTCATTATGCCAAAAAAAAAATTGTGCCACGGGAAAAAATTTTAAGTCGATATCTTAAGCTCCTCAAAGTTAGTCAAAGTTCAAAGTTTTTCAACAATTTCCTCTTTATTTATACTTAATTTGGTGTAAGAACCTTTATTGTAGAGAGTTAAATTTCCGACCAAGTAAGTTGTTTTTTTTTTTTGAAAATTTTGATTTAAAATTTTTAAAATTCGAAAAAACAGTTAGAGGCATTGTTAGCCTTCCTTTGCGCCCATGCTGATTTCATTCTTTCGCTATGAGCTTTTTTCTTTCATCAGACCAAGTTGTTCTAATTTTTCTACATTTTTCTCTCTGGCCAACCTCCCAAACGTTAACTTTGTGTCTGAAACAGCCTCTATCCTGAACTTCACTTTGTGTAATATTTGCTGATCTTAGGTCCTCCTTAATCGCAGCAATCCATTTAATTATATCTACTTTAGCTCTACTCTTATTTTCATAAAATTCGACTATTTGTCTAGTTGGCCTACATGGATTAATCCGTTTTATGGGTCCGTTAAACTTTAGTCTTCTTTTTCTCATATCACTATGTATATCTGTGTATTGTTTGATTTTTTGGTTTTCTCGAAGTCGATATGTTGTGCTATTTATTTGTTTGGAGCCTAAGATTTTTCTTATAATTTTTCTTTCCTGGCTTAATAACTGTGTTGTAGTGTTTCATTTTTGTGTTTTTAGATATGCATTTTTGTTGTAAATATTTTTTGTAAATCTCAATGCAGTTTCCATTTTTTGACATCTACTCTTATTGGCCGCTTTTTCCAACCCATTTTCCATGATTATTTCACCCAAATATTTGAATTGAGAGACACGTCTGATGTTACCATATTTTGTTTTTAGAAATGATGTTCTTAGTCTGTTGCAAGTCATGTATTGTGTCTTTTCAAAGGAAATTTGGAGTCCTACCTCTTCTGCTATTTCTTTTGGATTTCAATCTGTTTTTGTGCCGTAAATATGTCTTGAGCCAAAATTGCTATATCATCAGCAAATGCCAGATAATCAATTTTAATTTTGGTTCTCCCCAGTTTAATGGACTGGTCAATATTCAGGGCAGACTTTTTTTCAATCCACAAATGTGCAGACGAAATTTTTATTGTGCAGTTTTTGATGTCTTAGGATCAACTTTAGATTCAGGATCTGTTCAGGGTAGGATCTGCCCGGTTGAAAATCTGCTTGATATTCACCAATTCTAGGTTCTAACTATCCCTGTGCTCTGTCTAGTAGACATTGAGATAGAATCTTGTAACAAACTGGGAGAAGAGATATCCTTTTGTACTTGTTTACATCCATTCTATCTCCTTTCTTATGTAGTGGATGGACTAGAGCATCTTTCCAATCTTCCGGAATCCGCTCGGTTCGCCAAACTTCTTGCAGAATTTTGGTTATTTCCTTAATTGTACCTGGACCAATGGATTTAATGAATCTGGGTTTGTTTGTTTAGGGTTTAGTATTGGTAATCTGTTTAAGGGCACAGGACAGTTTAGTAGCTGTTCAAAATATTTCGCAAGTTCTTTGCAATTGTCTTAGTTATTTAGAGCTAATTGTCTGTTTTCCTTTTGGAAGCAAAAACTGTAAAAATTTCGGGTGTTATGTTTTTGGAAATCTATTTCTATTTCATTAAGTTGATTATTCCCATATTTTCTTTTAGTTTGTCTAATTAACTTCGATGTTTCTTTTCTTGCTTCCAAAATATTTATTGAAGTTTATTGCTGTTTTTTGACTGCTCTAATTTTTTACTGCTTTACTTCGGCTTAATACTGTTTACTCGCAAACTTCAAACTGTAAAAATTTCGGGTGTTATGTTTTTGGAAATCTATTTCTATTTCATTAAGTTGATTATTCCTATATTTTCTTTTAGTTTGTCTAATTAACTTCGATGTTTCTTTTCTTGCTTCCAAAAGATTTATTGAAGTTTATTGCTGTTTTTTGGCTGCTCCAATTTTTGACTGCTTTACTTCGGCTTAATACTGTTTACTCGCAAACTTCATTCCACCACGAATGTTTTCTACGTTTTTGTAAAGGGATCAACTTTTAGGCTGTTTTAATAATCTTTTGTTTCAATTCTTGCCAGTTCTGTGCTGGTTGTTTATCAAGCTATTCAGTTAGGGTCGGTTTTATATTCGTAGGGTCGAACTTTGGTGTTAGGAGTATCTTTTGAATAAGTTTTCGAGGTTTTAAGCTAAGTTTGATTCTAGTCAAATAGTGGTCCGTATCTATGTTATCTCCTTTCCTGACTTTCCTGAACATTCAAAATCTTTTTATAATTGGGGTACGAAATGGTAACATGATCGATTTGAAACTAATCTATATACGTGTTTGGGTACCTCCAGGTCTTTGGTTTTATTATTTTCTTCTTAAAATGGGTTGACATTATTTTTAGATTAAACTGCGAACATAGTTCAACCAATCTTCTGCAATTATGGTTAGTCCTTTTATGAGCTGAATCGGAAAACTGCCGATTGTTTTTCTGTACTTTCTTTTTTTCCCTAGTTGGGCATTGAAATCACCCAACAGGATTTTTACATGGTTAGAAGGAATTTTAAAAATAGTCTTTTCCAGAATTTCCCAGGACTTATTTACTTTTTCAAGCTTAGATTTATTTTCTTCGTTAACTGGGAGGTGTGCATTGATTAATGCATAGTTCTTGTTAGTATACTTGAGGCAATAGATCAGAACCATGTATCGCAGAGTTAGTATTATAACCGTGACGGATCTACTTAATAATTTCAATAAAATGTAAATGCGATTTATTAATTTTTTGGCATACCAAAATACCGTTATGGCGGTACACAAATATACAAATATTACAAAATTAAGTCATTAAAGTATGTTTTTTGTAATGTTACAAATTTTTCCATTTTATATAATAATTTTTTTCATATGGCATAAATTATAAGTCCATACGCTCTGCTATTTAAAAGTTCTGGGAAAACTGCTATAATAAACGTTCCATTTTATCTAAGTTATAGGTTCTTTTATTGGCAAATAAACATAACTTGTGCAATTTAATTTGACCTTCTTTATTTTCGTAATAGTTTTTAATATTCTTTTCGGGAAAACTATAAAAACTGTTCTTTGCGGCAACGAGCCATATTTGTTAAAAGTGTACTTTAATAAATCACCATCTCTTTGTCCGCTTATATTACAACTCGGGTATCCTTCAAATCATGTTCCCAACCATTTTTACTTTTTCTTTCTTTTCAGGTACTGCTTGCTTTCGAAGAATTAAATTTTTGTATTAAGTGAAAAAATTGACGATGCTAAGGAAAATATATAAATAACAGTGCATTCTTTCCAGATGTTTATCCGAGAGTCGCTCGCTTCGCTCACACTTGTGTTCGGCTTACGACATGCACGGACATGTTTCGCGTGGACTCGACGCACGTTTACAAATTGTTTTGTCTATTATATAATAAAAACACAACTATGCCATCTAAACGAAGTAAAACTAATTCTTCTGCATCAAATAAGAAAAGAAAAACATTTTCTTTGGAATGTTAACTAAGCATTATTAAGGATTTCGATACAAAACTAAAAGTTTGTGAATTGGCAAAAAAGTTTGATCTACCAGAATCGACAGTCAAAACAATCATTAAAAATAAAGAAAAATTCTCGAAAGTGTGAAAAATGTTCAATCTTTGAATTCAAACTTCATCGTAAACGTCATGGTATTATCGCTGAGATGGAAACAATGCTGAAATTATGGTGTGATAATTAAGTAAGAATGAAAAACTGTCCTGAAGATCAGAACACGGTGTGTTTTTAAGCTAAGTTGATTGTTGAGAGATTAAAAGAAGAAGCTGGGGGAGCGGCCAAAGATGAAAACTTTAAAGTTAGTAACTAGTAGTTCAGCCGATGTTGCCGGAGTGGCAACAAGTGCTGATAAAGAGGCTGCATCTCTCTATCCAGAGAAACTCAAGGTTATGGTTGAAGAAGGGGCTATAGCAGCCAAACCATATTGAACTTGGAAGAGACTAGATTCTTCTAAAAGAAGAACTTTTTTCTAAAAGAGCTTTTAGCGCGCGTGAAAACAAATCTTTCCAGGTTTTAAGGCCTCCAAAGATCGATTGACAGTGATCGTTTGTGGAAATGCAGCTGGTGACTGTAGGTTACAACCTCTCTACTTTATCGCTCGGAAAATCCAAGAGCTTTAAAAAATAAATTCAAAGCTGGTTTGTCAGTGATTTGTCAATCAAATCCTAAAACCTGGATGACAGCTTCCCTTTTTGAGAAATGGCTTGGTCATCACTTTACACTCGAAGTCGAACGTTATTGCCAATCAAAACCATTTCCATTTAAGGTGATGTTATTAATCGATAATGCACCAGGCCATCCTCCTGTTGCTCTTACTAATTTCGACCCACGTGTGAAAGCTGAATTTTTGCCATCAAATACAACTAGCTTGCTTCAACCGATGGGATAGGGTGTCATCAAAACATTTAAAACTTATTACACGAGACGATCATTTGCACATCTCCATGAAGCTATGACGCAAAACAATGAGTTCTCTGTTTTAGATGCCGCGAACATCATTAGAATAGCTTCGGATGGAATTTCACAAACACTTTAAATGGTGTCTGCAAAAAAACTTCATTTATTAAACTAGAGAAACTCCAGCGGAATCAGCGCCAGAGCCTAATCAAATTGATCATGTTATCGAAGACGTTGTCGATCTTGCTAGACGATTAAATTTAGAAGTGGATGGCGAGGATGTATAAGAACGGTTAGATGCACATAATCAGGAGCTGACAGTTGATGAACTCATAGAAATTTGTGACCCAGTTCAATCTGAAAATCAATTTTCGGCTGCGAAACCCTCAGTTCTATTAAACAGGGGTTAGACATTTTAGAAAACAGACTCCAACGAGGATCGCGTTTCAGTTACAAAACAGACAGTAAAAAAAATATTAACGTGCTAATAATGCGTGCGAATTCGACTTACACGGTTGTCATTCGGTCCCACCTATCGTGTAAGTTCGACGTATATATATACTAAGAACTACTAAACAAAGAACTTTATAATAGCTCAAACTTAAATTTTATCCAATTTTTGGAAATTGTTTGCTTCATTTATATCCATGAACACATCCGAAACTTCGTATTACCCCATCTAACAAATCATACTTAATAAATATCATAACCCGGCATTCTTTCCATATATTTGGAGATAGTACACATCCATAATTCATCTAAGACACGAATAAGTAAATATTTCATCGATGCATTAGTTGAACATATATTTTGAAAGGTTTATAACTCCACAAATAAATTTTAATATTTCTAGTGACGCATATGTATATTATCAAATTAGCATCTCATTAGATTAATAATGGTTGGGTTGTTAATAAAAACAATTTATTTGGATCAATTTGAGTTATTAGGATGTTTATCTAGGGAACAGCTGAGGCTGATTGATGGGTTTGAAAGCTAATTGTGTGATTAATCCTGTGGATTCGAACGTCAAAATTGATATAAATTATTATGCAAAGATATAACTTTATCGAGTAATGCATCGACTATTTTATTCTAAAAATATTTCCTATTGTTTAGGCAATTTCTTGATGAACTCCAGTTATGTTTTCTTAAGTTTCTTTCTCTTTTACGAAAACCAACATATTCAAGTGCTGTTTGATGATATTTTATGAAGACATAAATAAAAGCGATAACACAAATAATAGTAAGACTGTAAGGTGCACATATTACACAGAACAAAAAGAAACAGATAGTAAAAACCCTAATTTTTCTATTATTGATATATGCCGCTGGAACATGGGCTACTAAAAAGCAAGACCTCAAGCACATTGACTCTACTGAACTTTGGTGCTGGAAACGAGTCCTTCGGATTCCGTGAACTGCCAGACGAACAAAAGCACTAAGAAATTATTAAACCCGCAAGGCTACCCCAAATTATTGACGAACGAATACTAAGATTCTTCCGCCAGTTTGAACCGAGGAATGGTAACAACCTAGAAAGACTGATAGTACAGGGACGGATGGAGAGTTCTAGATCACGTGGCAGACCTACAAAACCCCCTTCCTAACCCCAAGACCTAACTGGTTCATCTCTCCAATTTGCAACCAATGAAGCCAGAAATAGAGAACGCTGTCGAGAGTTAGTCTGAAAAGGACGCAAAAGGAATGAGTTTACATAGGTCACGACTATTTTGTAAGGAAGAATACGAAGAAGAAGAAGAAGATAAGATGTGACAGTAATATTCGGATTTTTTTTTATTTTAATTTCCCGCAGTACAGTATTTTAGCGCTAGGTCCCTTTCCTTATTCTTGTAGGCCAGGAGCATGTAGTAAAAGTACATAACCTCAAAGTGGTCGAATTATTAGGATCGAGTGCGGAATATAACCGAAGAGCGGTGATAATTGAGAGCCTTCGCGCTGAACGTTCGGTGACCAAAATAATTCCATTCTTTGGATACTCGAGATTGATCATTGGCAAGTTGTTGCAAAGACAATGTTGTAAAAAATACAGCTTTCCAAATCCAAAGAAGGCTCCATTATCCCGATAAGAACAAACCATTAAAAAGATGAAATGGTAAGGACCCCGACAGTTCTTGAAGTGCTCATGAACTCATTAGAGCCAGTTTTTAAATGAAAAATTGTTTTTATTAATCAAAAATCGATTTAATATTCAATGTAGTCTTCTTTTAGCTGGATACATTTCGTCCAATAAATTTCCAACTTTTTATGCGTTTTAAAAAATAAGACTTGTTGAACTCTGTTAAGACGATGATCTCTTTTCATTTAATGTGAATTTAATTTCAACAAGATAGTCTTTTATGATTGGTATGGAATCAAGTCCGAAGAATGGAGTGGAAGCGATGGGATCAATTCGTAGCGCAAATCATATTTTTTCAACGCTGTGTGAAAGCTGACCAATAATGCAGCTAATAGTATCCTGCGATCGTCTTTCCCTTTATATAGAAATTATCTGTATTCACAGATAGTCAGAACTCGGTAATATTGATTATAGTTTATTTAAGTTAATATACTGTATTTATACCTTCAAATAGCTTTATAATTGATTAAAAGCGAGATTTAAGGGTTTTAGAGGTAGAGGCGCATCAGCACCTAAGGCTACTTAGCGAACCAGTCATTAGCTACCGATAACTCCGATCAACACCCTCCTCTGGCTAACAATCCTTGGTTTTGTGCTTAACCATAGTTAAGCCTCGAACTGACCTGATTGCGGGGGAAATTCTTAGTCGGATTTTACACTCTTGCCTGTTGAAATGCAGTACGCAAACTTGGTCTCTCCTCGGATAGAGATCATCCATTCAAATACTAATCGCAACAAGCGACACTTCGACCTCCGAGAGGATGGATTACAGCAAATGCCGACCTCCCAGTCTATAATTGTTAAGCAGTGTCCCACATCACAAAAACATTTGTGGAACTTGCTTAAAGACAGCTGGGAAAAAGTTATTTCGACCACAATGGCTCCTTGCAAAAATGTCAAATTGTAAAAGAGCTAACAAAAAGAAGAATTTTTTTTTTGGAAAAAAGATTTGATTTGTTTTATTATATATATATATATATATATATATATATATATATATATATATATATATATATATATATATATATATATATATATATATATATATATATATATAGAGGATATATATGCAGTTTTTGATTTCTTTGGATAAGAAAAGGTGAATGTCTAACCACCACCAGACGAAACATGTGTCCTCCAATGTAAGGGATGGGTGGGGCTTCCTTCCGAAACTAGTCATACCCAGTATCAGCAGTAAACAAATACTTTATGAGTTTACAACGCTTAGTCGAGAATGCGTGGTCGAGAATATCAAAAAGTCAGGTCTGTTTTCAAATTTTGTAACTGTTAATAACTTCTTTATTTTGCAACTTTTATAAAAATGATTTTTGGTAAAATTACTTATTTTTACGAGTTCCACAACATGTTAAAATCCACTTTGAAAACACCCTGTATACCTAATTATGTTTCTCAAAATAAACGTTTTTTCAGTTGTTTCAAGATTGTATAATTAATAACCTGCTTACGATACTACGATACAAAACTATTCAATTCACGTTACTAATAAGAAAAAATATTTAAAACAAAATTACTGTAGTGTAGTGGAAGTATAATATAATGATACTGAGCGTTTGACCTGGGGTGTTAATTTAAAAAGTCGTTTGTTTTCTTTGCTTCAATTGTTTTTGCTACACTAAGTCGTAACAAAAAGATCTAACAGAAAGAAAACATTGTAAAAATACAAACGCTTACTGAACATTTGTAAGAAAATCACACCGTACAAAATCATACAAGCTTTCTTTGAAGATTAGTATCTACGTGTTTTATGAGTAAAAAAAATCTATTTCTTGACTACTCTAATTTATTTGAAGGTCACATTTAATATTAACGATCTGTTAAAGTTTTCTAGCTAAATATCCGCAGTTAATTCACTGATAAATCATCTATTAGTCGTAAAACTTTATTATTGGCCTAAAAGATCAATATTTGATTCTAAATATTAAGATCAAGAAATAAGAGAGGAGCGAGTAAATCTTTCATCGCTGCATTAGTTTTATATACATTACGAATTTGTTTATAACACCACAGATAAAATTTAAACATCTCGATTGACGCATATTTACGTTATCAAATCAGCAACTAGTTAAATTAACTGGGTTATAAAAAAACAATGAATTCAGATCAATTTGACTAGCTGGAATGTTTATCTGGGAAATAGCCAATGTTGATTGATTGTTCTGAACTGAGACTCGGTAAGAATTTGATGTTTTTAAATGTCAAAACAGATGGAGATTGATATACATTCTATCAAATAAATATCGGGAATTGTTCTATAAAACACAACACATTGGTTTAATCATCCATATTTATTTTGTTTGCCTTTAAAATAGGTTCCAGTCGATGCGATATGCTTATACCAGGGGATAATCGTCGTCGAAATATGTTTTCCTCGATCGAGGACACTAGCCGGACCAATAAAATCAATGCAGAAGATCAGTGGCGTTTGGTGGGCACGTGCCTCACCAAAAAAAAAAAAATAAATAAATAAAAAAAATGAAGTATGACTGATAGTTACATGCGTATTTCTACACAGCAGTTACACAGTACACAGTTACGTAGTACAGGTATACAATATCTCTACACAGTGGCAAAGCGTGTGTGTATGATACTAAAAAATGTAAAATTTTTGGTAGCGACGCATTTCTCTATCCCCATTCCAAAATTTGGTTATACGTGTCCCACCTTTACGTGTCCTTTTTCCCCCACGAACCGCCTTTGCAGAAGACTAAAAAACATATTTCGGAAACTTATATAAAGAAAGCGAGGAAACTGAACAGCTGCTAATTGAGGAATATGAAGAAAAATACATCGATATAGAACTAACGCATAAGGAGATAGAAACACTTTAAAACATATCAAATGGCAAATGAAATACTGAAATATAGAGGAGTTAACTTACTAAAAGAAATGTTAGGTATGTTCAGAAGCAACAAAAAACGCAACCTTCATTTTCAAACAAATTGTAGAAAAATCCTTAGAATTCAACAAACCTGCCCTTATGTGTTTTGTCGATATGATTGTCGTTTTGATTACATTTTTTTATTTTAGATACATGCTACTTCATGCTGGCAGTGAAGATGGATTTATTGAGGGTACAGAGATCATATTTTCATCAAAAAATGAGCTTAGTGATTACCATGGTGAAATGAATGAGGAACATTTCTTGAAATGGTTTGAAAACCAATTATTAAAAAACTTAAGTGATACATCTTTAATTTTTATGGATAATGCACCGTATCAAAGCATGCTATTAATCAAGATACCAAACAGCTCATGGACTAAAGCTGCCATTCAAGATCGGTTCACTAATAATAATATAGTATTTAGTACTTTTAGTAAATTAATAATATAGTATGAGTACGCACCACAGACAAATTTATTATTTTGATCAATTTCCTAAGTGGATACTTTTCAGAAATAAACCGGTACGGAAATATTTAGTAGACAAGTTAGCAGAATAATACTGGCACAAAGTTTTACGTATTGCTCCATACCAATTAATTTTCAATCCAATTGAACTTATATGAGGAATTGTAAAAAATTACTATAATAAACACATGGGTAGAAATAGTAATACACAGCAAGACTGTATAAACATGGGACATTTTTTTTAAGTGTTATTGAAGTTTAAATTGTAAAAATGATTCGCTAAAGTAAGATTCTGATGTTTAATCATACTCTGGAAACAGGGCAGTCCAAATGTTGATCACATGCTTAATGACGTGCAACTGTTTTTATTTTGTACGAGCTATAAAATAGCGTGCTACAAAATGGAAAAATTTATTTCAATGATGTTTCCTATGGCGATGATGTACTTATTGCTGCCTCAGACAACCTACAAAAACTATTTTACTCCTCTAATTAAATAGCAAAGCAATTAAATACGTCATTACGCAATTAAATACGTCATACGTCAATACGATCCTTCTGATTGAGATATTTTTGATTACTTTAAAGAGGGATCCTGATTGTTGAGAGCTTTAAATTTGGCAATGGCTTGGCCGAAAGAGGTGTTAACGCGATGAAGGAATTTAAAAGTGTTTTAACAAAGAAAGATGATCAAAAGAAGTTTTTGGTACAAATATTATAACACTAAAAAAGTAAAAAGTTGCTATCTAGCAATATAAAGATATGATAATATAGAGCCTTAATTGAATCCCGGTCTATGAGAGGTCAGTAGCGAAATGCATCAAAAAAACAATATTTTTTAATTCAATTTTAAATCAATTTTAATTGAAAATATTTCACACACCGGATTCACCAAACTTAGTATCAAGTGAACACTTTACTCGGAAACATACATTGTTATATTAATGACATACTATATATTAATTTCAGAGCCACAATTTTATGGTACTATCTTCTTTAACCAAAAACATTACAAAAAAATATAGTGAGTGGTGCTGGATAAATTTCCATAAAAGTTTTTTGCATATATGTTAAGCTTTACATGTGAATATACTTCTCTAATTAAAATTTCAAGCTGTTATGTATATCCTTCATATGATTCTATAATTTTTAAAATTCTCTTCGTAAAAATCATAAACCTTTTGTGTCAACCAGCTAGTATTGTAAAAACGTTCTTTAATACTGAAATTAAAATTGTAACAATAGGCCAACCCCATTTAATCCTTTTGCATTAAAATTATCCGAATATCCTTCCATTCTTCGTTTAGTCAAATAATCAAATTTTTTCCCCTAAATATTTCGCTATTCATTGTTTTGCTATTTCAAAGAGATGGTAATTAAAATTTTATTGGTCTTTTTTTGTTCAGGTTGTTTTCGTTCATTTAAGTCGCAATAAAATGAGCTGAAAATATATTTTGTAAAAAAGTCGAATATTTTCAAAAAAAAATATATTGTTTTAAAAAGCAGTTTCAATGTACTAGGTTACTAGCTGTGACGGTTAAAAATTCATAATTTTTTCTTAAAAAAAAAACACGTTTGATTTTGAAGAAAGATAAAAATAGTGTATTCAAAGTATGCGCCATCGCTAGCGGTACATTTTTCCCATCTCTCCGGCAATTTGGATGCCCTCCCAAAAAACCGTACATGTTTTGAGGTGGTCCAGTCATCATCCGTTTTTCGACATCTTCGTAATTGTTCAAGTTTCATAGAAAGTGCGTGAGCCATTGATGAAAACGTAAAGTGGTAGTCGGAAGAAACCAAGTCTGGTGAGTACCGCGAATGGGACAAAAGTTTCCAGCCAAGTGCAGAAATGACGTCTCTGACCGCTTTCGCTGTGTGATGGGGCGTTGTTGTACTGCAAAATTACTTTTTGTTTTGTTGCCCATTCTGGTAGCTTTTCGATCAATGCATGGTTCAAATTGATCATTTGTTGACGGTAGCGAACGATATTAACTATTTCACCTGGTCTCAGAAGCTCATGGTACTCGACACCCTCCTAATCCAACCAAATTCACAGCATTGTCTTCTTTCCAAAGCGATTCGGTCTTGCGGTCGATATTGATGGTTGTCCTGGGTCAACCCATGATTTTCTGCGTTTTGGGTTCTCGAAATATATTCATTTTTCGTCTCCAGTCACGATCCAATGCAAAAAAGTATTCCTTTAATGCCGAGAAAGCAAAATTTCGCTCACCGTTTTTCGCTTTTTCATCTGTCTGTCGTTCAGCTAATGGTACCCATTTTCTTGCCTTCTGGATCTTCCCCATGGCATGCAAACAATACCCTTGTTTCCAGCGGCATCTTTTAAAACAATTCAGAATTATTAACCGCCACACCTGGTAGCTTTAGAATTATCTATGCTGTAGCCTTTGAATGACAAATGAAAAAAAAGTCAATTTTTGACACTACTGCAAAAGCAGTTTATTGCCGGATTGTTGTCCACAACATAGCAGCCTTGACTGACAAATAACTACATTTCTTGTGAAGTTGTTCATAACTTATAAGATTTAATTTGTAGTAGCTTTTGCAACATTACGATTAATGATGACATCATGAGAGGAGCATTCACAGATATATGTGGGAGTAGTCCAATTACTGACTTAGTGGTTGCGAATTACAACTGGCATGTGTATTGACATTCTAGACAAGATCTCCACCATTGTTCAGTCATATGATTTGAAGATTAATGCAGAAAAGATCGAAGATAAATACCAAATCGAATAGGTTCAAGGGTGCAGATGCTTATGATCACTGTTGTAGAAAAAGGAAATTGCATCCAGTGCAGAAGTCCATACTAAAATTGGTTGGAACAAGGGAGCATTCATAAAATGATGTAAAATAAGAAGAATAGCATCTTCATACCAATAATGCTGCTTAATGCGATGTATAAATTGTTAACCAGCATATTAATAAACAGATTGACATCTAGTAAATTCGGAAGCTACCAATAACGAGAACAAGCTGAATTTAAGAAAGGCTTCAACCCACGTGATCGACTTTTGACCATGAAAGTTAGAAAGTTGTGTGGATAGCATTCGAAAAGCTTTCGTGTATCTGAAAATATAACAAATATCCCCAATACCTACAAATTAAAGTTTTTGAACAATGCGTGCTTCATGTCCTTGCATACGTCTCCCTGAATTGGACATTTACAGAATAACAAAAGAGAAGATTAATAAAGTAGCGAAGATATAAATATCAATGTAAAGGCAAATATTAATCGTCAGATTGGCAGTAACAATAACAAAAGTGAAGGATGTCTCTACATGAATAGCGAAACTTAAATAAAAATTTACCGGCCACACTGTAGGACAGAAAAATGAATGATGAATAAAAGGATTAGAGACCAGGGAGACACAAAAGAAAGCGAGGAAGACCTCAAATCAGAGGGACGAACGATATTAAGAAACAAGCTGGATCAAGATGGATACAAATTGTGTAAGACAGAGAAAGATGGCAAACATGAAGGGCAAGCAGCATCCAACAGAGACAAACATTAGAATGAGAAAATCTGATGCGGTGTTGACAAGAAACATGCAAGGAAGCAAAGAAAAAGTATGACGCACGAAGAGACACAGAGCTAGTGCACCGACTCCCACACATGTTCGGTATATTGCGCTTTCGCTTTTAACTTCTTGATATAATCTGCAAGTTTTTGCAATAGTTTACATGTTTACAAATTTTTCAAATTTAATTTGAAGTAAACTACTTTAGTTTTATTAAATTAAATTATATATTTAAAAAAAAATAAATATATAATTTTGAAAGCAATTAATAATTTTTATATTTAACTGAGGTAGCCGATACTTGATGGAAATTCATTTTAAATAAAAAACCAAGATTAATATCTAAATATCCCACTATATTTAAAACTTGTACGTATGACAATTTCCTAGGAAAAATACACTGTGTGTCGAAACAATTGTCATACGTACAAGTTTTAAATATAGTGGAAATTTAGATATCAATGTTGGTTTTTTATTTAATAATTTTTATTTATTTTTTTTTGACAAACTCCAGGGCAAGGCGAAATCACAGCGGAAATGCTGAAATATATGGGACAAATAGCAAAGAAAGATTTTTTTGTCACTACTAAAAGATATCATAATAACAAAGAAAGTACCAACAGACTGGAATATGAGTATAATGTTGCCTTTATATACAAAAGCAAATATCAAAGAATGTAAAAACTAGAAAGAGATCACACTAACAAGTTTACCTGGAAAAATATTTACCAGAATAATAGAGCATAGGCTGAGAGAAAAATTAGAAGCAACGTTAGATGAACCACAGCACGGTTTTAGAAAGAGTAGAAGCACACAAGATCTGATATTTAAAGTTAGACAACTAGGAAAAAAACTGTTAAGAAAATCCATATTTGTTTCATTGACCCAAAAAGCATTTGACATGAATTTAAGGGTCTAAAAAGAAGCAGGAGTAATAGAAATTATCCAGGCCTTATACAACAATAAGAAGAAAGTAAGCACGCATAACGATGAATCCATATAATTTGAGACAGGGATAGGTTTAAGACAAGGCTGCGTCCTGAGTTCACTGTGATTTTCAGTAGTTATTGACGATGTTGTAAAACATAACAAAGCAAATTGTAAGAATACAAAAATAGGTTTTAAAAAAATGAACACACTGACAACACAAGAATTACTGTTCGCTGGTGATGCCATTAAGACCATAATGGCAGATTCTGAAGAAACAGTACAACATAACTATATACGATATATAATGAAGAGGTAAGAAAAGTAAACATGGAAATAAATATCGCCAAAAACAAAACAATGGTAATTGCAGGTAATTTCACAAAAATAAAAGATAAAATTGAATTCGATGGGAAGGTAATGGAGCATGTTAAAAACCACAAGTATAGGAAAGTGGACGCTGAAATGAACGAAAAAATGGGAAAAGCAGGCAAACTATACAACATCTTAAAAACAATATTCCTAGGAAAAAGAAAGATCGAAAGAGGAAAGCATATGTGTATAAAGAGGAAAGCATATGTGTATCAAAAAGTAGTGAGGCCATCAATGATATACGGCAGTGAATTTTGGACCTTAACAAAGAGAAACAAAAGCAGAATTACTGCTTCAGAAATGAGATGCCTACGCAAACTATAGGGAATTACAAGAAGGGATAGAGTGAGAAATACAACAGTAATGGAAGAACTGGAAACGAAACCAATATAAAGCTGTAGAAGCTGTTAGAAGAAAGACAACTGAGCAGACTAGGCCACATTCACAGAATGAATGAAGAGAGATTAGAAAAACAAATCTATATAGCGAAAATACGAGGAAAAAATAAAGTTGGACGTCCAAGAACGAGATGGGAAGAACAAGTTCGACAAGCGGTAGAAAAATGAAGAATTCATTGGAATGAGGCTATAATATTAGCAATATAAAATTGTAAATTGAGTGTGTAATAAGGAATTGTATTGTTCTAAATGTTCCTTTGTCCATACATTTTCTGTATTTTCCTCTTATTTTTCGTGCTCTTATCAACACCAGCATAGCAGCACTCATACCAGCTAACATCATAACTCATATCAGAAACTGAAAATTACACAGTTAGCAGTAGGTACTTACAAAATGAAATGTTTTTAACGTTTTGAAAAAACCGTCTTTACTGAACTCGCAAAAAATGTTGAATGAAACTGACTAGCTAGGCACTGACGCACTGACGCTAGGATACATGTGTATCCATGTGGATGTAAAGCATGCAATAACGCAAGTTGAGAGGCACGTTGAACGGAAAAGTTGAACAAGTGCGGATCCAAACCGGATGATGCTTCTAGTCGACGTCGAACGTCTTTAAGGATATCCTATTATGATTTCAAATAATTATTTTTAACACAGTGGTGATGGGATTATGGCTTAGAGCCACACCAATCTGGATTACCCCTCAACGAGATGGTATTTGTAACGAAATGAATAACCATGACGAACCTACTCATTTTTTATTATATCAAATGTGAGTAAAATTGCTTGATTTTATATCATATAATTATATAATACCGCCATAGTGTACTCAAAATTACAAAACTAATACAATAAAATATATTTTTCATAGTGACATTTTATTTTTATTTGGCAGTATTTAATATAACAACGTCAACCAGTGACACTGAAAAAAAGTAAAACAGTTTCGATCATGTCATAAATAACAGTTATATCCGCTAAAACAATAATTGACCAGTTCCTGTTTATGTTGGAAAAATGTCATTGATAACATACCATAATCTGTAATATTTCCATTATTTATTCATAAACAGAGGTCATGAACTTTGCGATAAGTCGTTTCGGTTTGTAATATACGTATACAGCACGATCTAAAATGCCTAGGCAGTTCCTTTTTTGTTGTTTTACATTTCTTGTTCATGAATGATTTTCTCTTACGTAGTAGTTTTTTTATTGCCTGATGAAAAACATTTTTCGTAAAGGGTATCCCAAAAGGGACTTCGGGATTTAAATTTACCGCCGTTTCGTATGGATCGTTTCGAGCATTGCCGTGCGTTAACTAATTTGAGCTTTGATGAAGTTAAAAATGATACAGAATTTTGCAATAAAATTATGTTTTCCGAGACGAAGCTCATTTTCACCTCACAGATCATGTGAACAAGGAAAATTGTATGATTTGAGGAAGTAAAAATTCTTGAGTGATTGCAGAAGAATCTTTACATCCTCTGGAAGAAACAGTGTGGTGTGCATTGTGCGCTGAAGGAGTTATAGGGCCATTTTTTCATGAAAATGACGTTGGTGAAACGGTAAATGTTAATAGCGAACGCTATTGCAATACATTAAGAAACTTTTATGGTTCCAATTGGATAAAATGCACCTTAACAATATGTGCTTTCAACAAGATGGCGCCGCGTGCCATACGGTGAGGAAAACTTGTTAGATAACCGTTTTACTGGCCACGTCATGTCTCAAAATAGTGATATTCAGTGGCCTGCAAGATTATGCGATTTGACCCCCCCCCCCCCCCCTTAACTTTTTCCTGTAGAGCTTCCTTAAGAACGAAGACAATTCTATCAATCCGCCCGCAGATGATCAATGATCTGAAGCAAAACATACGTCAAGTCATTGATGAAATTGAACCGCAATTGTGCCAAATTCTTATTGACAAATTTACGCAAAAAAATGGTCATCTGCAGAAATCGTCGAGGGGGATATTTGGAACATATTAGTTTTAAAACACAACTGTCATGTGTTGAATCATGTTGTCTTTCTAAAATTGTCAGTTTTATTTAAAAATTAAATTCCGAAGTATCTATTGCGAAACCCTTTAGAATTGTGATTTGGTATGTTTCAACGTGTCTTTCAACTTGCAACCCTGCATGCGTTAGCGCATGCATTCTAGTGCAGGGTAAGAGGCATGCCTCCTTCCTGTCCACATGTTTACGTCAGTTTCATTCGACATTTCTGGCGAGTTCAATAAAGACGGTTTTTTAAAAACATTAAAACATTTTATTTTCCAAGTATAGTCCATTTCAAGATATTTCATTGCCCTTCGGCAAAATGTTAATTACCCAAATAAATATCAATGAAAATATTCTTAGTTTCTTAAAAGGCGCCAGAGCAGAGTGGTTTAACTTCTGAATAATTTTGGGAAAAATATAATATTGTTAAATTATGATTAAATTATTATTATGTATAACTAAAAAATTGTTTATTGGTTTGTGCATTTTAAATTTATTAGTATAATAAAAATAAATAAATAAATTTATCTATTAGTACAATAAAATTATAACTAAAATTTTATTTTAATTTATTCGGTTTCGCTATCACTGGCTAGTAAGTCGTTCTATATTATTAATAAATGATACATAGGAATCTTCTATCAGAGTCAGAGAGAAAGTCAGAGAAATATTTTCTGCTCTAACCTTGGATTTTACCTGATGCCACATATGCCCAATTGAATTAAAAATACTGTAATACGGGGAAAGGCGTAAAACCATATGTTCCATACCAGCAGCAATATGTTTCACATTCATGTTCCTTTTTAATATTAAATGTTTAATATATTTTCAAAGTATATATCATTTTTTGGCAGTTATGATAACTAGCATTGCGCTTCTCTTAGCCACATTGGGCAAAAGGCTATTTATAAACCAATCTTCAAAAAGTTCTACAGTGGTATCGTTATGGTAGTCCAAAGATGAGTGTTCAGGATTTTGGAGGACAACCGTAAACAATTTGGAACCCATACATGCTCGGAACCAGCATGTAAGATTGTAATTATTTTTCTCTTGTTCGCTGACGCTTTGGTTTGACATTTTCTGGATGTATCTACCCATCCTTTTGCTGACGTCTCATTTGTATCGAACCATGTTTCATCAAGGTAGATAATGAGGCGATTTTCTAATCTATATTTTTCATAGGGTTTAAGTAATCAAACCGCCATCGTCGCAATCGTTGTGATTCCATTAATATTTGTCTTTTATTAATGGTCCGATAAGCAGAACCCATTAGAGATAATATTGTTCTGAGGCTAGTTCTGCTGCAAAGAATGTTGGTTTCATCTTCCCTTAGTCGCTGTTGAATCTTGTAACAAATATGGTTGTCATGCAGTGCACGTGGCCTGACTTTACTTTGCTGAAAGAAGTTTTTGGTTGGTTGCTTGACTGGAGACGAGCACCACCAACAAAAATAATCATTAAGGCGGAGACGCAGGTTGTTGTGTGTTCCACATGAAATTCTGCATCCCAACGGTTGGTTGTATGATGACACTCAACTACTGTTGTCTCATTGGACGCAGTTCAAGGAAATCTAATACTGCATATATATATATATATATATATATATATATATATATATATATATATATATATATATATATATATATATATATATATCATCATCATCATCATCATCATCAGCCTGTGTCGATCCACTGCAGGATGAAGGCCTCTTCAGCATGCTTCCAACTTTCACGGTCGGACGGGTGAGGCAAGATTGCCAGCCTAGTATAGAAATGGTGTCTCTGATTGCTTTCACTGCGTGTGATAGGGCGTTGAGGTGCTGCAAAATTACTTCTCCGTGTTTTGTAGCCCATTCCGGTCGCTTTTTGATCATTTGTTGGCGGTAGCGAACGGTATTAACTGTTTCACGGGGGCGTCCTATGTCTTTCAACTGGAAATCACCACTTTTGAATCACCTAAACCAACGCCCACAGGTCATGCATGTCACCGTAAATTTCCACAAGTTTACGACCGCTTTTACGCGTGTTTTTCTTTTGATTGAACAAGAAAAACAGTGCCGCAACTGCTCTTCATTTGGCTCGAAACTCGACATGTTTATCACACGAAAAAAAAAAACGCTAACTCGAAATCGTTTAAGCATCAATGTCGTTTTGAAAGGTACTATCGTAGCAACAAAATTATATAAGAGATTAGACTATGAGCCGATCCTTGTTTCCAGCGCCATTTTTTTAAAAAAGTAGGAATTATTAACCGCTACATATGTACGTAAATTTAACCAACGTAAAAACAACCAACAATTCTTCCCGTCATTCGGAAGAAAAAAGGTTCCTTACAACAATGTCAAAAACTAACGGTTTCCGCGAAAAAAAATTGCATATAGCAATGTAAATACCGATAATAAAAGTAAAATTTTACTAACATAACTTTTTTGATTTTCAACAATTCGTTGTTAATACTTTTTCATTAGAACGTACGTAGGTTTTATAATATTTTTTTTAAATCTCCACAGTTCGGGATAACCGAAGTTAAGCGACACGTCAGTCGCGGTCGTGACCTGGATGGATTACCGTAATATAAGAAACCCTACAAACTAAACCATGTTGCACTTTTTTGTTCCCCAGTGTAAGATAATTAATATTACTAATAAAATTTTTAGTTGTTCAAAGGCAATTCCAAACATCTCATATTCAGGCTATACGTAGTCATTTCGTTTTTTGTATTGCGAAGTAGAAATTTCATTGAAAGGAAGCAATTCGATATTACTGCGAGATAAAATGGCTGCGAAATCGACTGCGAAGCAACTTTGTAAATCAAGGACGATATCAAATGAGTTTGAGGAGAATGCCAAAAAAACCCGGTTGTTGAAGGAAGTTGGTTTTATCTGACGGAAAATACTTTAAAAAGAATAAAAGAGAGACCAGATCAAGTTGTAGTCGAGGCTTTTGAAAAAAATATCTTGGCTGGCATAAAGGAAAAAGCAATTTAAAGGACATTATTTAGCTAGCGATTTTTGTTGATAAAACTTCAAAATAAAAAAAACGCTCTTATATATTTAATATATTTTATGTATGAGTTTACGAGTACTGTACCAGTTTTGTGGATAAAAAGTCCAGGTTCAAATCCTGGTCAGGTTATAAATGGTTGTGTATATGAAATATAATTAGTCCTCATGGCTTAAAATATTAAGTCCGCTATATGTGATGGAATTAAACAATCGACGAAGAAACGTTGGGAAGAATGAAGACAAACTTTCGAGAACGGCTAAAAACATGTGTTCTTGAAAATATTCATGATTTGAATGACATTATTTTTCGCACTTGACTACTGTTGTTATTAAAACTGTATTGTTAAAATATTTGTATATGTTAATTATTTAATCACGGAAAACTGTTTCGACGAAAAATCATTCTTGCGCTAAACATTCAGAGCCTTTCGTCGAAGTTCCGCATCGCAGTTATCAACATTTCTTCTGGGACAGTTGCAATTTCTTTGCGAATTGCAGCTTCCAGTTCATGAACTGAATGAGGATCCTAAATTAACCCTAAAGAAAAAACTCGCCGTTACACAAATCTGGTGGGCATGGGAGCCAAGAGACATTGACGAAACGGCTGATTACATGTTGAGGAAAAATTAATCGAAAAACTGACAACGTTATGGACTCTTATATTATGGACTCCATATTATTAGAACCACATTTTTTCTACATTGACCTGAGTAAACATCACAGAAAGTGTAAAAAATGGCGACATAGTGTTAGACATATCTATAAGTCTTTAGGCCTCGATTGATCAGGTCTTTAGGCCTCTGCTGGTCTGAAAATGCCTCTCTTGGGGTTTCTCCTCCCCAAAAGCGACAGTTTTGCTTAGTGACATAACCATCCAAATCGAAATCGTACCCAATACGTATCACAATATCAAAAGCAAAAATTTCATGCATTCTTTCATAAAACAGTAAATATACACCATAACATGTTGGACAAAATTACTTTAAAGTAGCTTTTAAATACTCATGGTTTGATACAGGCAAGGTTTCGGCTCGTTGTGTAGGAGGTGCTGTAGCGAACAACGAAACAGATAAAAGTTGGAGAACACGGTGCGTCGAGGGCTCTGACGAACTGATTTTCTTACTCTCTCAACACTTTCAGGAGTTCGAACCGTACAGGGACGCCTAGTTGACTTATTGTTATGAACTGTCGACGGAAAAGATGTTCAACACTATCAACAGAATCGTTATTTCTAAAAAACCGTTCCAGAAAATTGTTCCATCGCGCCATGGCCACTAAAACTGAACCCTTTGGGCTATTTATAGACAGTGTGAGGTCGCCGATCTCAACTACAACCCATTTCAAAAAGATGCGGTCCTTTTGCGTCGTCCTACGAGATGTGAAAATAAAATAATGAGATTGGTGAGGTAGTGTTCGATCAGGCAACAGTGTTGGCTTTGGAGTGAAGGCCAAATCTGATGTATCCTCAGACTAATTTGAGTCGCTCAAGTTCGAAACAAATCTTGATAGCGTACCGTTATAAAAGGGTGGTTATTGTTGCAGGAACAGGAACAGGAACATGTTGTAAACAGGAAGATCTTTCTCTACTTGGCTTACTGCTTGGCTCTACTGCTAACCACTTAATATTAGAAAAGCATACTTTCAATGATAATTTTATAATGTTACATAATGAGAATAAATCCAAAAAATTCAATCTTTTAGAGAGCCTAGAAATTAATAAATGAAAAAAATTGGTTATTTTGCTAATGACTGGATCACCGTTATTAAACATATATTGCCCTCCTAGACGTTGACAAAAAAAAATGGATTTCCCCACTATCATGTTTTATGGCATTATTATGGACATGGACATTTTAGGTTGTAACTACTTTTCTCACTATTAGTTTAGCATAGTTTGTATTTGAAAAACACACTGTGTGTCGAAACATACATACAATTTTAAATATAGTGGAAAGAGAAAAGAGAGTTTTTAGATATTAATCTTTGCTTATTTATTTAAAATGAATTTCCATCAAGTATCGACTACCTCATTTAAATATATTACGACATATATTATAAAACTGCAAGAACGCAAGAAATAGTATACGTAAAACTTAATTCTTTCCAGCCACTATCCAACTAAGGTCAAATAAATTTCGTCCATTTTAAAATTGTCCTAATAATTGTTCTATTCCTTGTTGTACTCTTACAGTTAAAAGAGTTTAAAGAACGGTGTTACAATAATGGGAAATATTACGACCGAGAAAATAAGCATTAAAACAGAAAGGAAATTGTATGTTTTCGCAGAGAAGAGCCATAAACTAACCCTGGCATGAATATTAAGTCGAAAGAAACTTGAACGATTCAGGGGCAGTAAAATATTTACTGTAAATCGAGACGAAGAGATCGTAAATTTTAATTGTTTCTTAAGCCATTTCTTTGCAAACTACGTTCCGACGACTGAATTATTTCACCACTCCATACGAGGGTCATTTTATACGTATGTGAACATTTTACAAATTCTGATTAACTACATAAGTTCGAATCGAATATTGTGTGTCATTTTTGGAGTTTTTTGGAAATGTCTTACAGTGTAGCATCATGATATTATTTTCTATGATTTTAAACTCGAAGAGATTTACCACTAAACACCAATTCACTTTATTTAACTTCCCTATCCCGTGTTTCTCACGGTAGACGGTATCAGCTGGATGGTGCTCCAGCACATTCCACTATAGCTATACACCAGCAGTTGACCTTGATGTTCGAGGATCGGTGGATTGGCCCACAGGGACCCTGGAACTGGCCACCCAGATCTCCCGATTTGACGCCCTTGGATTTTCACATCTGGTCACGTGTAAAAGAACTAGTGTACTCTAGGCCTGTACAAACTAGAGAGGAATTATTGAACCGTGTTCACGATACTTTCACTAATCTAAGTCCAGGCGAAATTCGGAGGTCTGTTTCGCGAGGAATATATGACCGAGTTATCCAAAACCTTCTTTGTGTTCCTACTTTGTTTGTATGTTCTAATTAAAGTGAATTTCTGCCGTTTCAGTCATGTTCATTTTGTTTTGAAAAACAAACGATGACGATGTATAGATTTCTGCCAAAACTCAAATTAAAATAGAAAATATGGATTAACAAGAAAACCGTTGGAAATAGGTATAGTGAAAATTATAGCGAATCAATGCAGAATCAAATTCTGCATCTGACCATCCAATAATATACAGAATGTTACATTTGAAAGAACAAACTTTTGTTAACTTTAAAAATAATTCAATTCTTCTATTGGAACCTTTGGTGTGAAACACTAAACTTGAAGAGATTTATCACTAAACACCAAATCACTTTTCTTAACATCTCGACACACGTGTCGCTAACCATGTTAGCCTCATCAGGAGATGATTTAATCTTGAATCTTTAATTGAAAATAATGTAATTGGTCATAAAATTTTGGAATCCCTGTATGCGATAAATCAATTATCAATGTGGATTTCGAAAGTATCATTCTTGTGCTTCCGTCTACCCCGAAGCGCTTAGCACCGGCGATAAAAAGCGCAGTGTTAAAAATAAGGTTACATCTTTCAAAATTTGCAAAAGAATCAAGATATTTAAGAAACAGTTCAAAATAGGTCTAGGGAAACCTGATAAAAATCATCATGAAATTTTCTCAGAAGTCCCAAAATGAAATAATATATTGGGTTCTCCATTTAAAATAAGGAAGTTACTGGCCACTTCCGGGATAACCAGAAGTGCAATGATCTTGAAAATGAAAGAAAATTTTAAATAACGCCGAAGTCCAAAAATTTAGAATTCTAAGTTTTTTCTAACCACAAAAACTTCTAACGAACGTCTACCATGAGAAACTCGGTATACAGGGTGTAAGGGAAAATACTTTCGTAAATTTAACCAACGAATCTTCACATCATTTTAAAGAAAAATTCCTTACAAAAAGGCTCAAAACCTAGGATAATAATGAACATTTTTAGCAAATATGTGAAAAAACACATTTGACAGATATTAATTGGTTATTATTTAACGAATAAACTATAAGTAAACTAATGAACAGTGTTACAATATCATAATATCGCTACGGTACAGATTGTTAGTTCGAAATTGCGACAAAAATATTTTATTGTTTCAGTACATGCATTTTAGTTCGATTTCAAACTAAAAATATATTCTGTAGGCGAATATCAAGATATGCTTCTTATTTACGGTGAATTTCTCTAAAATTCCAAAGGAGCTAGGCATATTTACTTGCATTATTACCCCGAAAAACATTTGTCCCAAGTTTCTTAAGGACCTTTGTACATGGATAGTGTAGTTTCAAAATTTTAAAAATATGGGAGGCAGAGAAAAAGGGTTCCTGATATCGAAGAACAAGTTTTATATCGTGTTGAAGAGGATTTTACCAGAAGTACTTAAAGTGTTGTGCGATAAGTTGGAGTTTCCCATTGGATTGTACATAGAACACTAAAAGACCAATTTTCTAACTAAACTAAAACTTCTAACTTTAGACTAAAACTAAAGGAAGCCAATTTTTTTGTTTAATATTTTATCAGAGACATGACGTTACGAAGCTTCTTACACGAGGAATACGAAGGGAGACCTGAACAGTTCTGCCGAACAGAATTCCGATGCATCGAAATAAACAAGAGGAAAATAGACGTTGCCATTAAAAACATTAAACCTTTTTTCTAAGTTGTCATAGTTGCAAAAACCTGTAAAAAATTTTTGGTTTTATATATATATATATATATATATATATATATATATATATATATATATATATATATATATATATATATATATATCATCATCATCATCATCATCATCATTAGCCCATGTCGATCCACTGCAGGAAGGATGAAGGCTTCTTCAGTAGGCTTCCTTCAGGCTTTCCTTTGCCACTCGGGTCCTATAAATTGAACGATGTCATTAGTCAATCATGCTTTCGGTCTGCTTCGCGGACATTTGCGATCAAGCGGTATCCACTCCAGGATTGCCTTAGTCCCTCTTTCGTCCCATCGCCTCGCTATATGGCCAGCCCATCTCCATTTCAATTGCTTTACTCTTCCCATGATGTCACACACTTTCGTTTGTTCCCTGATCCATGCGCAGCGCTTTCTGTCTCGTCTTGTAACGAAAAGCCTACATATTTTCATTCCCCTCTGTGCTACCGGAACTTTTTGAATTGATCGCAATGTGAGTGTTTCACTTCCGTATGTCATAACGGGTAGGACGCACTGATCGAAGACTTTTCTTTTTAGGCAAAGTGGGAGTCTGCTCTTAAAAACTATGTCAAGCCTGCCAAATGCCTGTCATCCACATTTAAGATGCCGTTCCACCTTCCAGGCGGTATCCCCTCCATAGAAATCCTCTTCCCAAGATATATAAAGTGGTCCACAATCTCCAAATCCCTTCCTAAAACTGAAATTCTTCTGTCTTCAGCGAATTTATTGAACATAACTTGACTCTTTTTGAGGTTTATTTTAAGCCAAATGGTTCGCCAGCCCTTTGCAGCTCCTCTGGGTCTAGTGAAAGAATAATGATATCATCTGCAAATCTAAGATGGTTTAAGTTTGCACCATTGATCTTAACACCATCTTGTAAACCCTGCCTTTCACCTCGTTCTACATTAATTCCCACTTCAAGATCATCAAGGTTAATTGTTGCTGTAGCTCCATCAAATATCGATCCTAATAGGTTTACATATGCTTTGTCTACCCCTTGGCTAAGCAGTGCATCCAATATGGCTTTGAGATGGAGTCAAATACCTTTTCGTAGTCGATATAAGCCAAACACAGTGGCATGGTGTAATCATGGTGCCTTTCTATCGCCTCTACCTGTACAACCTGGATGTGGTTCATTGTACTGATCCACTTCTGAATCCTGCTTGTTCTCTTGGTAGTGAGTCATTTAGTGTTCTTAATATTCATTTAGATATTATCTTAGTAAAAAATGTATACATTACTGATAGGAGGCTTATTGGACGGTAGTCCCTTAAATCCTCCTGTGCTCCTTTTTTATGTAAAATGATCACCTCTGCATTTTTCCATAAGTCAGGTACTTTTTGTTCTTTGAGGCATTTTGAGTATAATTTTGTCAAAGTGTGATATGTGACGTCCGACCACCCGCTTTTAGCATTTCGACAGTTACACTGTCCTTTCCTGGAGCCTTGCCGTTTTTCATAGATTCTATAGCATTTGTTACTTCCTCCACTAGGATATCTGACATTTTCCGTGGGTATTGTTGTCTTTAATTGGGTCTGATTCTCATATAACTGGGAATATATATTTTTTGAAAATTTTGAAAGTTTGCAACATGTCACTAGTGCTGACGAGTCGGGTTTTTTGAATATGATCCAGAAATGAACCTCCAGAGACAGAGCCAAAGTATCCATACATACTGAATATGCAGACGTTGGCTTACGTTCCATCCAAAGAGACATCAAAGAACAAAGGAGAATTGTAGATCTGACAAATAAAATGGTAACAAAAAATAAACTATTGGAGGTACTAAATCAAACGATGAGGCTGTTTATCGCCTACACTATTCATAATTTACTTGGAGCAAGAATGTGCTATACATAATTTGTTTTACCGACGACCAACAACTAATAGCTCTTGGTTTCGAAGGCACACAATATATGAGACGAAAAAAAATTAATGGAATAATACAGCAAATGAGAATTAAAGTTATACGAAATATAGAAATTATACGGAAAGAACGGAATAGTATGCATCGCAGTAAGACCTAATTCTGGAAGATGGACAAAGAATAAAACATCATGAGAAATATAAACACCTCGGAATGATTATCATGAAAGATGACATCTTGGATGCATTAAGTACAGAACGAAACAGACAGAAAACTACCTACTTACTGCAGCGAAGTATGACAGTTAAAATTAAAGACTTAGAAGACACTTAACGCAACAGAAATGAAGGTAATGGAGAACGGAGGAGACAGGAAAAAATTTTCCACATTCTAGCTCTCGGGAAATTGCTGAAAAAATTAGGAAAGTGTAAAGAGGTGTGATCCGGCATCGGATCCAAAGTGCATCCGGCTTCAGTGATGGTTTGGTGAGGAGTATTATATGATAGTGTCACTCAAATGCATTTTTCGAGCAATAAATCAAAATGCGTGCAACAAACTACCAAGGCGATGTTTTGGAGAATATTTGAGATATTCCAGCAAAAATAAGCGTCAGCCCATTAGGCTAAAACTACTCAGCGTAGATTGGAGATTAATTTGCATGAGTTAATCACTGCGAAAGATTGACTCTCAGTCCGGACCCCAATTCGCTGGACTATCGACTGTGAAACGTTTTAGAAAAGAAGCCTGCTTTAGATCACACCGCATTCTGTCAGGTCTATATAGAAGTACCCACGTTCTAAAAAATGCTTTTATTTTTCGTCGATTTTTATTTGGCAAACTGTATATATGCATTCGAAAGCTTTTTTCTTATCCCATCTTATCATTTTTCTGAAAAACTTCATTTGAATTAACTTTCAGACTTTTGAAATGGAAATACCAGGCGGCAAAAAATATTAATTTTTGACATTTACTATATTTCGCCGTTCGTCATGGTCAAAATGCTACAGAAGCAGTTCCGAGACATTTACGCCGTATATGGGAAGGACACTATTCAAAATCTCACCCGACGTCCCACACGCGGCTACAAGTAACGATTCTTGTACAGAACCGTCACCGGAGATGGCGTCTCTGCATCAATATGAAGCATATGAAGGAATGGATGGCCACAGAAGACAAGTCAAAATCGAGAGTTAAGCAAGATCTGGATCCCAAAAAGACCATGATCTGCATTTGGTGGGTCTGAGAGAGTCTCGTGTATTAAGACATGCTAGAGAAGAACAAGATGGTCGACAAGGAACGCTACCTTGCCCAGCTGCTGTAAATGAAGTTAATCAACTGAAACAACCCGATCGATAAGACTAAATTATTTTGCTCTACGATAATGCATGTTCTTACACAGAAAACATCGGCAAGAAAGCCTTGAATAATCTCGAATGCAAGGTTATTCTGCATCCGCCATATTCTCCAGATATTGCGCCAACCGATTAACCAAATGAAGAGCGTAACCTTCATTAGCGATAAAGATCTCAGAAACTAACAAAACAACTTCTTCGAGTCCAGGCTCGGTAATTTCTGGCGAAACGGTATTAACATATTGGTCGAGAGATGGGAGCAAGTCATGAATAATGACGGATAATACATCATTCATCAATTTGTTGCTATTGTTAATAAAACCTTTTAATCTTACGGAACAACCCAATAGATCTTATTACATTCAGAACATGGGATGTTTTTATTGCATATAAAAATGACAGTTATACCAATTGTTGATTTAAGTACACATTTTAATTGACCTGATACAATCTTGCGTTCAATATATAACCAAAGCACCTTCCAGGTTGAATAAATCGATTCCTATATATCTAAGCCCCAAGCGAACCTCTTAATTTAACGATCTATACCCGTCTATTTCAGTTCGTTTGGTAATTTCTTTTGTGGAAGCCGTAGTTTATAACAAACGTTTATATACTTCAATATCGTTTATCTTCTGTTTCTTTTTTTCCCTTTTGATGTTGGGTTTTAGTTGCGGTTAAATGGGCTCAAACGAAAAACAAAAATATAATTACTGTATAAGTACTTGGCCTTATGTACGATTGCAATTATATCAAATAAGATCTAATTTGAGATGATCATTAATAACATTGCCGGATATGTTCTTAATAATTCTTAGTGTTTTATATTTGTTTCAAATACAATATAAAATATTGGAAAAGAGACAAATTTTAATTGACCTTTACTTGACTATAAAACAATTATAAGTCAACATTTTTTTTTGTGCGTCTAAATGTTAGACATACTTGTTTATATTCAAGGGGTAACACTACTGTAAGGTCTGTCGGGGCCATGGTTTTACCACGTCCTATAATTTTAATGATTTATCATTAAAAAATTACAAGGAAGGTGTCCGTTTACTAAATTTTTTCAGTAAAGTCTTACATTGTTTCCTCTTTAAAAAGTATATTCAGGTAGGGTATAATCTCCATTTATCAATCCTAAATTTATTTTTTTCAAAATGGCGCCAAGGGTCCAGGTGAAAGGGGTAATTAGACCGTAAACCTATTTTTATGTATGTTGTTGCTTTATTATAAATGGGAGTATCTGGGCGTTTTTTAGGGTCCAATAAAGAGTTTATAAAAATGCCTAACATTAGCTATAATAATGTTATCTGTTATTAACTGCCAATTTAATGAAGATAGGTATCACTAAGTATAGGAATACCTTACTTACTAAGTGAGTAAAAAAAGTATAACTAATAGAGAAATAAAGAACTTTTATTGAGGAGTAACAAATCCTTACAACTTACTTATCATATTAAAGTAACACGTAGGAGAACAAAAAGAAAACACGGTAGATATTAAAATTAACTAAGAAACGAAAAGATGTATTTTTATTTAATAACTGTAAAAATTTAGCATAAGTTAGTGCCATTTGAAAGATCAGTGCTAAAGCCTATCATATCTTTATATCGTGCTGAAGTACTTTTAATTAATTGCAATTAACGAATCTTCATCTGTTTCTATAAATTTTAATGTTTGGTTATGACGTTTAAAAAATCTTTCAACGAATCCATCATTCGTTAACCCATTTCTTAAAAATAATTTTAACAATACATAAAATCTAAAAACTGCAGTCATTTTTCCATAAACTTTCCACTTTTCAATATGCAAGTTGGGTATCTGGACCCTGTTGGTCCAAATCCCCAAGCATATGGCCCAGATACCCCATTTGCGATTTTTGAATGGGGCAACTGGACCACCCCTTCCACGCTTTTATTCTTGTGGATTAGTAAGCTTTTAGAGACGAAACTTCTTTAAACAACGTGTAAATATAATCCAAAAAATTAAATATATTATTTAATAATTACCTGGAGGTAGATGTGGTTAAGAATAATATTAGTTTTAGCACGATGTTTTAGGATATATATAAGCAAAACTTGTCACTCTGAAATTCTAAATTCAACTAATTTTTAGGTTAGGTTAGGTCCGCCTGTTGTTTTATGTCGTCTGTAGTGTACTTAACTACAGCCAACTGTGTAAAATAAAATAATTTAAACAGTGTGGCGGGAAATATTCCATGGCCCAGTTACGCCGTTGGTACAGAGACCCCGAGAGAACTTAATAACTTAATAAGCTAAAATGGGCTTTTTTGTCAATTTTTTTTTATGATGAAAGAAAATGTTAATAAGATTAGTAAGATATTAGGCATATATTTAAATATAATACAAAAATTATTATCAAAAATATTCAAAAATGGCAACGCTGGAGCCATTCTCGCAAGACGTGTCGAATTTAAGGCGCTCTGTAAGTGGTGCAAATTTGAATCGGGGAAAAAAATCGCTTAATCTACATGTTTATAGTTAGTGAAATACGTAGGGGGTTGTCAAATTTTGATTTTTGTGTGATTAGCGAGTGGCTAAATAAAAAACGTTAAATTTTAGACAAAAAAGAGCAATTATTTGTTAATAAATAATATTTAAATTAACTTATCCAAAATTCCGGGACGTATTTCACTTCAAAATGAAATTTTAAAGATATTGTTAAACATTTGCATGAAAAGAATGAAAATTGTTGGAGTTATGCTGCATACCGTTTTGAAAAATCCTGTTTCGAGAAAAACATGAAAAAATTAAAAATCCGACTGTTTAAAAAATATTTACCATTAATCTGCTCTCCGAGAACCATAAAGCTGCCTTTCTATATTAAAATATTCTTCTTCATTCTCTTTCCTCGAGCATTTTATGTTAGAGCGTGCCTCTTTTACAGCATCTGTGCGTGCATCTTTCGCAGACATTTCGCCGTGCTTAATCCGCTTAGCATTGGCTTCTAGACAAAAACTGTATGATTGGACGCCCAATATCCATCTCCAAAACTTTCATAATTTAAAGAATATTAGTCAGACCATCATTAAAAGTGTATACGGTAATATCAGTCGCTATATTCAAGATCTTTTTGCCACTTATATTTTTTTGGCCACTTATACACAATAATATTTTGGAGCAAATTTCCAGATAGCAGCATTGAAACTTTCGTTACTATGTTGCGTGTAGCCTCCCAAGCAACTGATATTTTTATTTTATTTATAAGATTTCTTAACCATTTCGAGGTTTTACACAATTTATCAGTTTAGTTAAGTTACTTATCAGTTAAATCTTATGAATATATGTATAGAAAAAAAATCATTATGGAAAAAAATAAGTATTTTTCAGAAGAAAAAACAAAAAGTTTTCAAAGTTAGAGAAGTATTCCAGAACTGTACCGACGAAGTTACAGAGCTGTACGGAACACGAATGAATTCATACGTATTTAAAAAGGATAAAACATTTTTTTAAAAAATGAAGTATTACAAAGTAACGGACAAATCAATCAATAATACGTATTTAAATTCTGCACTAACTAGATTTTATAACAGTGCAGCTTTAAAATCAGTATTGCTAGAGCAGCTTTAAAATCAGTATTGCTAGAGCAGCTGTATGTCTGGCAACTGCTCTCAATTTGCAGCCAACAAATTTGTAAAAAAAAAAATTCGAAAATTTCCGAAAAGTGAGAAAAGTGTATTTTTTTCATCGGTAGAAAAAGGTTTTCGTCTCTTTTATAGTCCTGAATAAATTATGATATATCTTGCAATATCAATAACAATAACATTTCAATAATATATCAATAACATATCAATCATATTTAACAATATCAATCAATCACATACATATCTTGCATAATGGTTGCAAAATGGCCACGGCCATAAGTTGGGACAGTTGAGGCAGTTGATAAGAAAAGTTGCGGCGCATTATTTTAATGGATGTTGCTGTAAATGAAAGTGAAAAGCCGTCAACATCAAGTGCAACACATCAATCATTGTCACGTTTGTTAAGTCTTTCCTCAGTTTCGTTTAGAGTTGGATCAGTTAGATCAGCAACACTTTTAATCGACAAAAAAACCGTGGGTGTAAGCCAATGAAAAGCACCATTCTAATTTCACCAGAAAATGTTGCCGTGCTCAAAGAAAAACGAAAGAATAAGGAAGAAGGAAGACATTGCAAAGAAGCGACAACAATCAAAACAAGAAACGCCAGCGAAAAAGCGAAGCCAAACCAGTGCAACGACTGTTAAGCCAGTGCGAAAGCCATCGTTGTCGTCGTCGGATATTTATTTTTGTATGATATATATATATATATATATATATATATATATATATATATATATTTAT